>WQNJ02000054.1:2875000-3391514 GCA_016584745.2 Phylloscopus trochilus trochilus
CCATTTTGGCACTGCAAGGCCTCATGGAACCAAGGGGCCATTGTGACACCTCAGAAGCAAGGAGAACTTTGTAACACTACAGGGCCTCTTGGAACCAAGGCAGATGAAATTGGTCTGGTTGGTTTGGTCTCCCAGGGGCTACCTGACAGGTCCAGCTGTCCTTGGAATGCTGAGGGCTGCCTCTCATCAGCCTCTGGAGAACTGAGGGACTCTGTGCTTTCCTTCCTGTGGAAAAGAACCACTTGTCTTTCCAGGTGCACACAGCCAAAATTGATACTCCCCCTGAGAAATTCCCTACATGCAAGGGTTCTCCCAGACAATAGCTGCCAGGACAGATACCTCTGGCTGGCCTTGGCCTCTGCTGGTCACCTCTTATCTCAAGGAAGCCCTGAGGAAAGGTTATAAACAGGCTTGACCACTGGAACATCAATGAGTCTCTCATCCTTTGAAAAACTCAGCTGCTCTTCTGATCATATGTGTCCTTTTTTTCTCATTGTCTATTATGCATGATATATTATTTTCAGCTCAAAAGTATTATTCCTATCACTCTTCCAGTGTTATCTGGCACAAAACATCTCCTCTACAGATGGATCCAGGTCACCTGTAGAAGCAAACACAATGAAGAATGCAGCAGGAATTGTTTGTCTCTGCTCCCATCTGTCCCATCTCCTCTGGGAGATTATATTGAAATTAATGAAGTTGGCGTTGAAAGCCTATGGGTAAGAATCAGTAGGAAGGCCAACAAGACTGACATCCTACTGGGAGTGTTATCATCCACCCAGCCAGGAAGAAGAGGTGGACAACTTATCTATAAGCAGCGAGAGAATGTTTCAAGATCACCAGCCCTTGTTCTTGGAGGTGAATTTAACCTCCCACACATCTGCTGGGAACTGAATACAGCAGAAAAGAGGCTGTCCAGGAAGGTTTTTTGGAGTGTGTGGAGGACAACTTTTTGCCACAGCTGGTGAGTAAGCCCACCCAGGGAGGGCCTATGTTGGACCTGCAGATCCAGGGATGGGGAGGAGATGGAGGGAGGCAGAGGAGAGCTGGCTCTCAGGTAGCCAAAGGAACCGAGACTGTCCTGGCAACTTTTGTCTGGCAGTTATCCTTGGATGTCTGGAATTATGGAGGCAGATTCCCAGTTGTGGCCATGGACACCTGGATGTGAAAGATGTTTTTTTCCATGAGACGAGAAGCATGGCCCCCCAGTGTTTTGATGGTAGATGAGAAGTGGCCTACAAGAGGCCAAGGCCAGCCAGAGCTGTCTGTCCTGCCAGGTTTCGTATGGGAACAATCCTTGGATAGAATCAAATTTGGAGTTAGAATCATAATTTTGGCCATGGGCACCTGGAGGAGGACAGTTCTTTCCCACAAGAAGGAAGGCACAGAACTCCAGGATTTCAAGGTCAGATGAGAAGCAGCCCTCAACATGCCAAGGTCAGCTGGACAAGTCAGATAGCCTCCAGAAGCCAAGCCAGCCAGACCTGTTCCTTGTTCTTGGATGCTTGGTGCCCTGCAGCATCACAATTGGCCCTTGGTTCCATGAGGCCCCATAGAATCACAACTGATCTCTGTTTCCATGAGGCCCAGCAATATCACAGTGGTCTCCTTACCTCTACATTGTCACAATGGCCCCTTGCTTCCATGAGGCCTGTCAGTGTCACAATGGTGGCCTTGGCTCTATGAGGCCCTGTGGTGTCACAGTGGCCCCTTGGTTGCCTGGGGACTCAGAGTGCCAGAACGGTCTCATTGCTTCCATGAGGCCCTGCAGTGTCACAATGTCTCCTTGGTTCCACAAGGCCCTGAAGAGCCTCTTGATTCAACGAGGCTTCAAAGTGCCACAATGGTCTCCAGGATTCCATGAGGCCCTGCAGTGTCACAGGGGCACCTGGGTTCCATGAGGCCCCGAAGTATGGAATGGCCCCTTGATTCCACTGGGCCCCTCACTGTTACATGAGTTCTTAGTTCCTTGGAGCCCTGTAGTGTCACAATGGTCTCCTTGTCACACAGTGCCACAATGGCCCCTCAGTTCTACAAGACCCCAGAGTGTCACAATGGCCCCTTGCTCCCATGAGGCCATGGGATGTCACAATGGTCTCACTGGTTCCACGAGGCCCTGCAGTTCCACAAGGGCCCTTTGGTGTCACAAGGCCTTGAAATGTCATAGTAGCCTCAGTGGGTGCCCCTGCTGGTTCACAATGGTCTCCTTGTCCATATTGCCCTGTTGTGTAACAATGGTGTCTTTGATTCCACAGAGTCAGAATGTCCCCGTGGTCCCATGGTATCACACAATGTCACTACAATGCCCTTGATTCCATCAGGCCCTGCCGTGCTGCAATGACCCCTTGGTTCTACAAGACCCCGCAGTGTCACAATGGCCCCTTGGTTCCTGTGGGTCCTGAAGTGTCATCATGGTCTCCATGGTTCCACAAGGCCCCACAATGTCACAATGGACTTTGGGTTCCATGAGCTTTCCTACTGCCAACAACATTCTCCCTGGTTCTGCAGTGCCACAAGGGACCCTTTGTTCCATGAGGTTCAGTGGTGTCACATGGACACCTTGATCCCATGAGGTTCTGGAGTGTCACAATGGACTCCTTGGTTCTGTGGCCCTGCTGTAGAACAATGGACCCGTAGTTCCATGAGGTTCTGTAGTGTCACCGTGGTCTCTTTGGTTCCACAAGGCCCTGCTGTGCCACAATGGCCCCTTGGTTCCATGAGGTTCTGTACTGTACACAGATTCTCCTTGGTGTGGGAGGACAGTTTGTAAAGAGAATAGAGACAGTGCTGAAGGCAATCTCGCCCCTGATAAATTGCAGCTGTACTGATTACCAAGAGTGGGGAGACCCTTGCCCTTCATGGATCACAGCTATATCCAAGGAGAATGAGTGTTATATAACAGTGGGTTGGCTGGTTGAGAGTCAGTTGGAGTCTGCAGGCCATGCTGTTCAGGAGAAGGGTCAAGCAGGTGTGTGGGGGTTAGACAGGGTCAGGTGGTCATGCAAGGGACAGGAAAGAGTTAGCTGGTCCTGCAGAAGGAAAAGAAGAGGAAGAGAGCAGAAACCCTCCTGTGGATTTCGTGCTGTGTCCGTCAGACTCAGTCTCTCAGAATGTGCTCAAAGAACTCAAAGCGAGATTGAAACACTGAAGTTTCGTGAAGTTTTAGTAGGTCTCATAGAGAAACATGCCTGACAAAGTGTCTCCAGGTTCCAGATAGAGCAGAACACTGCAGGCAGTGACAGCAGGTGGGGACAAAGAAGGCAAAGGTGTCTCTGATGCTGAGCAAACCTGGATGTGTTTCAGGAATGCAAAGGGCCAAGGCCTGAGCCCCAGCCCCTGCCAAGGCACATCCTGTCCCTCCCTTCTTGCTCAGGGCTCTTGCCAGGCCACTGGGATGTGGGGATGTGCAATGCCAAGGGCAGCACCATGGGGCAGCCCCTGCCAGGCTGCTGAGCAGGGACAAGGAGGCCATGAGGCCCTTGCAGGCCTGCAAGGGTCACTTGTCCCCTCCTGCTGGCTCAGGCCCAGGGCCAGCAGCCATGGCCCAAGTGCTGCAGGAGTTGGCTGTGTCAGGGCCTTGCAGCTGCTGCCCATCCCTGTGCCCTGTGCAGCCCAGGCTGTCCTACGGTGTCCATGCCCTGTGCCTCTGTCCCTGCAGGCTGTCGTCACCCGCGGCTGCCCCACCTGGCTGGGCCCTTCCTTTGCTGACAGCTCTGCGTCCTGCCTGCCTCTGCCTGGGCACACACAGCCTTGGGCTGGATACCAAAAGGGTTCATTCCATTTTTCCTGTGCCTGTGAACTTCTAGCACAGGAACATGGCATGCAGGGCCTGCTTTCCCAGCAAGGATGGTTGGAAGAGAAGAAGACATCTGGCTCAAGAGTGCAGTGATGGAAAAAACAATGATTGAATCTGGGAGCTTGGGGTGGGTTTTATGGTGATGGCTAAATTGTAATACACATATAGGACTTTATATAAGTAACACTCTTTTAGAATCACATGTCCATGTAAGGTTTTGAGTTACCAAATGTTGGACCTCATGCCTGAATAAATGATGCCCTCTTAAGCACCAAATTAGTGTTAAGGAGTCTTATTCTGATAATTTGGACATTTGATGACAGAAGTGGCTCACAGAACCAAGGAGTCTACTGTGGCACCTTGGACCCTCATGGAACCAAAATCCTTTTTGGCACAGCAGGGCCTCATGGAACCAATGGTTCATTGTGATACTGCAGATCCAAGGAGACCATTGTGACACTATGGAACCTCATGGAATCCAAAGTACATTGTGACACAGCAAGGCCTTGTTTGAGCAAGGGAGCCATTGCTGATAGTCCAGTAACTCATGGAACCAAGGGACCACTGTGGCACACCAGGGCTGCATGGAATGGAAGGTCCATTGTGACAATGTAGATCCAAGGATCTCGGGTTTGGCTGGTCACCTGAGATTAGGATAATTGAGTGTCCTTTGCCCTCTGAAAGCCCCAAGCCAGACGCAGGAATAAACCGGAGTCTTCAGATGTTCTTTTTCAAGGATTTTCTTGTTGTTTATTATTTCTTATCATTTCATTTTTCCCTGTGCCCAGCCTAGGTCTCCACAGCACGGGCATCAGGCGTAGACTCCTGCCCTTGACAAAGGCTCGTCATCTCTTTTACAGATTATTACGTGTCTATTATTTACAATTACAAACCAATATCTACATTCTATACTAAACAGGTTACTTCTACACTAACCCAGTCCCTCTAAAGCTACTTTGTGCCACCATCACAGCAGAAGATGGAGACAAAGAAGAAGACCCCAGGGCACTGCCCAGAATCCTCCATCTTGTCCCCATTCACCCCTATTCTAGAAATCCAAATGTGAAAACTATACTATTCTTTATTACACTCTGTGGCTTATAACTCCTCTCCCAATGTTGGAAGTCCCTTCCATGGACCAAAGTCAAAGTCCTTGCCTTTCTGGGCTCTGTGCCAGGGTCTCCAACCCCCCTGTACAGATCCTGCACTCCTGTGTACAGGTTTTAAACCCCCCTGTACAGGTTTCTGACTGTCCAGGGTATCCAAAGGAATGCCCTGAACTCCAACATAAGGAGTCCATGGTGATACTGTGGGGCCTTGTGGAACCAAAGGGGCCATTCTGACCCAGCAAGGCCTTGTAGAACCAAGGAGTCCATTGTGACACCGCTGAACTTCACAGAACCAAAGTGACCATGTTATGCTGTGGGACCTCCTGGAACCAAGGGTCCATGGTGACACTGCAAAAACCAGGAGACTGTTGTTGGCAGTAGGAAAGCTCATGGAACCTGAACTCTTGCTGTGTCACTGAATTGTGACGCAGCAAGGTCTCATGGAACCAGCAAGGTCTCATGGAACCAAGGCTCCATTGCAAATCTGTTGGGCCTCATGGAACCAGAAGCCATTGTGACACAATGTGGCCACATGGAGCCAAGGAGCCACTGGGACTGAGGAACCTCATGGAACCAAGAATCCATTGTTACACTGTGGGGCCCTGTGTAACTAAGGGGACCACAGTGACATCGTGGGGCCTCGTGGAACAATGGATGTTGGAGAGGATGAAGTAGCTAGGCTCTGCAGAGATGATTTATTAGTAAAAGATTCTAAGAGTATGAAACCTAGGAGAGGAATAGAATTGAAAGCAAAATTTGAACTGTAAAATGCTGAGCAGGAAGAAGGTGATTATGTTAGCTGAAAAGACTTGGCTGGGTGAGTCAGTGACACCCGTGCCAGGACAAAAGAATGAATAAAGGGTTGGACCTTCTCAGGTATCAGGGATAAGGTGGGTTTTCAGGATTTTGGTATGTAGAGTAGTATTGTAATGTTGTAGTTCCCATAGGCTATATGTAGATTCTATAGGTTTTGTATCTTGAGGTTGATGCTCATTAGAATATTCACGATAGAAAGGGTTAAAATGGAATGTAACAGGTAAAGCGCTCTCTCTTGCTATTGCGCTCTTGCCCTCTTGCTCTTGCTTTCTCCTGGATCCCTGTCCCTTTAGACCTATGGACTCTTCCCCAGTTAGGCTGCCTTCCCACGACCAATAGACGAATAAACCATGTGTCCCAAAGAGTATCCTGGTCTTCAGATCATCTCTCTTGTCGGACACCATCAGTGTGCTTTCTAATAAATGGAGACCGTTCTGACACTTTGGGACACACTGGAACCAAGGGGCCATTATAACATGACAGATCCTCATGGAATCAAGGGGGCTGCAGTGAACACTGTGGGTCTCTGTGGGATGAAGGGTCCATTCTGACACCGTGGAACCAAGGATACCATGGTGACACTGTGGGGCGTCATGGAACCAAAGGTCCATTGTGACACAGCAGGGCCTCATGAAACCTTGGGTGCCATTTGTACACCTTGAGGCCCTGGGAAACCAAAGGGCCATTGTGGCACTTCAGAGCCCTGGGGAGCCAAGGGGTCCATGGTGACACTGTGGGGCTTAATGGAACCAAGGGACAATTGTGGCCCTGTGTGGCACCATTGAACCAAGGGGTTCATCGTGACAATGCAGGGCGCCATGGAACTAAGGATTCATGGAACAGTACGAGACCCCATGGAAGCAAAGGTCCATTGTGACATTGAGGGCCCTCATGGAATCCTGGAGACCATGATGAATCTCTGAGGCCTCATTGAACCAAGGGGCTTTGCAGGGCCTTGTGGAGCAAATGAGGCCATTTTGAAACTGCAGGGCCTCATTGAACCAAGGGTCCATTGTGATACTGTGGTACCAAGGAGACCACTGTGACACTGAAGGCCTCATGGAAGCAAAGGGAGACAATTGTGACCCTACGGGGCCCAATGGAAGCACAGGGCCAGTGTGACACAGCTGGGCCTCATGCACCAAAAGGGGCCATTGTGATCTTGAGGAGCCCAAAAGAACCAAGGCACCACTGTGATACTGCAGGACTATCTGGAATCATGGAGACCATTGTGACACTCTGAGGCCTCATGGAACTAAGAACCCACTGTGTCATTGTGCAGTTGTGCATTGTTCATTGTGCACTGTTCCATTCCATGGAACCAAGGAAACCATTTTGACACTGCAAGGCCTCATGGAAGCAAGGGGCCATTGTGACACTGTGGGGACCCATGGAAACTGTTGCAAGAAAGGAGCCGAGTATCAAATGGACATCAATATGATTAGGTTTGATCTCCTCGTTTATTCTTTATTCCCTATATTTTTATGTGGTTACAGAGTAAAAGCAGGCACAACTAAACAATTAATGATTGGTTAAAATCTCATGATCAAGCACTCTAAATGATTGCTCATTGGTTCACATCTTTTGGTAGCAACTTCTTCTTTGTTCTTCTTATGATCAGCATTTCTGTCTTCAGCATCTATGAGAAGGTACAACAACTTATTACAATTGCTACTTTTTTGCTAATTCAAGGCAATGTAGGAACAGCACAGTACACAGCAGGCACAGTACAAGAACCTCTACTGTTCCCTGATAGCAAGGATGGTTCAAACCTCCTATCAATAGATTGTGGCTTTGCTCTTCTAAAAACTCCCCTACAATGGGGGTTAACCCCAGAGGGCTTGGAAGCTGTGAAGAGTGGCAGACAGACATCACACACATTCCTAGTTTCGGCCACCAAAAATATGTGCATGTGAGCATTGACACCTATTCAAATGCAGTTTATGCCTCTGCCCATGCAGGAGAAATGGCTGCACATGCCAAGAAACATCTCGTGCAAGCCTTTTCAGTACTGGGGATCCCTAAGAAAAATCAAAACAGAAAATGGCCCAGGGTACAAAAGCAAGGAGTTCCTCGAGTTTGTCCAGCAGTGGGGAATGGAACATATAACAGGCATCCCCCACTCCCCCACAGGCCTAGCTGTGGTCGAGCGTGCCCACCAGATGCTCAAAAAGGTCCTGGCTGGGCAAGACATTTCCACAGCATGGATGTCACCAACACAAAATCTCTACAAAGCCATGTTAACCATTAACTTTCTGAATTGTTCATTTGAAAACATGAGTCCTCCAGTGGTACATCGCTCTAACAGCAGTAATCAGTTTAAGCTGTCACAGAGCCCACCAGTTTTGATTAGGGACCCAGAAACCTGGGAGATCAAAGTTCCCTATGAGCTCGTGACCTGGGGATGTGGCTACGTGTGTGTATCCACCCCCTCGGGCCCACGCTGGATACCCCAAAAGTGGGTGAAACCTTTTGTTCCCAAAAACCCAGCACCAATGGAAGATGATGAGAAGCAAGCAACCGTCACTCCAAAAAGAAGACACCACCGGAAAGAGAAGACAGAGTTTTCTTAAAAATCGGGTTACTTCCGGCAGATCTCAGATTGTTAGTATGCTTTGTGCCTGTGTTTCCTTTTACAACCCTGTTGTTTTGTGTTGTCTTGTTTTTAATTGTGTTGGCATTCAGAATTCTTCACTGCCTCGTTTTAAAGGCCCTCAATGGTTTAATCCCTACCAGCTCAGAAGTCAGCAATGCAGAGCTTGCAGGCCAAGAACAGCCAAAACTGCCTGAAAGTCAAAAGTGGTGGGCAAAAACATATTCTGCCTCAGAATAGGCCTGAAATGTGTCTTTCAGTTTTATTGTTACAGAAAAGGGTGAGATGTTGTATTGCACTAAGTAGTTAGTTCACTTTGTTATATTGCACTGGGTGTTTCTGTTATATGTGTTCACACAAACTATTTGCTGTACCCTGCCCATGAGCCCCTGCACTGAATCCCCTCTCCCTGAAACCACCTATGCCTCACCTCCCCCAGGTCAGTCCCCATCGGCTGGTAGACCCCCTCCCCTCCCCCTCCTTGGCAGAGGGCATAAAACTGCCCTCTGGCAGGGAATCACCCTCTTAACTTTTCTCTTAATTCCTCTCTTAACTCCCCCAAGCTGCATGGAGTAGGTTCTGCATTAAACTGTGGGACTGTGTTCCTGAAGGATTAAGAGCACCTTTTGTCTTTTATCTTCATCCTTGCCTCAGTTTCCCCCCGAGCATACTGCTAGCCAGGGCTGAAGCTCAGGGGAGAGTGGGAACTGAGGCAAAGGAGCACAAAAGGAGCAGCTCAGCAATGCACTCAACCATCACTACCAAAGATTGCCTGCAGTGAGTAAGAAAGATCCATCAGCAGTGACCCTCAGACTTTCCCATCACCCACACCCACACATCAGCTGGGGGAAGCTGTCACAGCCAAGGACTGCAGAGTCACTCCCAGACACTGGGAATTCCTGCAGGTGCCTCCAGCCACAGGTGAGGCTCCAGCCTTGCTGGGAGAGGGCCCAGCTTTGACAGTGCTGAACAAACAAAGTGACAGCACTTCTAGTGTGGGAACATCTGGATTCATCCTCCTCATGGGCCCCTCCCAAAGCCTGGCCAGGGCCCAAGGAAGAACCAAGGGAGGTGACTTTGACCATACAGCCCCAAACAAGGCCAGATATCAGATTTCATGGCCTTGTCTGGCTTCCAAACACAGAAAGGTCAATCCATGTTTCACTAATGAGTGGATACATCTATCACAGTGCTAATGACCATGCATATTTCACTAATGGCAGATACAAAGATAACCTTAGGTTGGAAGGTTCACCCAGAGGTCACCTTTGTCTCAGGGCCTGTTGTTCAGGCCTCATTCAGGCTTCTTGTCCAGGCCTGGGATGAGCAGGGACATCTTTCACCAGATCAGGTTGTTCAGAGCCCTGTCCCAGCTGGACTGGAATGTTTCCAGGGATGGGGCACTGACCACCTGCAGCCCCCCAAATCCCCCTGGCCATGGAACCTGGCTGCAGAAATGGCTCCTTGGGGTGCTTTCCAAGGAAACTGGAACTGATGGGGGTTTCCGTGGCACCCAAACCCAGCAGTGGGGTCAGGGCAGTGTCCATGGCCACAGCCCCTTGCAATGGCCCAGGGCAGGTTGGGATGATGATCCACCCTCACTCCTGGCCCAGGGCAGAGCTGCAGTGGCCTTGGTGGCACCTTGGGCTGGCACACACCTGAGGAGGGTGTCTGTTCTCAATGGAGAAACTCAGGAGTTTTACATTGCTAAAAAAACCAGGAAGCCCCTGTTTGCCTGAGTGTGGGCAGCTCTCCAAGCAAAGCAGGTCCCAGGTAAGTGAGGAGGCACAGGATGGGTTGGAGAATGTGGAACAAGGTTGTTCACACTGGAGCACACCTCAGGACACAGCTTCTCTGAGCAGGCCAGACCTTCTGAGGACAGTCCCTGGATCAATATCAATCATTGAATGCTGCAATCAGCTCTGCTCTAAGCAGAGCAGTAATAAAAGAACGCTTTATAATAGGAGTGAGTATTTCTTAGAAACTCCTTGAAATTTTTCTCCATAACTGTTGCAGGAAACTTTCCTAATGAACTGCACGACACCAGAGGAAAATCAAGGCACAGCCATGGTTTGTCAGGACTTCCTTGATCCTAATGAGCTCCGTGGTGCATTTGGTGCTGAGCCTCAGGGCCTGAGAGGAGATTGCACAAACCTTTCCAGGAGTCCAAGTCAGAAGAAAAACCCAAAGTGTCTTGAGGCATTCATGGGTTGCACTGAGGTCCATCCCCAACACAGGCTCCTCATGGACTCCTTGGAGGAGAGAATTGGACGCCAGGATTGCACAAAAACCTCTCAGAGACTTAGTGTGGGAAGGAAATTCCAAAGTGCCTTAAAAACCTTGAGTATCTCAAAGTATTAATGAGCCCCACTGAGTGTCAGTGCAAAGCTCTCAAGGGACTCATTAAAGCAGGTAATTGGAGGCCAGGATGGCACAAAAACTTCTCAGAGACTCAGTGCCAAAAAAAAGTTCTTTAAGAAATTTGGAGTACCTTGAAGTATTAATGAGCCCCACTGAGTGTCTTCACTGACTAAGAATCCCAAGGGACTTGTTAAAGTAGATAATTGGGGCCAGGATTGCACAATCTTTCTCACAGAGTCAGATTTAAAGGGGAAACACCAAGTACCTTAAAATAACTGAAGTACCTTGAAGCATTAATGAGCCCCACTGAGTGTTGTTACTGACAAAGCCTCTCAAGGGACTAATTACAGCACATAATTGGGGGTCATGATTGCACAAACCTCTCAGAAACTCCAAGGCAAAAGCCAGACACAAAGTTCTTTGAAGAACCTACAGTGCCTGGGAGCATTCAGGAGCACCCCCCCAGGGCCACTCCTGACCAGGGCTCCCCAGGGACTCCTTCCAGCACATCCTTGAGGCCACTGGGCTGTCAGGGGGATGCTGAGGGCAGGACAAAGGGGCTGAGAGTGCCCAGCCTTGCTGGGGCTGTGCCAGGAGGCCCCAGGGCCTCAGGACAAGGTGTCTCCTGACAGCCCTTGGTGGCACAGACCCTGCTGTGCCCCAGGCCACCAAGACTTGGCTTCTCTTTGTCCCCTCCTGGCATCACTCCCAACAGTTCTCTGCTCTGCCTGGGGACTGCGGACACTTTCTCTGTTGTGTCCCTCAGTGGGACCCATTAAAACTTGTAGAAACTTTGGAGTTGGATTCTGACTTGGAGTTCTGGAGAAGTTTCATCAGCTCCCTGTCAGGGACTGATGTTCAGGCCCTCAGCACCAGCCCCAAGAGGGTGATTAAAATCCTTGTGCTGTGTCTGTGCTGCTGAGCTGAGCTGGGCTCCATGCACAGAGGCAGCTCCTGGCAACCACGAGGAGCTTAAAAAGACATTTCTCCTGATGAGCAACTCTTTTCCCAGCCCAGCAGAGCTCACTCACAGCTCACTAGAGGAGAAATCCTCACAGCCTTGGGAACAGTCGCTCTCTGGCTGGGGGAAGATAAGCTGCAGTTCCTGCAGGGATCTCCTGAAGCTGCCACATCCCACAGCTCTGAGGCCCTTCCAGGAGCACTCTCAGAGCTGCTGCAGGGCAGGGATGTGGCCCTGGGGCAGGGCTGGGTTTCCCTGCTGCAGCAGCCCAGGCACAGCACAGGGCAGCTCCCTGTGCCAGGCTCTGCTGCAGGGCTGAGCAGCCGGGGCTGCAGCCAGGGCTGCCCAGGGCTGTCCTGCAGAGCAGGCTCCTGCAGCCCAGGGCTCTGTGCTGGCCCAGGGACTCTGCTGCCTGCCAGGGACAGCTCTCAGCCGGCCCGGGGAGCTGCTCCCAGTGCTGGGGAGAAGCTGTGGGGGGAAGGAGCCCCCCTGAGCAGGGCAGGTGCTGCTGCTGAGAGGTGCTGTGTGGGGCAGGGCTGCTCCCAGCTCCCCACCAACCTGGGCACAGCTCCGGAGGACACTTCCCAAAAGAAGGTGAGCCTGGGATTGCTGTAAAGATCAGGAGCTTTCCTGAGAGTGTTTTCAATTTCCTACTTGGAGCAGTTTTGGGGAGGTGGGGTGATGACAAATAGATTTTTGCATTTTATGCATTTTTCATATATTTGTAGCTCTGTAAACTGCTATTATATGGTTATAAAACTATAATCTTTAATTTCCTCTATTCAACTACTATTGCATATACTTATTATAGTGTACATATACTTACATACTCTACTATATATACATATACATATACATATACATATACATATATATATGCTTATATACAATAGTATATATTGTATAGTATACATATACTTATATATACTTGCATACTTATAGTATACATATACTTATTTAAGTATAATTCTTAATTAATTCTAGCATGTTTCCTACCCTTTCAAGTTTTAGAACAATAAGCTCACCTTCTAATTACATTCCTGAACTACTGTTTAGTCTTGTTATCAGGAAGATTCTACAAAAAGAACATTTTGGTTTTTCAACCAGAGTGTGAGCAATCATAAAAAAAAAAAAGTGGGGCAAAGAAGCCCTTGGACCAACTCCAATGGGTTGATTCAGAGATGTGTAACAGGGAAAACTGAATCTCCTACTGGATGTTCCTGTTAAATATCCTAATTAATCAACCTCAACAAATTCTTGAAATCAGGGGCTGGGTATGCCCCATCCCTACTGGGACACCTGGAACTTCCAGTAATGGTCTGGTTTTTACTTTACTGATCTAATGTTGTTACAAGTGTTATTTTTTTTTCTCTCTCTTTTAATTATAGGCAACAGGAGGATGAGAGAAGCAGAACAGGAATTCAAATCACAGAACCACAAAACAGTCTGAGTTGAAAGGGACACTCAGGATCATCAAAGGAATGTTTGAACATTTACAGAGACTCCAGCACTGTAACTTTGGGTGGTCAGTCTCTCTGCTGGGAGGCTCCTAGAGGGCCTTCAGCCCCTCCTCAGCCCTGGACAGCAGCAGCAGCAGCAGCATCACCTTAGCAGGGCCCAGCAGGGCTCTCCTGAGCTGCCCTTGCCCAGCTGCAGACAGAGCCTGCCCCAGCCAGGGCCCTGCAGACAGGCAGGTTTCTGTAGGGCCGGGCCCAGGGCACAGAGGCTGGGATGGGCTCTGTCAGCGCTGGCAGGGACAAGGCTCCTCTCAGCAGGGAAATGTCCAGGCCCAGGGAGATGCTGAGGGAAGGAGAGGGGGCTGAAGAGAGCAGTGCTGGGGGCAGGAGGGCACTGTGGGTGTGTGGGAGGTGCCGTGCACAGCTGGACATGGGAACACTGTCCTGAGTGCCCGGCTGTCTCTGCCCTGCCCTCCCAGGCACAGCCCCACCACATCTTCTCTGGGTTCTGCACTGCCCTGAGTTTGTCCCTGTCATCTGGTGCTCTCAGGGAGGCTCTGGCATTTGCAGCAGCTGAGTCAGGCACTGCCCTTGGCATTGCTGCCAGGCAGCTGTGGCCATGGCCATGGGGTGTCCAAGCTTCCCTGGGACCTGTGGGGCAGTGGGCAGAGTAGTCCATGGGAAAGGGGAATGGGCTGAGACCCCTCCCTGAGATCCCATCATGGGCACACCCAGGGATCTCCTTGCTGTGTCCTTGCAAGCTCTGAGCTGCCCTCCTGGCTGCAAATCTGTGCCATAGCCCCTTGGAGTTCCCTGAATGTTCCCTGGGAAAGTGCAGAGATGCCAGAGCTGAGGAAATGCTGCTGGGTTTGCCGAGGGAGCCGTCAGTGTCCTTGGCAGAAGGGGGTGCTGAGACCTTGCCCAGAGCCCTTTGGAGAGGGGGAGACATTCAGGGATCCCTCTGCTCTGGGCAGGGTCTGGTTTATCCCAGGGTGACCCGGGAGTGTGACTGTGCTCTGACTGCAGCCAAAGCTGCAAACCCAGGGCAGTTGGGAACAAGCCCATCCAGCCCCTCACCTTGCCCAAGGCACAGGGAATCCTTTGCCTCTCACATCTCTCCCTGGCAAACTCTGAGTGCAGCAGAAATGCTGGGGATTTCTGACCTCAGACAATCAGGAGTGATGTGTGGGCAAGAAAATAATGGCCAAAATTCCTTCCTTCTGTCCATGTCCTTTAGAAGAGGGAGTGCTGATGAAAACAAGCCTGTTAACATTAGGAGTGATTCCCCTGACAAATCCTGAATATCCAGCCTTGTCCCTTTGCCACATGGCCACAAACCCAGGGCAGCAGGGCAGGGATGGCTTCTGGAGATCCCCCATGCACAGGCCTGGCTGCTTCTAGCGCACTCAGAGAGCACAACTGGAGCTCAGGCAGGGATCTGGGTGAAAGTTTTCCCAGAGCAGGAACAAAGGTGGGGGACTCAGAGCAGGACAGTCTACAGGGAATGGCCCAGGTTTGGCTCAAAGCAGCCTCTGCTGACTTGTCCCTGTCCTTTCTCCATGAACAGGTGCCCATGTGCAGCCAGAGCAAATGTCCAACAGCAGCTCCATCAGCCACTTCCTCCTGCTGGCATTGGCAGACACGAGGCAGCTGCAGCTCCTGCACTTCTGCCTCTTCCTGGGCATCTCCCTGGCTGCCCTCCTGGGCAACGGCCTCATCATCAGCGCCGTAGCCTGCGGCCACCACCTGCACAGCCCCATGTTCTTCTTCCTGCTCAACCTGGCCCTCACTGACCTGGGCTCCATCCTCACCACTGTCCCCAAAGCCATGCACAATTCCCTCTGGGACACCAGGAACATCTCCTACACAGGATGTGCTGCACAGCTCTTTTTCTTTCTGTTCTTTATCTCAGCAGATTATTTCCTGCTGACCATCATGTGCTACGACCGCTACGTGTCCATCTGCAAGCCCCTGCACTACGGGACCCTCCTGGGCAGCAGAGCTTGTGCCCACATGGCAGCAGCTGCCTGGGCCAGTGCCTTTCTCAATGCTCTCATGCACACAGCCAACACATTTTCCCTGCCCCTGTGCCATGGCAATGCCCTGGGCCAGTTCTTCTGTGAAATGCCCCAGATCCTCAAGCTCTCCTGCTCCAAATCCTACCTCAGGGAACTTGGAGTTTCCATTTTTACTTCCTCCTTTGCACTTGGTTGCTTTGTGTTCATTGTTTTCTCCTATGTGCAGATCTTCAGGGCTGTGCTGAGGATTCCCTCTGAGCAGGGACGGCACAAAGCCTTTTCCACCTGCCTCCCTCACCTGGCCGTGCTCTCCCTGTTTATCAGCACATCATTTTTATCTTACCTGAAGCCCCCCTCCATGTCCTCCCCATCCCTGGATCTGTCCCTGTCAATTCTGTACTCGGTGGTACCTCCAGCCCTGAACCCCCTCATCTACAGCCTGAGGAACAAGGAGCTCCAGGCTACAATGTGGAGAATGACATCTGGATGCTTTCCAGGAACACTAAACTGCTGGCCAGTTTCTGCAAATCACTTTCAATAAAAGTCATTTTTGATACTTCTTGTTGGTTTCATTTTGGAGATTATGTTACTTTGGGTTATTATTTCAAAATGTCCCACAAAGAAATGTCATTGTTTGCACCAGATCCCATTTTGTTTCTCTCCACCTATCCTGTGGCCACAGACTGTGTCAATGAGGGGCTGCACTCTAGGGGGCTTTAAAGGAACTCAAGGATGTCCCAGCCAAGTTTTCTGCAGAGATGCCCCTTTGGTTCCCTTCTCTGCAGCTGCAGCAGCAATGTCTGTGTGCAGAGCTGGGGGCAGATCAGTGCTGGCACAGCAGCTGTGGCCAGCAGCAGCAGCAGCACTTGGTGCTGCCAGTGCTGCTGCCGTGGCCCTGCCCCGCTGCCCTCCTGGCCCTGCTGTTGCTGTAGGGCCTGAGTGCTCTCGGGGCCGGGCACAGGGCTGGGGGTGGCAGTGCCGGGGCTGCAGCAGGGACAGGCCATGGGCACTGCTGGCACAGCAGCAGTGCTGAGGCCTCAGGCCAGGGCCTGGGGGCTGCAGGCTCCTTGCCCAGGCTCTCTCCACAACACATTGCCCAGGCCAATGCTGAGCAGAGAAAAGCCCCGGCAGCAGCCCCAGGCTGGCCGTGGGCAGGCTGGGGGCAAACAGCACGGCTGGGGCTCTGCAAGGGCCCTGGGCAAGCACACAGCAAGGAGCAGCAGAGCAGGGCCTGATCCATCCCCACTGCGCTGGACACCCCAGGCCAGCGGCCCACAGCCTCCTCATGCACCTGCCAACAACATCCCCCCTCTGCAGCCCTGGCCTCTCCCCCAGCTCACACAGCTGCCGCAGCCTTGCAGGCACAGCCACGGCAGCACTGCCTCAGGAGCCCCTGTTTGCCCTGCCCACAGCAGGCCTGAGCACCCCCATGGGCTTGGTGTGGGGAGATGAAGCTGAGGGAGCACAAATGCCAGCAGGGCCTGGGGCCAGGAAGGGCTGGGCCACAGCAGGGAAACCCCTCAGGTTTGTGGTGGCCTCTGAAGTCAGAGCCAGAAATTTTCTTCCCATGAGCTGTGAGTTTGCTGTGCTACTGCAGACGTTGTTGGTCAGAGCCAGGGCTGCCTGGCAGCAACCCCCAAACTGCACTGAGTATTTCCTTTGCTTCACCTTGGCTTTCTTTCGTCTTCCCTGGTACAAATTTCTTCCTCTTGCCCACCCTTGTTCCCTCCCCTGCAAACAGCCCATCCCTGGTTGTCCTTTCCTCTCGGGCCCCACTCCCCATTTCACTTCCTCACTTGGCACCATGGGAATGTCCCTTGGGGAGCAGGATCATTCTCCAAGTGCTTCAGGAATTGTCTGCAGGCTCCTGCAGTGCCTGCTGCTGCTCCCTTGCCAGAGGCACCCCAGGCCAGGGGGGCACATCTGGGCTGCTGTGTCTGCCTGTGGGGCTTCCTGTTGTGGGCAATGAGGAGGAGCTGCAGAGGCTCTGCAGGACTGACAGGATGGGCTTTGGGGCTGGGAGGAGAATCTGAGGCACCTGGGCTGCTGCACCTTCTGAAGAGGAGGCCCAGGGCTCATCCTGCAACTGCTGCAAGGCTGGTTTCAGAGAATCCCAGACTCAGCAAGGTTGGAAAAGGCCTTGGAGATCATCAAGTCCAACCTGTGCCCTGACACCACCTTGTCTCTTCTGAGCCTCCTCTTCTCCAGGATCAACAACCCCAGCTCTCTCAGCCACTCCTCACAGCACTTGTGCTCCAGACCCCTCACCAGCCTTGTTGCCCTTCTCTGGACACACTCCAGCCCCTCCATGTCCTTCCTCAATTGGGGGGCCCAGAACTGGACACAGCATTCGAGGTGCTGCCCAACCAGTGCTGAGCACAGGGGAAGAATCCCTGCCCTGCTCCTGCTGGCCACACCATTCCAGATCCAGGCCAGGAGCCATTGGCCTTCCTGGCCACCTGGGCACACTGCTGCCTCATGTCCAGCCTGCTGTCCATCAGTCCCTGCAGGTCCCTTTCTGCCTGGCTGCTGTCCAGCCACTCTGTCCCCAGCCTGTAGCACTGCAGGGGTTGTTGTGGCCGAAGTGCAGGAGCCGGCCCTTGGTCTTGTTCAACCTGACATGGTTGAATTTGGGCCCTGGATCCAGCCTGTCCAGGGCCCTGTGCAGAGCCCTCCTGCCCTCCAGCAGATCCACACTCCTACCTGCAGGAGGGATGGCCAAGGGCTGGGCAGGGCTGGCAGGGCCACAGGCACCCAGGCCTTTGTCCCCTGGGCTCTGCCAGCGCCTCTGCAGGCCCCACAGAAGGAACTTTCCTTGCAGGAAAGCCTGCACTTGGCTTCTGCCTGGCCCCTCCCTCAGCAGGCTGGCAGGCCTTGCAGCTTTAGGACATTTGTCCTTGCTGCCCCTGCCATCCCCCTGCCCCACCAACAGCCCCCAGCCAGCTGCGAGGGACAGGCCCTGCTGTGCCAGGCCTGGGCTCAGGCCTTGGCCTTTCTGCTCCCTCCAGCCAGCCCAGGCCTTGCTCAGCATTGCAGTCCCTGCTCACAGCCTTGGGCTCCCTGCAATCCTGGCCTCAAGGAGCTGCTCTCACCAGTGCCTGGGCAGCCTTTGGCACTCCCTGCCCTCCCTGGGGCCCAGGGATGCTCCATGGGACTTGGGGTTTTGCTTCTGACTCCTTCAGCAGCTTCTTCAACCTTCCCTCAGTGCCTGGCGGGATCCTGGACTCAGCCCCAAATCCAGTGTGGGGCTGATGAAAATACAGAAAGCCCTCAGGAGCTCCTTGTCTTCCTGCCATTGCCGTAGAGTTTCCAGGGCTTATACAGATGGCTGGAGTCAGTTTGGAGTTGTGTTAAGGACGGAGATTTGAAAGATTTTCTCATGGTTTTTGGTTTTTTAAAACCCATGAGTATTTTCAAAATTTTCAGTTCATTGAAGAGGTGACTGTAGGATTCTCCAAGTGATCTTAATGAGGAATGTTTCTTTAGAAGGTCTGGACATGGAGAAGAATGAGCCCCTTGCAGGCTGACCCTATTTGGACAAGCTGCTCCTCACCCCAACCTCACCATGTCTGACATTGCCCACCTGGCACTGACATCCCTGTGCCCTGCAGCACAACCTTGTCCCCTGAGCTCTGCAGCTGCCTGTCCCAGCCCATTGCACCATGTCCCACCTGCTCTCCTCAGGCCTCTGCCTGCCCACAGGCCCAGGAGAAGTTTTCCTCTTGGTGAGGAAAGAATGGAAAAGCCTGAGCAGATTTTCTAAACAACAAAGCCCACTCAGGAACCACATGCTCAGGACAGGCTGCCTGGAATGATGGCACCTTTCTACAAGGGACAGTGTCACCAGAAATGAGCTCTGGAAGCAGAATTCTCTGAGTCTTTCAGCTGAATTCTCTGTCCCTGTCCTGGATCTCTCTTGCAGATGGGAGCTGCTGGTGCCATCCTCAGCTTGAACCCTTCTTTGGAATGGAGACAGAGGTTCCCAGGTGTGTAAAGTAAGCGTTGCTCAATGTTGATGCAAAGCTTTTGTGTTCCTCCTGGAACCAAGGAGACTCTTGAGACACTGCAAGGCCTTGTTTAACCAAGGGTCCATTGTGACACAGAGGGGGGCTCATGGAATCAAGGAGACAATTGTGACAGTAGGGAAACTCCTAGAAACAAGTCTCTGTTGTGGCAGTCATGGAATGAAAGAGACATTGGTGACACAGCCAGGCCGTGTGGAACCAATGGTCCATTGTTACCCAGCAGATTCAAGAAGAACATGGTGACACCACAGAACCTCATGGAACCAAGGGTCCTTTGTGGCACAGCAGGGCCTCCTTGGAACCCAGGGGACCATTGTGACAAGGCAGGGCCTAATGGAACCATGGAGACCATTGTGACACTAAGGAAACTCATGGAACCATGGTGACCATTGGGATGCTATGGAACCTCACAGAACAAAGGGTTCATTGTGACATTGTGGTGCCTCCTGGAATCAAACATTGTGAAACTTGGAGGCCTAATGGAACAAGGGTTTCTATTGTGACACTGCAGAACCTCATGGAATCAAGGTGACCATGTTACACAACAGAAGCCCATGGATCCAAGGGGTCATTGTGACACTGCAGAACCAAGGAAACTGTTGCTGACAGTACCAAAACTCATGGAATGAAAAGTCCAGTGTGACAGGAGGGAACCCCATGGACCCAAGGGTCCATTGTGACTCTGTAGGGCCTCATGGAATAGAGAATCCACTGTGACACAGCAGGGCCTCGTGGAACCAAGGGTGCATTGAGACACATCTGGGCCTTGCTGGAACCAAAGAAACCACTGCTAAAAGCAGGGCAACTCCTAGAACCAAGGAGTCCATTGGTACAGCATAAAACCTATGGAACCAAGGGGCCATTGGGACAAAGCAGGGCCTCATGGAACTAAGGGGACATTCTGACCCATTGGGACTGCATGGAAGGAATTGTCCATGATGACAATGCAGATCCAAGGAGACCACGGAGACACTATGGAACCTCATAGATCCAAGGAGCCATTGTGACACCAAAGAACTTCATGGAACCCAGGGTCCATTGTGACATAGCAAGGCCTCCTTGGAACAAAGGAACCATTGTTGACAGTACAGAAACTCATGGAACCAAGGGGCTGTGGTGACACAGTAGGGACACATGGAATCGAGGAAACCAGCGACATTTAGGAACCTCATGGAACCAAGTGTTCATTAGGACACTGCAGAAACAAGGAGACCATTGCTGACACTATGGAAGCTCATGGAACTGAGAGGCCATTGTTACACTCCAAAGTGTCACTGAACCAAAGAGACCATTGTCCAACTACAGAACGTCATGGCACTAAGACTTCACTGTGACACAGCAGGGTTCCATGAAACCAATTGTCCATTGTGACAATGCAGATCCACAGAGACCATGGTGACACTAGGGAAGCTAATGGAACCAAGTGCCCATTGTGACATAGCAAGGCCTTTTGGAACCAAGGAGACCATTGTGACATCATGGAATCTCATGGAACCAAGGAGACCATTGTTACAGTCCGGAACCAAAGAGACCATTTTGACAGCACAGAACCTCACGGAATCAAGGGTCAGTTGTTGAAGAGTTGGGTTTCATGGAACAAGAAGCCATTGCAACACAGCAGGGTCGCATGGAACCAATGGTCCATAATGATACTGTAGATCCAAGGAGGCCATGGCGATACTAGAGAACTTCATGGAACCAAACGTTCCTTGTGACATAGTTGGGCCCCAAGGAACCAATTGTCCATTGTGACAATACAGATCCATGAAGATCATGGTGACACTCCAGAACCTCATGGATCCAAGGAGCCATTGTGACACTGTGGAGTCTCTTTGGAACAAACGCCATTGTTGATAGTATGGAAGATGCTCATGGAAACTGTGGGACATTGTGGCACTGCAGAGCCTCATGGAACAAAGGAGACCAGTGTGACACAGAGGAATTTTATGGAACCAAGCAGCCGTTTACACACGATAGAACCAAGGAGACCATTGATGGCAGTAAAAATCCTCATGAAACTGAGGGCCCACTGTTATACAGCGAGGCCTGGTGGAACCAAGGGGCCAGTGTGACACCGTGGGGCCCCATGGAATCAAATATTCCTTGTGACACAGTGGGGCTGCTTGTCACCAATTGTCCATTGTGATACTGCAGATGCAAGAGACCGTGGTGACACTATGGCAGTTCATAGTGGGCTGTTGTGGCTCACCAAGGCCTTGTGGAACCAAGGAGGGCATTGTGGCAGTGCAGAACCAAGGAGGCCGTTTTGACAGGACGAACCCTAACTGAATCAAGGGTTTAGAAGAATCCAAAGGGTTAAGAGTTTAGCTAAAGGGATAGAAGCAAGGAGCAATGGATATTAATGAAGAGTTTAGAGTAGAAGCAATGTAGGATAGTTGATCATTGCCAGATGGAGCTAGTTTGAGAAGAAAATATAGAATTTTCCTGATTTTGCTGTTTTTGTAGAAGTTCTGAGGGGATGATGGAGTATTGTAAAGATGAAGAAACTGTAGCTGCACCTGGGCCCCAAACCCAGTCAGAAGCAGGCAGGAGAGCTTGAACCATGCCCAAGAGGTCAGAGAGCCTGCAACAAGACCAAGGTGAGAAGTTTACCTTGAGGAAGACATACCTGACTTCATCCTAAGGCGCCACTGACCCATTTCAAATCTCACCAACCCAATTTAAATGAAGAACTGTACAAGCATGAAAGGTCTTTGAGCTCATTTTATGATGAAGAGGAGAGAAGGCAGGGTTTATTAATAAGTATGTATAGGCATGTTGAATGATTACATGAATATGTAAGATTTTGCAGATAAAGAGAGAGCCAGAGCTCTGTGATTTTGTGTGATTTTCACACGTCTTGGGGAAGTTACTCCCCATGTTGCCTGGCACTGAATTAAACATACCACTTTCTATCTTTAATTAGTTGGAGAGTCTTTGTCCGTGCTTGATTTACTTGATAATGGAACCAAGAGTCCATTGTTCTACAGCAGGGCCTCATGGAACCAAGAAGCCATTGTGACACTGTGGGGCATGATGGAGTCAAGGACACTGCTGCTACTGAAATCCACTGGATAGAAACTTTTGAACACAACTTTGAATATTTGAGAGCAGTGTGAGTGTTTGAGAGAGTGTGCTGGTAACTTGGGCTATCCTTCCTCCATTTGAGTGCACTGAGCATCAAATGAACAGAGTTTTAATCACACACACTGATTATGCATGCAGTAGCTATCCCCACTTCCTTTGAATTTACTTGACATAGTTG
The DNA here is from genome assembly GCA_016584745.2 of Phylloscopus trochilus trochilus. NCBI lineage: Eukaryota > Metazoa > Chordata > Aves > Passeriformes > Phylloscopidae > Phylloscopus > Phylloscopus trochilus. The sequence goes on from WQNJ02000054.1 coordinate 2,897,402, forward strand.
CACCCCTTCTCACAAGTTCTTATCTGGTTCTTTGGGGTCTGTCTTCAACATTCAACGACCTTTGTAGGTGGCTGTCCCTTAACCCCCACTTTTGAGTATGGGCAATATTATTGTTTTGCAAACCTTCTGTTTTGTCAGCCTTGTAGAGCTGAGCTGACATTATTCTTGCATTTTGAATTACTTCTGTTTGCCAGAGTTACATCCTTGATCCATTTCTCCAAGGCTGTGCTGTTCTGTTCTGCTGTCCTTGGTAAGAGTCAATGTTGTTCTGTTCTCCTGTCCTTGTCACAGCGCTCGCCCCACCTGAGGTGTGTCTGCAACCCCCCAACCTATGGGCTTGGGGTGGGCAAGTGTTCCTGAGGGAACAGGGATGGGACAGCTGGGCTGGATTGACCCAAGGGATGTTCCATTGCATGTCACACCATGATCAGCAATAAACTGCAGGAAGCAGGGGGCAAGGGGAGTAGGGGATTAATTTCTTTTTAGAGAAATTTTTCTTTCAAAACATCACCAACACATAAAGAAGCCTCTCCTGCCTCAAGGTTGTTAATATTTTTAGCTCATAGGAGATTTCCTGTGGATTTGCTTTCCTTTTCTTCGTGGCCTTAGCTTTTTGTTGTTGGTTTGTTTGTGGAGTTTTTGTGTTGTTGTGGGTGGGTTTTGCTTTGGGTTTTTATTGTTGGGTTTGGGTTTTTCCCTTTTGAACTGCAATTTTCTGATGCATGAGTTTTTTCTCCCTTTTCTTGTGACTTGTTTGGCACCTGCTGGCAAGACAAATTGACTCAACTCAGGCAAGACAAATTGACTCATTTCAGTCATCTTATCCATAGGAAAGAAAAGCACAATTATGCCAAATCACGTTTTGCAGTCACCATCAACTGGATGAGTTTGGTCACAGACTCCCTACAATTTGGCAATATCCACAAAGGAGATGGAAGTTCATTTCATGCCATTGTAAAGATAATAGAAATGTTCCCCAGTGGTGGTCAAGGGCTGGTCACTGAGGGATGTCACCAGGCAGTGGCTGCCAAGAGGACTCTGTACCATGGATGACATTTGACCTTCATTGTTCAGCCAAATTCCCACCCAGCCCATGCTCCATTTCTTCAACCCAGCTCTCTCCAGTCTGGCTCTGAGGTGACCACAGCAGACCGTGTCACACGCCTGGCTGAAGTCTGGGCACACAACATCCCCTTCTTTTCCCTCCCACCTGGCTTCTGCAATCCCTGCCTTGTCCTGCCAGTGCCTGGAATGGCTGCAGGAGGATTTGCCACATCCCCTTCCCTGCTGAGCCTGACCAGGCTGGGACTCTCCCAGATCCCCTCCCTGCCCTGGTTGCAGACTGGCTCCATGTCTGCCTTTCCCAGGTTCCCAGGACCCTCTGGGATGGCTCTGCCCTTTCCAAGGGCTTTGAGAGAGCTCTCCCAGTGACACTGCCCAGCCTTCTCAACAGCCCTGACACCAAAGGCCTTTTCCACATCCCTCAGTCACAGGTCAGTGCCCAGAAAACAGCACAGCCCTGTCGAGGTCCTGGGGGTGGTTCAGAAGGGAGGCAGCTGTGATTTCTCCCCCACACTCCCACCCCAATGGTCTCTCTGGGCAGTCATTGGCTGTGCTGAGCAGTCTCCCTGGAGCTTACCTGCCCTGGATGTTTCTCTCTGCAGTCCTAAGCACAGCCCAGTCAAGAATTCAGGTGGTTTCCCAGAGGATTTCACTCTCAGAGTGAAGTGGCCTCAAGGCCCTGTTTGTGCCTCTGGAATTGTGCCAGCCCCGAGTGCTGCTGATGGTGTTTGTGCTCACTCTGCTTCATCTCCCCACACACACACACACAGGATGCACTGCTGAAATCTCCTCAGGACAGAGCAAACAGGCACTGCTGGCCTGGTCCCTTGGTGTCCCTCCATGCAGGGACAACCAACCTCCTGCAGGTGTGGGGAGAGGCCTGTGCTGGCCATGGTGGTTGCAGGGGCTGGTGTGGGACAATTGCCCTGGGGCACCTTGCCAGGCTGTCCCCAGAAGAGAGACACAGCCCAGGCCCTGCTCTGCTGCTCCCTCAGGTCCATGCCAGGAGCTCTGGCTGTGCCAGGACACTGCTGGGTGCCCCCCTGCACACTGCCCCTCTGCCCCTGGGCACTGGGCTTTGCTTTGCCAGGGCATTCCTGGAGCACATTGCTGAGAGCAGCTCTGCAGGGAGAGCAAAGCCTTCCTGGGCTGCCCTCAGGAGATGATGCCCTTTGCTGCTGGAGCTGCTGTGCTGGAGCCCAGCTGTGTCCCAGCAGTGCCCATGGCCTGGCCCTGCCTGTGCTCACAGCACACACACGCAGCAGGACAGTGACCAAGCTGGCACAGCCCTGCGGCCTGACAGCCACAGAAGGGCTGGGAAGGAGAGGCTGGAGCTGGGAAGAGCAGCTGTGGGAAGAGCCAGGGCCATTGTCCCTGGCTGTGCTGCTGGGCTGGGAGTCTCTGCCCTGCACCTCTGCTCACAGGCACTGTCCCTGCAGAGACAGAGAGGGGCTGAGGGAACATCTTGGGCAGCCAGGGCAGAGCAGGACACTTTATTTTCCAGAAATGCAGAGTGATCAGGGTTCCTTACTGTCTGTGCTTAACACAGGCAGGGGAGATACTGATGTAGCAATACTGGGACTAAGGTCATTCCTATATGGAAAAAAAAGGAAAGAGAAAGGGAGAGGGAGAGGGAAAGGGAAAGGGAAGGAAGAGGAAGAGGAAGAGGAAGAGGAAGAGGAAGAGGAAGAGGAAGAGGAAGAGGAAGAGGAAGAGGAAGAGGAAGAGGAAGAGGAAGAGGAAGAGGAAGAGGAAAAAAAAAGGGAAAAGGGAAAAGGTAAACAAAGAATTATTACACCAAATAAAATAAAAAACAAGACACATGGCACAAAGCAGTCTGGGCCTGGAATGATTTCCATTCTGAATGCTGTGCACAAACAAAGAGGCACCTGATGTTTTCTGAAAAGTACAGAGTGGTCATACTCCTCAGGGCATCCTCCAGCTCCTGGTTCCTCAGGCTGTGGATGAGGGGGTTCAGTGCTGGAGGCAGCAGCCAGCACAGAAGTGACAGTGCCAGAGCCAGGGATGGGCACCAGGCTGGCACAGGTGACCTTGAGGCTCTGCAGGGCTCAGGCCCAGGGGCTGTGCCAGAGTCAGGGCTGAGCTGACACTCTGTGGGCTGGGGCAGAGCCCAGGCAGAAATGAGCCCTGAGCCAGCAGCTCTGCAGTGGTGGCCACCAGGCCCGGTGGCCAAGGGAGGCTTCTGGCCATGGCCTGGAAGCAGCTGCTGCTGCCCAGGGGCCTTTGGTGCCTCAGGCTCTCCCTGGCACAGCTCCCAGCACGGCACTCTGCACTTGTGCCCGAGCCCTTCCCTCTGCTGGGGCTGGCCTGGGGCTTTTCCTGCAGCAGGATCTGCCCTGGTCCTGGCACAGGAAAGGCAGTTCCTGCTGGAGCAGGAGGCTCTGCCTGCAATGGGCTCAAACAGCTCCAACAAGGCCCTGTTTGCAAAGCCCCCTGGGGGAAATGAAGAAGGGGATCATGCTGCTTTGGGGGTGAAGAATGCTGAAAGCAGCCTGACTCCTCCAGCCCAAAGTTCCACATGCTGAGAGGGAGCTGAAGCTGTTGCAGAGCTGCTAAAATCCCCTAAAAAAAACAACAACCCAGTGACACCACTGAGAGCTTCTGCAGAGCTGCTGAGCTGGCCCAGCCTGGGCATATCTGGCTGACAGGGCAGCACTTCAGACTAGAAAAGCCCCATCCCAAATTTTAACTGCAGCATCTCCTGACATTTCCCTTTTTGAGGTGGGGGGTGTGGAGATTCTTCCCTGGAGTGGGGACACCCCTCAAGGTCACTGCCTGAGGCTGAGCTAAAGAGATTTGCCCATGGTCGTTGGTCTGGGGGAGTGACACCCCATCTCTGGTTAATAACTGCTTTTGCTTTAGTACAATTGCTTCAAAATTGCTTCCTAGAGCACTATATAAAATAGGTGTTACAGCTCCTGTATTATGGAGTAAATCATTCTGATTAAGACCTTTTTTTTCCAATCATGATCATAATCAGTCATATCTTTATGTACATGAATACTTCTGGTTTGCCATCCTTAATGTTGAGGGACAAAGTTGCACAAAGGTTCAATTCCATCTGTATAATCCTTTAGGCATAAATCCTTGAGAAAGTCTGGGGCTGGGATTGGATCCAGGCACTGCCAGGATCCTCTCCCAGAAGGAGTTTAGAAAGCCTGGGGGTCCTGGTTTGGGTCCTTTGTGAACCTCGTGACCCAACAGGAGCTTCTCGAATAAACTTTGCCTGAAGCTGCCACTGTGCCCATGACAGGAACCCCTGTGAGTGTCTGTGACATCCCAGCTCTTTGGCAGCCTGGACACTCCTGGGATGTCCCCATGGAGCCCCTGGGAGTGTCTGTGACATCCCAGCTCTTTGGCAGCCTGGACAGTCCTGGGATGTCCCCATGGAGCCCCTGGAAGTGTCGATGACCTCGCTGTTCTTTAGGAGCACAGGGATGTCACCACTGGACTGCTGCCACTGTCTGGGACAAATTGGCTCCTTGGCAGGGTACAGACACCTCTGCTGTCACTCTGCAGCCCTGGGACTGTCACCTCATGACCCTTAGGAAGATCAAGGAGCCCTGGGATGTCACCACATAGCCCCTGTGACTGAGTGTGACCAAAGAGATCTTCAGGAGCTCAGAGACCCCTCAGATGCCACCATGGAGCCCCTGTGCCTGCACGTGAGCTCACAGCTCTTGAGCAGCTGGAAACCCCTGGAATCTCTTCAATCTGCTCTGCTGAGGATGGATCCTGAGCAACTTGGAGGTTCCCTGATGAATTTAATCTCTCCAGAGGCTTGTTCAGTCTTCAGCTCTTCAGTTCAGGAATTCAGTGCCAAAGGCTCATTAACATTCCAAAGCACTCTAACAAGAAAAGCCTCTGGGAATAATTAAATTTCAAGCCTTCAATTCTTCTGTGGTGAATTGTACAGATTTCAGAGGTGTATTCAAAGACAATATACAATATATTTTTTTAAATGCAGGTTTGGTTTGGGGTTTTTTTGTCCTCTTTTATAGATTAATATCTATAAAATAGATATTATTTATTATAATAAATTATATTTATAGATTGATATCAGCAATCTCCAGTCGATATTGATCTCTAGCACCTCCTAAGATGCTCTGAATAGATATGAACATCAAGACCCTTCATGGCTGACAATCAATCACACTTTGTCCCTATCCCCACCCCACCATTTCTGTCATCCAGCCCCTGGCACTCAGAGCAGCCTTGTGCAAATCTGAGCTTCCTCCACCCCAGGCTGTACCTGCAGCTTTCAGCTCCTTGGCACCAACTCCCACCTGCTTTCCTTGCAGAAGGCAATGCCCTGTAATAAATACAAATAAAATAAAAAACAAATTTAAATTTAGTAACTATTTTAATAGCAATTTAATAAAAAATTGAGCATATAAAATTTTGCAATAGTTGATTTAATATGGTTAATGTTCTGATAAGTCATAAGGAAAACTGACTGGAGTACAGGGAGGGCTTCTCACCCCACCTCAGGTACAAAACAGAGCAATTCAGACTACACTTATATACTATCTGCTAATACATATTCATCAATGTTTCCTGTCAGTTTCCTCCTATTTCTGATTTTAAAAATCCACATCATTGTACTTCATGGTGCATGCTTCACTTGTTGTTAGGAGGTCTTCTGTCTTCTTCTGGTGATTTTTTGGATGAAGGCTGAAAATCTTCCTCATTGTCCTCTGGATAACCTGACAGGTTGTGCATACACCCCAAGCCTTGTGTTATGTTAGCCAACATCACATTCGAAAAATGAGCCTTAAATAAAAACACAACTTAGATTCTGTACCTGGAACCATCCCAATTGTCCATCCCAAGGCCCATTTTCCAATTATCACAAGATGTATTCAGTTTTGGCATTTTACTTATCTCAAATTACATCCTGTATCCTAATTTTTTAATAAACATCTGCAAACATCAGTTTTCTGACACTAAGAAGATATCATTTGTCTTTGTCTAAAGTACTGATATAGTTACAATTTAGTTAGCACAAAATCATTCATTTATCACAGGGCTGAGGTGCAGCTGCCCCAGCGGTGCCTCCGAGCTGGCAGGGCCATGGTCACTCAGGGTCAGTGGCCGGGCAGTTCTGTTGACTGGACACGGCTCTGGACACTTCCCTTGGAGCGTCTCCAGGCATGGAATGTTGGGGCTGTCACTGCTGTGGTGTCACAGAGAGGGGAACGCTGGGGCTGCCCTGCTCCTGCCCCAGCCCAGCAGCTCTGCCAGCTCCTGTTGGGACAGAAAGGCTGAACCAAAGGGTGAGAATTGCAGAATGGGCTGAGCTGGGAGGGACCCACCGGGATCATGGAGTCCAAGCCCCGGCCCTGCACAGACAGCCCAACAATCCCAGCCTGGGCATCCCTGGGAGCGGTGTCCAAAGGCTCCTGGAGCTGCAGCAGCCTCGGGGCTGTGCCCATTCCCTGGGGAGCCTGGGCAGTGTCTGAGCCCCCTGTGGGGGAAGAAGCTTTTGCTGCTGTGCAGCCCAGCCCTGGCCTGGCCCAGCCCCAGCCCTTCCCTCAGCTGCTGTCCCTGCTGCTGCCCCGGGGCAGAGGTGGGAGCTGCCCCAGCGCTGCCCCTCGGGAGGAGCCGCAGCCCCCGGGGAGCTCTGAGCCGAACCGAGCCAGCGCCCGCAGAGCTCCAGGGAAAGGTCCTGCCCCTGGCTCAGGGCTGGCCCGGGGCCACGGGGAGAAAATCAACTTCCAACTTCTGCCCCACAGCAGGGAGGAGCAGCAATTCTTGGAGAAGAGAGACTCTTTGCAAGGGCCTGCAGGGACAGGACAAGGGGGAATGGCTTCCCACTGCCTGAGGGCAGGGTTAGATGGGATGTTGGGAAGGAATTCTCCCCTCTGAGGGTGCTGAGGCCCTGGCAGTGGTTGCCCAGAGAAGCTGTGGCTGCCCCATCCTTGGAAATGTCCAAGGCCAGGCTGGTTGGCACTTCCTGCCCAGGGGTGGTGGGATGTGGTGGGGTGAGGATTGTGAGGGTGGGATGGGGTCTGGTCAGTTGAAAGCTGAGGATGATGAGGCTGAGTGAGATCCCAATCCTGAGTGGGTGCTGGGGTATCCCACATTCCTGAAGGAATTCCAGGGCATCTCCTGTTTCTGTACAAACGAGGTCATGGTGTACAGGATTAGGTACAGCCCCACCCTGGCTCCCTGGGACTCTCAGGGGGCTGATTGGGGTTGTGCTCTCAGGTGGACAAAGTGCTGAGACCCCTCTGCTGTTCCCATCAGGTTCTTCTTCCCCAACTGGTGCAGCCTGGGACCCTCCCAGCACTTCCAGCTGCTGAATGACAGGGCCAGCCCTGTCCTGACTACCCCATCATTGATTACCCTTTCACCCAGGTGAGCCCTGCCAGGCTGGCTCCTCACCCTGCTCCTCCTTCTCCTTCTCGCAGCCCCCATGCCTGGGACAGTTCCCTGCTGAGCAGGGCAGGAAAGATGTCTGGCAGCTGCAGCAGGGTCAGGGAAGGGCTCCAAGGTGGGGCTGCAGCCCTTGGGCTGTCAGGAGAGGCTGAGGGAGCTGGGCTTGTCCAGCCCCGAGCAGGGAAGGCTGAGGGGCTCCTCATCCCAGCCTGGCAGTGCCCCCGAGGAGGTGATGGAGAACACAGAGCCAGGCTCTTCACTGGGGGCCTGCTGGGAGACAAAAGACAATGGGTGCAAGGGGCAAGAGGGGAGATCAGCCAGGACAGGAGGAGATGCAATGAGTCAGGCTGGTTTCAGCATTTCCTCAGCACCAAAAGCAGCCTGAGCCCCTTCTTCATCCCCCACTGACAGCTTTGCATATCAGGAATTGTTCAGGCTCTTTTATCCCCACTTCACACAGAGCATCCTGATACAATCAACTCTGTTTATATCACAGAATCATCTTTGTCTAAGATTGGTTTTGTACAGAAATCCCTTGTCAATGGTGGATGCACGTTGCTGGAATGACTCACATTGCTGAGAGAAGAGTTTCAATGTTTCTGAAATCATATCATGTTTCCATTTTTTATATTGGCAATGAAGAGACATTTTCTGTGCCTCTGAATCCCACCAATTCCTGATTTCAAAAGAACACAAACCTGATGAGTTGTGGTTCCCACTTGCACCTCCCTCCATACCCAGAGCAGAATGCCTTGTCCCAGAAAGTCCCTGGCAATGCAGGGATGAAGGGAATGGGACAGGCTGTGGGGATCAGGGGCAGGGCACAGCCAGGGATTTGGGGTGCTTGTGAGCCCAGAGCAGGACACGGCCCTTGGCCTGGCTGAACCTCATCCCATTGTCCTGGGCCCAGGGCTCCAGCCTGTCCAGATCCCTCTGCAGAGCTTCCTGCCCTCCAGCACAGCCACACTCCCAGCCAGCCTGGGCTCCCTGGGAACTGACTGAGGGTGCCCTCGATGGCCTCGTCCAGATCATCCATCAAGAGATTGACCTGAGCTGGCCCCAGTCCTGAGCCCTGGATACAGCCCTGGATGTGACTCCATTCCTCAGCTGCTCTGAGTGCCAGGGGCTGGATGAGGGAAATGCTGGGGTGGAGCATGGACAAAGTCTGATTGATTGACAGCTGTTATAAGTTAACACAGTTTAGTTTTAGTTAAAACTTTTAAATTTCTTTTTAAAAAAATTAACCTATCAAGAATTAGGTTTTGGTTATTGGCGTGTAGTTTAACTATTGAGAAAACATGATGCGATTTAGGGTAAAAAATAGGAGGATTTAATAAAAATTTAATAAAAACTATAAAATAAAATTGACTGAAAAAATCTAAAATCAAAGCAAGCATTAATATGTCAAGTAAAATTATAGTAAACTGATGGCGATGACAAAGAGACATGGACTCCATAGATTGCCCATATGAAGCCGTTTATTGATCCACCTAGCTGTGCTTTTATACCCACGCATTATATAACAAGTAATACATGCCAAGTGATATTGCTTAACATATGCCTCGTACTAACTAACACAGGTATGCCTAAAATGCACTAACACAGCAACTTTCTCAAAATCCCGCTTTGCCATGCCAAGGCTTGAGGCCTAGCTCTTCTGCTCTTGACATGAGTGCAGCCATACTTCCACTTCGGCTCTCTAGCTCCAGGCCCTGCAGGGCCACACCTCCCCCTTTCTGTTCTACCAAGAGGATCTTCTTGGTGGTCTTGTCAATCAGTCTCTGCACACATTGCAAGATACATGGCAAACAAATCATCATCAGCAACAATATAGCTAAGATATAAATTCCTGTTTTAGCTAAATGTTTAAGCCAGCCAGTGAGTCCCCATCCGCCAAGCAAGTGTCCAAGCCAGTCACTATCATCTACCACTCTTAATTTGGTCACGCTGTCCCGAAGAGCCTGTATGCCAGCATGAATAGACAAGGAGTTGTCCGACAGATTCATACAGCATAAGCCTTCAAAATCTTCGCAACCGTGTCCATGGGCTAAAAGCAAAAAATCAATCGCAGCCCTGTTCTGAAGGGTTGCATGCCTAATACTATCAACATCTGTTAGCAAGCCTGTTAAAGCAGAGCTAGTAGCATTAGTTTGTTTCACAAGCCAGCAGCCAAGATTATTCAAAGTCTTCAATGCATGTGCTGTACCTATAGCTGGAATGATAGAGGCAAAGATTCGGGCTCCAAGGTTCCAGGACTCCACATCATCATTACAGTCAGGGCTGTACGTGTGTGTGCTGCGTTTTGCTCTCACTAAGCTGCGCAGCATTGGCAAGTTATCCCGAAAAGAGTGAAACATGGTTAGCCTCCCAAAGGTACAAGGTCCTCCTACAGACCTTCCTGGTATTCCCTTCCAAGCTCTGTTCCCACATATCATAAATATATTATCCATCAAGCCAATAGAAGCAGTCCCAGGTGTAATGGGCTGCGGCAGGGTATGATTGCACCAGGCAGAGGCATTGGCATAAATCCCCGTGCCTGAAACTTCCTGAAAAGGCCCAGCGGTGTAGTTTAAGTAAAAACATGCAAAAGCTTGCATGGATCCAAAAATGTCCAATTCCTGGGGTGGCAAGGAAACGGGGGAAAAATCAGAAACCTTGTTCACCCCCAACCCTTTATCATTAACAAAGTACCACCCAGCATTTCTATTATTTTGTTTTCGATATCTGTCATAACACCACCACAGCGGCTCAATTCGGCCTGGGGCAGTACAATCCCTGTGCATTGTTTCATTGTATAGGGTATCCCATTCAGTTTTCCCCAAAGGTATAGCTATCAGGCAAGTCTGGAAAGGATCACCAGGAGAGGTCATGAACAGGCACAGTGTAGACTCATTCAAAGCTTCAGCAAGCGTAAGCCATACATTGCGTTCAGGAAGGGGTGGCATGGCAGTCACTTCCTCTATATAAAGAATCCTTAAGTATAAAAGAGTTAATATATGAATTTTCCACATTTTGTTTTGATTATAGTTTGCTTATCCCACAACTTAACAATCAGGTTATCTCTTGTTTGATTATACACAGTAATAGCTAAAGCATGTTGATCTACAAATTCTGTTCTCTGCAAAAATCCTGGTAAATCAAACTGCTGGGGTGGAATTCTCCATTCCCCCTTTCTGTTGCAACAAAAGGCATTTCAGTGAAGCATGAGCCCTTTCAACAACAGTTTGTCCTGTGGGAGAGTGAGGAATCCCCGTTTTGTGTGTTACTCCCCAAAGAGCAAGAATAACTCTAGCTATTTCCCCCAATCCCAGTGAGGGTTTGTAACACCTTGGTGAGGGGCCAAGTGGGGGGCCACTTGGCCTGAGAGACTATACTCACGTCCGCACCTGTATCCAGAATCCCGGTGACTGTCACCTGCTGTCCCTGCAGTGTCAAGGTACATGTATACACAGGGCGTTTATTAGAAATTTCCTGCACCCACAATATTTCCGGGGTACCTGTGGAGCCAAACCCTCCCTCTCGTGTGTTACACTCTGGTACAGGGGGTGTTAAACTATGTGCAAAGGGAATCAATTGTGCAATGCATGCCCCTCGTGGAACAGTACAAGGTGGAAAAGGAGTCCAAGCCATTATTTTTATTTCCCCTACAGAGTCCGAGTCTATGACTCCTGGAAAAACAAAAAGTCCTTGGATGGTAGTTGAGGACCTGCCCACGAGCAAGGCACTCGTCTGGGGTCCCGGTGGACCAAAAATTCCTGTAGGGAGTAAATGAACAATAGAATCAAGCAACGTTACTGTGTCTGAGGTTGCCAGGTCCATGGCGAAGCTGCCTGGGGTTGCTGGACGTAGGCTTGAGATGGTCCTTGGCTGGGCTGTGGCTGCAGGGCTGGTGGAGCTGGCGCTGGCATCTGTGGCCGGACAATCTGCGCTGGGGGCTGGGTTGCCGCGCGGCGCCGAGCCTCCAGGATCAAAGGGATCCTCCTCCGGACCATCACGGTCGCTGTCCTCACTGTAGCTTGCAGCCAAAGCCTTTACAGAGCACAGGGGGATAGGGTGCAGGGGGCCCCCTCCCTTTTCCTCTCAACACACGGAGCTGAAGGAGCAGGCGTTTTCTGCGGCGGGGGGGCCAGTGAGGTAGATAAACACTGGGAAGCAGTTTCATCGTTATCTAAAGAATTCTGAGTCTCATCCGAAGAAGCGGAGGAGCTAGCAGCAATCTGAGTTATAGCAGTAGTCTGGTTTTTAGCAGCAGTTTCTTCAAGTGTTAAGGTAGACTGAGAATCTGCAGTAGCAGTACAGGGTTTCTCTGCCCTTTGGGAATTTTTCTGAGCCTTCAAGGCTTCAAAAATCACCCTCCAAGAGGGCAGCATTTGTGCTACGGCTTTGTTTCCTCTCGTGGCAGAGTCCCGTAACTTAACTCCCGGCTTATCCCACAGATCTAAGGTAAAGATCGTGGATTCCGTTACTCCCAGGACTTCTGCTGCTACCCAGAGTAACAAAAATTTTAAATCATGCAAAGGCAGAGTTTTATCATGCTGCTGCAATAGCTTAAGCGTAAGTTCATAAACGTCTCTTTCCGGACCAGAAATTCCCTGACCCATCGTTCCCTGCAGCGCTACCCCAACCCAGCAGGGGTTAGCTCACCTCCTTTTCCCGGAGGAATTGATTGCCGGCCGGCCTCCGCTTCCTTTCAGCGGTCTCGTCCTGCAGGGCGGTCGCCACCTGGTCGCACAGCTAGGCGATTATCGCTCCTCACACGAGGGCACCATTTGATGGCGATGACAAAGAGACGTGGACTCCATAGATTGCCCACATGAAGCCGTTTATTGATCCACCTAGCTGTGCTTTTATACCCACGCATTATATAACAAGTAATACATGCCAAGTGATATTGCTTAACATATGCCTCGTACTAACTAACACAGGTATGCCTGAAATGTACTAACACAGCAAGTTTCTCAAAATCCCTCTTTGCCTTGCCAAGGCTTGAGGCCTAGCTCCTCTGCTCTTGACATGAGTGCAGCCATACTTCCAGTTCTGCTCTCTAGCTCCAGGCCCTGCAGGGCCACACTCCAAATCTCGGCTGTGCAAGTTAAAGGTCCTGGTATCCAACGCAGGCGTCCCTTTGAAGGGGAGAGAAAGTACACCCCACAAGCTGAGTTGTGGTTCTTCCTGCGTGAGTCTGGAGAAAATATGAGGAAATGGGATGGGAAACCCACTGCTGCTCTGGCACAACGGGTGCGCAATTTGAAGGAAGGCAGGATTCAAAGAGGAAGTCTCACCAAACAGAGAGCAGCTCCAGTTGTTCGCAGCCAGGATGTCAAGTATGATGTCAATGGTGACTTGTCCGATCCCCTTGAGAGAACCTCTAAGACATATACCCGAGGAAAGAAAGATAATCAGGCTTAGAGGGGCCCTGCCTCTAGCCAGGTAGAGGTTAGGAAAAATCATGTTTTTTGGACGGTGTGGGTTCGTTGGCCTGGTACACTGAAGCCACAAAACTATAAGGCCTTGGTTGACACTGGCTCACAGTGTACATTGGTCCCATCGAGATATGTAGGGGCAGAATCGGTTTCCATCATTGGTGTGACTGGGGCATCACAAGACTTTACGTTGGTGGAGGCAGATGTGAACCTGACTAGGAATGAGTGGAAGAAACACCCCATTGTGACTGGCCCAGAGGCCCCATGCATCTTGGGCATAGATTACCTCCGGAGTGGGTATTTTAAAGACCTGAAAGGGTTCAGGTGGGCCTTCAGAATAGCAACTGTGATGGCAGAAAGCATTCGACAATTGAACACCTTGCCTGGACTGTCCGAGAACTCAATCACAGTAGGACTTTTGAAGGGACAAGAACAAATGGTACCAATTGCCCTTTCAATGGTGCATCATTGACAATGTAGAACCACTCAAGATGCTGTGATCCCCATCCACAAGATGATTCGAGAGTGGGAGAGCCAAGGGGTTGTCAGCAAAACCCACTCATCCTTCAACAGCCCCATCTGGCCGGTGCGAAAATCTGATGGAGAATGGAGGTTGACTGTGGATTATCGTGCCTTGAATGAAGTGACTCCACCTCTGAGCACGGCCGTACCAGACATGCTAGAACTGCAGCACGAGCTGGAGTCCAAGGCTGCAAAGTGGTATGCCACTGTTGAAATAGCCAACGCATTTTTCTCTATTCCTCTGGCAGCAGAATACCGGCCTCAGTTTGCCTTTACATGGAGGGGAGTGCAGTACACTTGGAATCGACTGCCCCAGGGGTGGGAACACAGTCCTACCATATGTCATGGACTGATTCAAGCCATACTAGAAAAGGATAAGGCTCCAGAATATTTACAATATACTGTGTGGGGAAACAAAGCAGCAGAAGTGTTCGAAAAAGGAGAGAAAATCATCCAAATTCTCCTGGATGCCGGCTTTGCTGTTAAGAAAAGTAAAGTTAAGGGACCTGCTCAGGAGATCCAGTTTCTAGGAGTGAAGTGGTGAGACGGACGGTGTCAGATTCCTACTGACGTCATTAACAAAATCACAGCTATGTCCTCCTCAACTGATAAAAAGGAAACACAAGCTTTCCTAGGTGCCATAGGTTTCTGGAGGATGCACGTTCCAGAGTACAGTCAGATTGTGAGCCCCCTTTATCTGGTTAACCGCAAGAAAAATAATTCCTACTGGGGCCCTGAGCAGCAACACACTTTCACCCAGATCAAGCAGGAGATTGCTCATGCTGTAGCCCTGGGCCCAGTCAGGACGGGACCAGATGTGAAGAATGTGCTCTACTCTGCAGCTGGGAGTCATGGTCTGTCCTGGAGCCTTTGGTAAAAGATACCTGGTGAGACCCAAGGCCAATCATTCTGGAGTCGGAGCTACAGGGGTTCTGAAGATAACTTCACCCCAACGGAAAAGGAAATCTTGGCTGCCTACGAGGGAATCCAATCTGCTTCGGAGGTGCACAACTCCTCCTGGCACCCCGACTACCGGTGCTCGGGTGGATGTTTAGAGGAAAGGTTCCCTCCACCCACCATGCCACCAGTGCTACCTGGAGCAAGTGGATTGGCGTCATTACATAACGCACCCAAGTTGGGAAACTGAATCACCCTGGAATTTTAGAGCTAATTACAAATTGGCCCGAAGGTGAAAGTTTCAGTGTGGCAGATGAAGAACAAGAACCAGTGACCCGGGCTGAGGAAGCTCCGCCATACAACCAGCTGCCAGCAGAGGAAGCACGTTACGCTTTATTCACCGACGGTTCCTGCCGTGTCATAGGGATGAGTCTGAGGTGGAAAGCAGCTGTATGGAGCCCCACACAACAGGTCGCAGAGGCCACTGAAGGAGAGGGTGGATCCAGTCAATAGGCTGAACTCAAAGCCATTCAACTGGCCCTAGATATTGCAGAGAGGGAAATGTGGCCAAGGCTCTATCTGTATACTGATTCGTGGATGGTAGCCAACGCTCTGTGGGGATGGCTGAAGAAATGGAAAGAGGCGAACTGGCAGCGTAGAGGCAAACCGATTCAGGCTGCTGAAGAATGGAAAGATATTGCTGCCCGGTTAGAGAACCTATCTGTGAAAATTCGCCATGTAGATGCCCATGTCCCCAGAAGCAGAGCTAATAAGAAGCAGCAAAACAATCAGCAGGTAGATCAAGCTGCAAAGATAGAGGAGTTGAAAATAGAGATTAACTGTGGACTATCGTGCATTGAATGAAGTGACACCACCACTGAGCGCTGCCGTGCCAGACATGTTGGAGCTCCAGTACCAGCTGGAGTCCAAGGTGCTGAGGTAGTACGCCAATATTGATATTGCCAATGCATTTTTCTCCATTCCTTTGGCAGCGGAATGCAGACCCCAGTTTGCTTTCACCTAGAAGAGAGTGCAGTACACCTGGAATCAACTGCCCCAGAGGTAGAAGCACAGTCCCACCATCTGCCATGGACTGATCCAAAATGCACTAGAAAAGAGTGAAGCTCCGAAACATCTACAATACATTGATGATATCATTGTGTGGGAGAACACAGCAGCAAAAGTCTTTGAGAAAAGAGAGAAGATCATTCAAATTCTCCTGGAAGCCAGTTTTGCCATCAAGAAAAGTCAAAGGATTGAAGTCAGAGAGGATTTTGGGACACCAGGTCTACCCATTGAAGTCAATGGGGATTTGGGGACACCAGGTCTGCCCATTGAAGTCAACGGGGATATTTAAGTTCACCAGGTCTACCCATTGAAGTCAATGAAAATTTTGGGACACCAGGTCTACCCGCTGAGAGCAATGGAGATTTTGGGACACCAAAAAAGGGAGAGGGAGGGCGTTCCCCCTCCTTTCTCCTGCAGGTGTTGGTGAGCTACAGGAAGGATCTGCGATAAGAACACTGAAATGATCCGTAAAACGAGGAGATTTGGCCGAAAACTCCAGGAAAGTTGTTAATGGTGTGAGGTTGATTAACATTCGAATTCGGGATTTCCTTGTAAAACGACGAGCTGAGTGCGCATGCGCAGCAAGAGAGAGAGAGCATCCCAAGACACGTGAGAAAGAGGAGGAGCCTTCCTCCGACCGCCCCCCAACAAGGGGGCGCCACCACCCCTAAAGGAGCCAATCGGAGCGCGCCGGGGGCAGGGCCAGTGGCTCCAAGGAACGGAAAATGAAATTTCTGCCCCCGCTTTTTCCGCCGGGCTTGCCGGAGCCGTTTTGGGGGTCGGGGAGAGCCGGTAAAGGGCGGCAGCGCTGTTGCAAGATGTCAGCAGGGCCCCCCCGGGCCGTGACGTCACAAGGGGGGCAGCAGGGGGGGCGGTGGCCGAGGGGGGAAAAGAGACAGGGGAGGGGGAAGGGCGGGAAACAGAGCCTGAGGGCGGCGCCACCAGGGGGCGCTGAAGCGGGAGGGGAGGGGAGGGGGAGCGGGGCGTGGCTTAAAGAGGGTGTGGCTTGGGTGGGGCGGTTCTCAATGGGAGGGGGCGTGGCTTGGGTGCCGTTGATTCCCATGGGGGTGTGGCTTGGGTGGCCGTGACATCACCACCGCTTCCCTCTCTATGATGTCACCGCAGGAAAACACCGGATTCCGGGAATTTTCCCTCCAAAAATTCCCCCCCCGGGAGGGTGTCGAGGGGCTCCAAATCTCTGCCGGGCCAGGTGAGGAAAAACCCAGAACTCGGGAATTTTGGGGGCGGGGGGGGGCTGGAATTTTTCGGGAATTTCTGGAACTGAAATTCCCAAAAAAACCCAACACCCCCAGGCCCGTGCGATGACGTCAGAATCCTGCACCGTCTCATGGAAGAAGAGCGAGAAGACGAATCCAGTGAGGGAAATTTCAGGAATTTTCTGGAATTTTTTTTCCCATTTTTCCCATTTTTTCCACCCTATTTTTTCCCAGTTTTCCAGAGTTTTGCCCAGTTGGTCTCATTTCTCCCGATTTTCAGCTCGGTTTGGCCCCAAATTCCCCGGTTTAGAATCGGTTTCTCCCGGGTTTCCCGATTTTTCCCAGATTTTCCTCATTTTTGATCCAGTTTTTCCCAAATTCTCCTCAAATTTCCTGATTTTCCCCCAAATTTCCCCAAGATTGACTCAATGCCTTCAAATCTCCCCATTTCACTCTGAAATTTTCCCAGTTTTTCCTGCTTTGGGCCAAGTTTTCTCCCAAATTTCCTTTTTTTGCCCATTTTCCCAGTTTTTGCTCCAATTTTCCCCAAATTCTTCATTTTTGCCCCATTTTTTCCTTGAATTTCCTGAATTTTTCCCAAATTCCTCTTGTTTTTCCCCCAATTCTCCCCAAAGTCTTCCTTTTCACCTGAATTTCCCCCAAATTTTCCAATTGTCGCTCCGATTTTCCCCAAATTCTTCATTTTCCCCCATTTTTTTTCCTCTAATTTCTTTTTTTTCCTCCAACTTCTGCCCAAATCTCCCCTTTTTTGACCCAAATTTCTCCCAGATTTCCCCATTTTTGCCCCAATCATTTTTCCAAAGTTTCTCCCAAATTTCCCCATTTTTTTTTCTGATTTTTCCCAAAATTTTTCATTCTTGCTCCAATTTCTCCCAAATTTCTACTTTTCCCCCAATTTACCCCAAAATTCTTCATTTTCCCCTCAATCTTTCCCGAATTTCCCGCTTTTTTCCACATTTTTCTGCTTTTCCCCCCAATTTTACGTAAAATTTTCTGCCCCAGGAGGAGCCCAAGGAGCCCGGGAAGGAGAGCGGGAGCAGGTGAGGGAATTTTGGGGCAAAATCTGGGGAATTTGGGGAAAAGGGGGGGAAATGAGGAGGAAAATGGGGAAATTAGGGCAAAATTGAGGAAAAAATTGGGGAAATTTTGAGAAAAATTGAAAGAAATTAAGGTAAGACTGGGGAAATTGGGGAAAAAAATTGTGCGAAATGGAGGTGAAGGTGAATTTTGGGAAAATATTTGGGGATTGGGGGGAAATTTGGGGGTTTTTTTGGGAAATTGGGCAATTTTCAGGAAAGAATTTAAATTTGAGGGAAAATGTTGGAATTTTAGGAGGCAATTTGGGTGGAATTCTGGGGATTTTGAGGAAAACTTGGGAATTTGGGGAGAAAATTTGGGAGGCCGGGGGAAATTCAGGGATTTTGGGGGAAATGTTGGGATTTGAGTGGGGAAATGGGGAGATTTTTAGGATTTGGGGCTGGGGGGGGTTGGGATTTGCTCCCCTTTTTAGGGTTTGGAGTTTTTCTGGGATTTTTTTGGGCTCTGAGGGATTTTTGGGTTTTTTCTGCTCCGGCAGCCGCAGCCAGGAAAGGGGAAGGAGCCAGAGCCTCAGATCCGGGAATTCCGGCTCTGAATCCAGGAATTCGAGCTTCAGATCCCAGGATTCCAGCTGTGAATCCAGGAATTCCTGCCTCAAATCCTGGGATTCCAGCCGTGAATCCAGGAATTCCAGCCTCAGATCCCGGGATTCCAGCCTGAAATCCGGGAATTCTGGCCTCAAATCTGGGAATTCTGGCCTGAAATCAGGGAATTCTGGCCTGAAATCTGGGAATTCAGGTGTCAAATCTGGGAATTCCAGCCTGAGATCCGGGAATTCTGGCCTCAAATCCGGGAATTCCGGCCTCAATACTTGGGATTCCATCCTCAAATCCCAGGATTCCATCGTCAAATCCCAGGATTCCATTGTCAAATCCCAGGATTCCATCGTCAAATCCTGGGATTCCATCCTCAAATCCCAGGATTCTGACCTCAAATCCCAAAATTCTGGCCTCAAATACAAGAATTCTGGCCCCAAACCTGAGGATTCTGGCCCCAAATCTGGGAATTCCGGCCCCAAATCCGAGGATTCCGTCCCCAAATCTGGGAATTCCAGCCCCAAATCCAAGGATTCTGGCCAAAATTCCAATTTTTGGGAGCAATTGTGGAGGAGACTGAGGGACTATTGGAATAATTTCCGGGAATGGTGGGAAAGTTGTGTGAGGGCAAGTGAGGGATACATGGGACGGATTTGGAGCCTTCTTTGCAAATTTTGGTGGTTTTAGTGCAAATTTGGGGGATTTTTGGGGAAATTTTGGAAACTTTGGGAGATGTGGGGAGAAACTTCAGAAAATTCAGCAAATTTTTCAGTTGATTTGGGGCAAATTCTGGGAAATTTGGGGGATTTTTGGGGTGAATTTTTGGGGACTTTTGTGTGGATTTGGGGCGAATTTTGGGGATTTTTGGCACCTCCGGGTGGGGATGGCCTGATGTCGATGTCCACCAGGGGGCGCCAGCATCCGCGAAAATTCCTCTGCAAAAAAAGCCCCAAAAACGACCCCAAACCACCCCAAAATCAATCGGGGCACCCCAAAATGTCCCAAAACGGTGAACACCCCCCCCCAAAAAAAACAGCCCAAAAATATCCCTGTGACGGTTTTATTACCTGATATTTTATATCTTTAGGATTTTATCAATGTTATAAATGAAGTTAATCAATTTTATAATTGTTATAAATGAAGTTAATCAGTTCTATCAGTGTTATAAATGAAATGAGCCGATTTTATCATTGTTACAAATGAAGTTAATCAATTTTGTAATTGTTATAAATGAAATTAATCAATTTTATCATTGTTATAAATGAAGTTAATCAATTTTATCATTGTTATAAATGAAGTAAATCAGTTTTATCAGTTATAAATGAGATCAGCCGATTTTATCACTCTTACAAATGGATTTAATCAATTTTATTTTTATAAATTAAATCAACCAATTTTATTACTGTTATAAATGAAGTTAATCAATTTTATCTTTGTTATAAATGAAGTTAATCAATTTTATCACTGTTATGAGGGAAATTAATCCATTTTATCGGTGTTATGAAGGAAATTAATCAATTTTATCAGCGTTATGAAGGGAAATTAGTCAATTTTATCAGTGTTATGAGGGAAATGAATTAATTTTATCAGCGTTATGACTGAAATTAATCAATTTTATCAGCATTACAAAGGAAATGTGCCGATTTTATCACTACAGAATATTTTATTGCGTGTTTTGTGCCATATGTTATTTATCACTTGCTGTTTATATCCTGTATATACGTAATTAAAACACCAATTATTTTCTGCCGTAGGTCACATATATTAAAAAAAAGAAAAGAAAAAAAGAAACAAAAAAGGAAAAAAAACCCAAATTTTTTTTTTTACGTTTTTACCTACAATAAAAAAAAAAACCTTCTCGTTTTAGTTGATTTTGTTGTTTTTAAAATGACTTTTTATTAGGTCTTTTTTTTTTAGGAAAAGAGGGGGTTTGTGTGGTTTTCAGACATTGATTACAACCCCAAATTCCCAAGAAATGACCCAAACTTGACCCAAATCTCCCCAAAATGACCCCAAATTCTCCCCAAACGACCCCAAATATTTCCAAACTCATCCTGAATGACACAAAAACCGACCCAAAACCACCAAAAAAATCCCCAAAATGACCCCAAATCTTCTAAGATTTCCTCCGAACTCCCCCAAAATTTCCCCAAATCTCCCCAAATTCCTCAAAATTCCTCTCAAAATTCCACAAAATGACCCCAAAAATGCCCCAAAACTTCCTTTAAATGACACCGAATTCCCCCAAAACGACCCCAAAATCCGGAAATTTTACTTCATTTCCCCCAAAGTTCCCCTCAAATTCTCCAAAATCACCCAGAATTCCCCAAAAATGTCCCTCTAAATTCCCCCAAATTTTCTGAAATCCCCTCAAAAATCCCACAAAACTCCCCAAAAATTCCCCAAATTCCCGCTAAATCCGCAGGTTCCACCCTCATTTGCATAGGGGGCGTGGCCCGGCCCGCAAGGGGCGCCTCCTCCCCCAGCAGGGGGCGCAGGGGCAGCTCCTGCTCGGCCTCGCTCTCACCCGGCAGCTGCCGGGTCCTCCTGGCCGCCAGGGGGCGCTCGGCGGCGGAGCGCAGCTGGGCCGGGTCATAGAGAGGGGCGGGGTCCAGGCCGTGGCAGTTGGTCAGCGACTCCAGGTACTTGGTGTAGTGAGCCTTGAGTGACCAATGAGTGACCAGGGAGTGACCAGTGACTGACCAGTGACCACTGAGCGACCATGGCCCCAAATTGCACAAGAAACAACCCAAAAAAGACCCCAAAGTGACCCAAAGATGACCCCAAAAATGACCCCAAGTTTGGATCTGCTGCTGTTCATGGCCCCTAATCACACTCGTGGCGTTGGTGTTTTAATTTTGCATTTAAGACGGGGATGTTTCATTCTTTTCAAGGTGAAGCGCTTTTTAAATAAACTCCTGTGTTCTTTAATTCGCTCGGTTTTGTCGTTGATATTAAATGAAGAGTTTCCTTGAGGAGACTTCTGTTTGCACAGGCTCTTTTTCTCTTTCCTTTTTTTTCTTCTTCTTTTTTTTGTTTTTTCCCTCTTTTGTCCTTTTTTTTCCCTTTTTTTTTCCTTTTTTTTTCCTTTTTTTTTTCTCTTTTTTTTTCCCTTTTTCCTACGTTTTTTTTGGAACTGTTCAAGCCTCCCGCAGACTGAGGACCCGGGGTTTGCACCGGGACCCATCAAGGTCTCTTCGGTGTCTCCAAATCTCCATTGACTTCAGTGGGTAGACCTGGTGTCCCCAAATCCCTATTGACTTCAATGGGTAGACCTGGTGTCCCTAAATCTGCATTGACTTCAATGGGTAGACCTGGTGTCCCAAAACCTCCACTGCTATTGGTAGCTAGACCTGGATCCCCCAAATCTGCCTTGACTTCAATGGGTAGACCTGGTGTCCCAAAATCCCCATTGACTTCAATAGGTAGATGTTGTGTCCCAAAATCTTGACTTCAACAGGTAGACCTGGTGTCCCCAAATATCCCCATTGACTTCAACAGGTAGACCTGGTGTCCCCTAATATTTCTATTGCTCCCAGTGGGTAGACATGTGAGACCCCAAATCTCCATTGGCTTCAATGGCTAGACCTGGTGTTTCAAAATCTCCATTGCACTCTGCAGGTAGACCTGGTGTCCCCAAATCGGCCTTGACTTCAATGGGTAGATGTGGTGTTCCAAAATCCCCATTGATTTCAGTGGGTAGACCTGGTGTCCCCAAATATCCCCATTGCCTTCAACAGGTAGACCTGGTGTCCAAAAATCTCCACTGCTCTTAGTGGGTAGACCTGGTGTCCCCAAATATCCCTATGGAGTTCCATGGGTAGATCAGGTGTCCCAAAATCTCTATTGCTGCCAGGAAGTAGACCTGGTGTCCCCAGATATTCCCAATTGACTTCAAAGGGCAGACCTGGTGTCTTAAAATCGCCATTGCTCTCACTGGGTAGACCTGGTGTCCCCAAATACCTCCATTGCTCCCAGTGGGTAGACCTGGTGTCCCGGAAACCCCATTCACTTCAGTGGGTAGACCTGGTGTCCCCAGATATCCCTATTGACTTCAGTGGGTAGACCTGGTGTCCCCAAATATCTCCATTGACTTTAATGGGCAGACCTGGTTTCCCAAGATCTCCATTGCTCTCAGTGGGTAGACCTGGTGTAAAGAAATATCCCCATTGACTTTAATGGACAGACGTGGTGTCCCCAAATATCCCCATTGACTTCAATGGGTAGACCTGGTGTCCCCAAATCTCTATTGACTCCCATGGGTAGACCTGCTCTCAGTGGGTAGACCTTGGGTTCCCCAAATCTCCCCATTGATGGTTTCTGAGAGCAGAAACCATCTACAGGAGGGACTTCTGTTTTCCTTAATTTGTCACCTGGTATTGTTCAATTTATTTGTGCTGGGGGAATGCTCTGCTGATTTAATAAAGAGGTTTCTTTCCACTTTGTCTCTGAGGAGTTTTCTCCAGAACCGACTGGGGGAGGGGAGGGAGGGTTTCCCGAGGAGTTCTCCTCCCAAATTTGCCTTGAACCATCCCATGCATCTAGTGTAAGAAGGTTGTGCTATATTTCCTTTTATTTGTGGAATTTAAAAATGTAACGGAGGTGCAGTTTCAGATGGCAACAGAGTAGAGATGGGAGGGTTTTGTTGGTTTTTTTTTAACTCCTCGACTAGATAGAAGACAGAAGGGATGTCTGGAATTCCTAATCTTAAGATTTCTGATCAAGAACAATTAACAATTTGAGGGTTTAAATCTCCAGAAGACAGATTTACAGTGTCCATCCAGGATTGCGTGGAGTCCCACAGATAACCTGTGTGCTTGGGGGGGGGTCTGGAAACCAAAATGAATATTTGAAGCACGCATTTATTTAAATACATAACATTTATTTAAATGCTTGTTTAAATATGTAACACCAAGACTTTTAAACACCAAAGACCTCAGAATGGGCGGGGTGTGTTGCTTTGCGCCCTCAGATGAGAAGCTGCCTTCTTTTGTCTCCTTCTTGTCTATTCTTATTCTATTTCATTTTCTTTTAATAAAACTTGTAAATGAATATAAAAAGGTGAAACGTCATTTTTCACAGAATTACAGAACGTGCTGTTCACCAGAGTGAAGAGATCAGCGCCTGCCCCTCCATTTTCTGAACCACAAGGACGTTGTAAAGAGCAGCCAGATCTTCCCTTGGGCTCCTCCAGACTGAACAAATCAAGTGACCTGAGCCACTCTTCTCATGATTTCCCCTCCAGACCCTTCACCACCATGGTGATTGATTAAAAATATGAATATTGACCTAATGCCGATATCCAACTGAGACGGACAAAATACTCTCTGACAGTTTAAAGTTAGAAAGTGTGTGTTTATTGCAGTGCTGGGCAGCGTGTGGTATAGCTCCCAAAAACATACTGCGCCTCACAGAAAATCACAGAGTCAATTTATTTGCAGAACTGTCCAATATCCAAAATACAAATGTGTATTCATAACCCTGGTACATTCCATTCCCCCACTTTGTATGGTAATTAGCAAAATATTTGGGAACACCAGGTCTACCATTGAAGTCAAAGGAGATTTTGGGACACCAGGTCTACAAATTGAAGTCAATGCAGATCTCGGTACACCAGGTCTACCCTTAGAAGCCAATGCTGATTTGGGGACACCAGGTCTATCCATTGAAGTCAAAGGGGATATATGGGGACACCAGGTCTACCCATTGAAGTCAATTGGGATTTTGGGAGACCAGGTCTACCCCCTGAGGACAACGGAGATTTTTGGACACCTAGTCTACCCCTTGAAGTCAATTGGGATACTTTGGGGAAACCAGGTCTACCCATTGAAGTAAAGTGGGATATTTGGGGACACCAGGTCTACCCATTGAAGTCAATGGGGATTTGAGGACACCAGGTCTACCCATTGAAGTCAATGCTGATTATGAACCCTCCCCATTAATGACAATGGATGAACCCCTCCCATTAGTGACTTCTGCCCCATCAGAACCCTAACCAGACTTAATTAATCACTGCCCAATTTTTTTTTTTTTTGTAATTTCACAATAAGTTTCCATTAAAACCACTGCCCGCAGGTGTTGGTGAGAGGCGAACGCGGGAAGAGACTGAGATTCATTAACGCAGAGATTGATTAGAGATTGATTAGAGCAGGGATTGATTAATGCAAAGATTTTTTCGAGATTTATTGAAGTAGATAATTGATTAGTAAAGCAGCGATTGATTAAAGCAGAGATTAATTAGAGATTGATTAAAGTAGAGATTGAGTAAGGCAGAGATTGATTAAGGCAGAGATTGATTGGAGATTGATTAAAGTAGAAATTAATTAGAGATTTATTAAAGTAGATGATTATTTAGTAAACCAGAGATTGATTAAAGCAAAGGTTGATTAAAGCAGAGACTGATTAAAGCAGAGATTGATTAAAGCAGAGATTGATTAACACAGAGATTAATTAAAGCACAGATTAATTAAAGCAGATATAGTCGAGATACAAATCTCAGGCCAGGGCAATTTTCAATGTCCAACTCCGGTATTCGTTATTAACGCGTGAGATGAACGCGCATGCGAAGCGAGTGACGTCATCCCAAGACTGGTGCTGAGGAGGAGGAGCCTTCCTCCGACCGTCCCCCAAAAGGGGGCGCCACCCCCTCAGAGGAGCCAATCGGAGCGCGCCGGGGGCGGGGCCAACGGCTCAAAGAAACCGAAAGTCGCAGAGGCCGCTGCCATTTCTGCCGCTGCCGCCGGAGCTGCCGGGGCTTCTGGAGCTGCTGGAGCCGCCGCAGCCGTCGCAGCCGCCGCCGCCGCCGCCGCTTCGGGGCTGAGGGAGGGCCGGTAAAGGGCGGCAGCGCTGTCGCGAGATGTCGTCAGGGCTCCCCCGCGCCGCGACGTCACGAATTGGGCTGCGGTGGGGGGACGGCGGGGCAGCGGCGCGGCCGAGGGGGGGGAACGAGAGGCGGGGAGGAGAAGGGCAGGAAACGGAGCCTGAGGGCGGCGCCGCCAGGGGGCGCTGAAGCGGGAGGGGAGGGGAGGCGAAGCGTAAAGGGGGCGTGGCTGGGGCGCTGATATCAACGGGAGGGGCGTGGCTTGGGGTGTCGCTGTTCTCTACGGGAGGGGGCGTGGCTGGGGCGGCCGTGACGTCACTGCCACTTCCCTCTTATGACGTCACCACAGGAAAACACCGGATTCCGGGGGTTTTCTCCCGAAGAATCCCCCCCGGGATGGGGTCGGAGTCCTCCAAAGTCGAGCGGGAGCGGGTGAGCAACAACCCAAAACTCGGGAATTTGGTGAGGGGACGGGGCTGGAATTTTTGGGGAATTTCTGTGGCTGAAACTCCCAAAAAATCCAAAAACCTCCCCAGGCTGTCGCGAAGATGTTGGAGCTGCTCGAGTACTTGGAGCAGGTGAGGGAATTTCAGGAATATTTGGTAAAATTTTTTTCCCGTTTTTTAACTGATTTTTCCCAAAACCCGGGAATTGTTGGTGGGGGGCGGGGCTGGAATTTTTTGGGAATTTCTGGAGCTGAAATTCCAAATAAAAAACCCAAAACCTCCCCAGATCTGTGTGTGCTTCGTGATGTTCAGGATCGTCTTGCAGAAGAAGTTCGAGAAGTGGGAGAAGGTGAGGGAATTTGGGGAATGTTCAGGAATTTTTTTTCCCATTTTCCCACTGATTTTTCCCAAAACTCAGGAATTTTGGGGGGGGCAGGGTTGGAATTTTTGGGGAATTTCTGGAGCTGAAATTCCCAAAAAACCCCCAAATCTCTCCAGGTCTGTGTGATGAGGTCAGACAACATCGACATCGAGGCCTTTCTGAAGAAGCTTGAGCAGTTGGAGAAGGCAAGGGAATTTCAGGAATTTTCGGGAAAAATTTTTTTCCCATTTTTTTAACTGATTTTTCCCAAAACTCGGGAATTGTTGGGGGGGGCGGGGTGGGGCTGGAAGTTTTTGGGGAATTTCTGGAACTGAAATTCCCTAAAGAAACCCAAAACCACCCCCCCAGGCCAGTGCGATGAGGTCGGAGTCCAACATCGCCTTGCGGAAGAAGTTCCAGGAGTTGGAGAAGGTGAGGGAATTCAGGGAATGTTCAGGATTTTTTTTTCCCTTTTTCCCACTGATTTTTCCCAAAACTCAGGAATTTTGAGGCGGGGGGGGGGGGGGGAGCGGGCACGGGGCTGGAATTTTTGGGGAGTTTTTGGAGCTGAAATTCCCAAAAAAAACCCCAAAACCCCCCCAGGCCAGCGCGAAGGCATCGGACGACATCGACGTCGAAGCCATGCGGACATTGCTGGATGAGATGGAGAAGGTGAGGGAATTTGGGTAATTTTCAGGAAATTCTTTTCTTTCCAATTTTTCCATTGATTTTTCCCAAAACTCAGGAATTTTTGGGGGGGGCGGGGCTGGAATTTTTCGGGAATTTCTGGAGCTGGAATTCCTAAAAGGAACCAAACCCCCTCCCCTAGGCCAACGGGGTGGCGTCAGCGCTCTACGTCTTCTGGCAGAAGCAGCTCGAGGAGGTGAAGCAGGTGAGGGAGTTTCGGGAATTATTTGGGAAAATTTTTTTTCTCATTTTCCCACTGATTTCTTCCAAAACGCAGCAATTTTTTGGGAGGGCGGGGCTGGGGTTTTTCAGGAATTTCTAGAGCTGGAATTCCCAAAAAAAAATCCAAAACAACCCCCAGGCCAGCGCGAAGACATTGGACGACTCCGACGACGCCGTCGAGGCCTGGCTGAAGAAGCTGCAGGATTGGAGGCAGGTGAGGGGAATTTTGGGAATTTTTTTTGCTGTTTTTCTGATTTTTCCACCAATTATTTTCCCAAAACTCGAGGATTTTTTTAGGGGGCGGTGCTGCAATTTTTCGGGAACTTCCGGAGCTGAAATTCCCAAAACCCCCAAAACCCCCCCAGGCCGGTGCGAAGACGTTGAATGACATCGACATCAAGGCCACGCGGACGTTGCTGGATGAGATGGAGAAGGTGAGGGAATTTGGGAATTTTCAGGAAATTTTTTTCTTTCCAATTTTTCCATTGATTTTTCTCAAAATTCAGGAATTTTTTGGGGGGGTGGGGCTGGAATTTTCCGGGAATTTCTGGAGCTGGAATTCCTAAAAGGAACCAAACCCCTCCCTAGGCCAACGAGGTGGCGTCAGCGCTCTACGTCTCTTCTGGCAGAAGCAGCTCGAGGAGGTGAAGCAGGTGAGGGAATTTTGGGAATTTTTTTTCCTGTTTTTCCGATTTTTCCACCAATTATTTTCCAAAACTCGAGGATTTTTAGGGGGCAGGGCCGCAATTTTTCGGGAACTTCGGAGCTGAAATTCCAAAAGAAAACAAAAATCCCCCCCAGGCCGGCGCGGTGACGTTGGATCTGTTGGACTTCACCATCGAGAAATTGCTGAAGCGCTTCTGGGAGGTGGAGCAGGTGAGGGGAATTCCCAGGAATTTTCAGGATTTTTTTTCTCCCCATTTTTCCACCCATTTTTCCAAAACTTGGGAATTTTTTTTGGAGGGGAGGGGGGCGGGGCTGGAATTTTTGGGGAATTTCTGGAGCTGAAATTCCAAAAGAAAACCCCAAAACCCCTCAGGTCCGTGTGATGACGTCGGATGACTCCAACATGGTCATGGAGGCCTTGCTGAAGGAGATGAGGAGTTGATGCAGGTGAGGTGAATTCGGGAATTTTCGGGAATTTTTTTTCCCTCATTTTTCCACGGATTTTTCCCAAAACTCGGGAATTTTTGGGGGGGGGGCGGGGCTGGAATTTTTGGGGAATTTCTGGAGCTGAAATTCCCAAAAAACCAAAAAACCACCCCCCCAGGCCGACGTGATGATGTCAGAGTTCAGGATCGCCTTGCTGAAGAAGCTGGAGAAGGTGAGGGAATTTCGGGAATTTTCGGGAATTTTTTTTCCCCGTTTTTCCACCAATTTTTTCTCAAAACTCAGGAATTTTGAGGGGGGGGGAGGGGTGGAACTGGAATTTTTTGGAATTTCTGGAGCCGAAATTCCCAAAAACAACCCCAAAACGCCCTCCCCAGGCCCGTGTGATGAGGTCAGAGCTCAACATTGCCTGGCGGAAGAAGATCCAGGAGATGGAGAAGGTGAAGGAATTTTGGGAATTTTGGGAATTGGTTTTCCCGTTTTTCCAGCAATTTTTCCCAAACTCAGGAATTTTTGGGGGCGGGCGGGGCTGGATTTTTCGGGAATTTCTGGAGCTGAAATTCCCAGAAAAAAACCCAACCCCCCCCAGGCCTGCGAGATGCTATCAGAGTTCTGCGCCACCTGGCGGAAGAAGCTCAAGGAGGTGAAGCAGGTGAGGGAATTTTGGGAATTTTTTTCCCATTTTTCCAACCCATTTTTCCAAAACTCAAGAGTTTTTGAGGGGTGGGGCTGGAATTTTCGGGGACTTTCTGGAGCTGAAATTTCCAAAAGAAACCCCTAAACCCCCCCAGGTCGACGTGATGTGTTCAGAGTTCAACGTCACCTGCCAGAAGATGTTGGAGGAGTTGGAGAAGGTGAGGAATTTCGGGAATGTTCAGGATTTTTTTCCCCCCTTTTCCCACCGATTTTTTTCCCCAAAACTCAGGAAATTTTTTGGGAGGCAGGGCTGGAATTTTTGGGGAATTTCTGGAGCTGAAATTTCCCAAAAGAAACCCAACCTCCCCTCCCCAGCCCTGCTTGAGGTGGACAGAGTTCGGCGACACCTGCAGAAGGAGATGGAGCAGTTGGCGGAGGTGAGGGAATTTGGGGAACGTTCTGGAATTTTTTTTTCCCGTTTTTCCACTGATTTTTCCCAAAACTGGAGAATTTTTGGGGGGTTGGGCTGGAATTTTTCCGGGAATTTCTGGAGCTAAAATTCCCAAAAAAACCACAACCCCCCCCCCGCCCAGGCCAGCACGATGAGGTCGGACGACTTCAGCAACGCTGAGGAGGCCTTGCTGGAGAAGCTCGAGGACGCGAAGCAGGTGAGGGAATTCCGGGAATTTTCGGGAACTTTTTTCCCCATTTTTCCCAAAACCTGGGAATTTGGTGAGGGGGAGGGGGGCGGGGCTGGAATTTTTCAGGAATTTCTGGAGCTAAAATTCCCAGGAAAAAACCCCAACTCCCCCCCCAGGCCCGCGCGATGCTGGCAGAGCTGTACGTCACCTGGCAGAAGACGTTCAAGGAGGTTAAGAAGGTAAGGGAATTTGGGAATTTTCGGGAATTTCTTCCTGTTTTTCCACCGATTTCTCACAAAACTCGGGAATTTTTGGGGGGGGCGGGGCTGGAATTTTTTGGGGGAATTTCTGGAGCTGAGATTCCCAAAAGAAACCAACTCCCCCCCCAGGTCGGTGCGATGACCTCGGACGACTCCAATATCGATGCCAGGCAGAAGGAGCTCTACAAGGAGGTGAGGGAATTTCGGGAATTTTTGGAATTTTTTTCCTGTTTTTCCACTGATTTCTCCTCCCAAAAATTTTGGGGGGGGGGGAGGGTGGCAGGGCTGGAATTTTTCGGGAATTTCTGGAGCTGAAATTCCCAAAAAAAAACCCCCCAAACCCCCCCAGGTCCGCGTGATGGTGGTACAGTTCTACATCGTCTGGCGGAAGAAGTTCAAGGAGTTGAAGGAGGTAAAGGGAATTTTGGGAATTTTCAGGAATTCTTTTCCCATTTTTCCTATTTTTCCACCAATTTTCCCCAAATTTCCAGGGTTTTGCTCAATTTGCCCCAATCCCCCCCAGTTTTCAGCTCGGTTTGGCTCCAAGTTCCCCGGTTCAGAATCCATTTCTCCTGGGTTTCCTGATTTTTCCTGGATTTTCCTCATTTTTCATCCAGTTTTCCTCAAATTTCCTGATTTTCCTTCAAATTCCCCCCAGTTTTGAATCGATTTCCCCAAATCTCCCCATTTCACTCTGAAATTTCCCAGTTTTTCCTGCTTTGGGCCAAGTTTTCTCCCAAATTTCCTCTTCCTGCCCATTTTCCCTGTTTTTGCTCCAATTTTCGCCAAATTCTTCATTTTTGTTCCAATTTTTCTTCATTTTCCTGATTTTTTTCCAGGTTTCTCTTGTTTTTCCCCCAGTTGTCCCCAAATTCTTCCTTTTCACCTGAATTTCTCCCCAATAATCCAATTTTTGCTCTGATTTTCCCCAAAGTCTTCATTTTCCCCGTAATTTTTCCTAAATTTCCCTTTTTCTTCCCTATTTTTCTGGGGAAAATTTTCCACCCCAGGAGGAGCCCAAGGAGCCCAGGAAGGAGAGCGAGAGCAGGTGAGAGGATTTTGGGGCAAAATCCGGGGAATCTGGGGAAAATGAGGAGGAAATTGGGGGAATTTGGGAGAAACTGGGGAAATTGGGGAAAAAATTGGGAGAAATGGAGGCAAGGGCGAATTTTGGGAAAAATTTGGGGATTCGGTGGGAAATGTTGGGGTTTTTAGGGAAATCAGGTGATTTTCAGAAAAAAATTTAATTTTGAGGGAAAATGGGGGAATTTTAGGAGGGAATTGGGGTGGAATTCTGGGAATTTTGAGGAGAACTTGGAAATTTGAGGAGAAAATTTGGGAGGTCGGGGGAAATTCAGGAATTCTGGGGGAAATATTGAAATTTGAGGGCGGGAATGTGGAGATTTTTAGGATTTGGGGATTTTTGGGGGGGGAGGTGTTTGGGATTTGCTCCTTTTTAACGATTTGGAATTCTGGGATTTTTTGTGGGTTCTGAGGGATTTTTGGGATTTTTCCGTTCTGGCAGCTGCATCCGGGAGAGAAAGAGCCAGAGGCCCAAATCCGGGGATTCTGGCCCCAAATCCCAGGATTCCGGCCCCAAATCCCAGGATTCCGGCCCCAAATCCCAGGATTCCGGCCCCAAATCCGGGGATACTGGCCCCAAATCTGGGAGTTCCGGCCCCAAATCCGGGGATTCCGGCCCCAAATCCGGGGATTCCGGCCCCAAATCCGGGAGTTCCGGCCTCAAATCCCAGGATTCCGGCCTCAAATCCCAGGATTCCGGCCTCAAATCCGGGGATTCTGGCCCCAAATCAGGGAGTTCCGGCCCCAAATCCGGGGATTCTGGCCCCAAATCCCAGGATTCCGGCCCCAAATCCGGGGATACCGGCCCCAAATCCGGGAGTTCCGGTCCCAAATCCCAGGATTCCAGCCCCAAATCCGGGAGTTCTGGCCCCAAATCTGGGGATTCCGGCCCCAAATCCGGGGATTCTGGCCAAAGTTCAGATTTCTGGAGCAATCCTTGGGAAACTTTGGAAAAAGCTGGCAAGTTTGTGGTGAAATCTGTGGATTTGGTGGTGTTAGTGGCGGAACAGATACGCAGGTTTCAGGGAGCTGCGGTGACAATTTCCGAATGTTGGGAGAAAATCTCCTCGATGGGGCGGAGATTTCGAGAAAATCTGTGAATTCTGGGGGGGACTTAAGGCAGAATTGGGGGCAACTCATTAGTTTTAGCAGTGTTCTAAATGAAATTAATGAGTTTTGTCAGTGTTGTGAACGGAATAATTAATTTTATCAGCGTTATGAATGGAATTAATCAATTTTTATCGGTGTTCCAAATGAAATTAATGAGTTTTATCAGAGTTATAAATGAAATAATCTGATTTTATCAGGGTTCTAAATGAAATGAATTGATTTTATCAGGGTTATAAATGCAATTAATTAATTTTATCAGCGTTCTAAATGAAATCAATTTTATCAGTGTTACAAATGAGATCTGCCAATTTTATCAGTGTTATACATGAAATTAATTTTATCAGTGTTATGAAGGAAATTTGTTAATTTTATCAGTGTAGGAGAGAAATTAATTGATTTTCTCAGTGTTATGAATGAAATTAATTAATTTTCTCAGTGTTATGAATGAAATTTTACAATTTTATCAGCATTACAAATGAGATGAATTGATTTTCTCAGTGTTATGAATGAGATTAATTTATTAGTGCTATGAATGAAATTAATTTTATCAGTGTTATGAATGAAATCTGCCAATTTTATCAGTGTTGTAAATGAAGTTAATTAATTTTGTCAGTGTTATAAATGAAATTTGCCAATTTTATCACCAAAGGATGAACCTGGACTCATCCTCTGCTGTATATTTTGTACCATAGATAATTTATACCCTATATGATGAGAAAACACTAATTATTTTACATGACAGAGCTAATTTATTAAAAAAAAAAAACCAAAAATAATAATAAAAAAAAGAATTTTAAAATGTATTTTTTTTGGGGGGGGAGCGTTTGCTTTTTAACCTGCCATAGAAAAAAATAAAACTTGTTGTTTATTTTGTTGTTTTTTTAAAGTGATTTTTTATCAGTTTTTTTTTTTTTTTTTTAAGAAAAGGAAGGGGGGTGGGAGGGGGCTCACGTTGATTGCGACCCCCAAATTCCCAAGAAATGACCCCAAACTGCCCCGAAATTGCCCTGATTTCTCCTGAAATTACCCCAAATATTTCCAAACTCTTCCTGAATGACCCCAAACTGACCCCAAACCACCAAAATATCCTGAAAACTGCCCCAAAATAGCCAAGAAATGACCCAAACTGCCCCAGAATGACCCCAAAATTCCATGAAATGACCCCAAAGTGACCCAAAACCACCAAAATGACCAGTGAGTGACCACAGCCTTGAACTGCCTGGAAACTGCCCAAGAAATTACCCAAAAAATGACCCCAAAATGGCCCCAAAGTGACCCAAAAATTACCCAAAAAATGACCCCAAAGTGACCCAAACATGACTCAAAACTGACATCAAAAATGGCCCAAAAGTGACCTAAAAATGGCTCCAAAAGGGTTAAAAATGACCCAAAAATGACTCAAAAGTGACCCCAAGTGACCTCTGACCCCCAAGTGACCCCAAGTGACCAATGAGTGACCCCACGTGACCTCAAACTGTCTCAGAAATTACCCCAAAGTGATCCCTGAGTCATTGGTGGTCACTGATGGTCACTGATGGTCATTGATGGCCGTTGATGGTCAGTGATGGTCAGTGATGGTCAGTGATGGCTGTTGATTATCACTGCTGATCACTGATGGTCACTGCTGGTCACTGATGGCCATTGATGGTCAGTGATGGCCATTGCTGGCCATTGATGGTCACTGCTGGTCACTCCTGGTCACTGCTGGCCACTGACCATCGATGGACTTCCATCTACTTGGCCGCCAGGAGCCTCCTCAGGGGTCCCTGGCCGCGGCCGCCATTTTATCACCTTTACTTCCCCTGACCTCCCTTTGACCTTTCATTTCCTCCGCCGCCCCTGGGCTCGGCAGCGTTTGCAGCACTTTTATTGTTAGTATCGTTATTAATTATTATTCTTATTAATTATTTCAGCTCGGATATCCAGTCGTGTTAATGACAACGGATGAAACCCCCCTGTTAATGAACCCCCCCGTGTTTGACAATGGATGAACCCCCCTGTTAATGACAATGGATGAACCCCCCTTGTTAATGAACCCCCCCTGTTAATGACAATGGATGAACCCCCCTGTTAGTGAACCCCCCCGTTAATGACAATGGATGAACCCCCCTGTTAATGAATCCCCCCCGTTAATGACAATGGATGAACCCCCCCGTTAATGAACCCCCCTGTTAATGAACCCCCTATTAATGACAATGGATGAACCCCCCTGTTAATGACAATAGATGAACCCCCCTGTTAATTAACCCCC
Organism: Phylloscopus trochilus trochilus; assembly: GCA_016584745.2. NCBI lineage: Eukaryota > Metazoa > Chordata > Aves > Passeriformes > Phylloscopidae > Phylloscopus > Phylloscopus trochilus. Next base: position 2,931,275 of record WQNJ02000054.1, read on the forward strand.
CGTTAATGACAATGGATGAACCCCCCTGTTAATGAACCCCCCCGTTAATGACAATAGATGAACCCCTCTGTTAGTGAACCCCCCTGTTAATGACTTCTGCCTGATCAGAACCCTAACCAGACTTAACTAATCATTGCCTGAATTCTGTGGGGTTTTTTTTGTAATTTCACATTAAGTTTCCATTGAACCCGCCGCCTGCAGGTGTTGGTGAGAGACGGGAACGCGGGAAGAGACTGAGATTGATTAACGCAGAGATTGATTAGAGATTGATTAGAGCAGAGATTGATTAGAGCAGAGATTGATTAGAGCAGAGATTGATTAATTCAGAGATTGATTAAAGCAGAGATTGATTAGATATTGATTAGAGCAGGGATTCATTAATGCGGCGATTGATTAGATATTTATTGAAGTAGATAATTATTTAGAAAAGCAGCGATTGATTAAAGCAGAGATTGATTAAAGCAAAGATAGATTAGAGATTGATTAAAGCAGAGATTGATTAAAGCAAAGATAGATTAGAGATTGATTAAAGCAGAGATTGATTAACGCAGAGATTGATTAAAGCAGAGATTAATTAGAGATTAATTAAAGCAGAGCTTGATCAACGGAGAGATTAATTGCCCTCAGGCCAGGGCAATTTTCAAAGTGCAACTCCGGTATTCATTAATAACGCGCGAGCTGAACGCGCATGCGCAGCGAGTGACGTCATCCCAAGACTGGTGCTGAGGAGGAGGAGCCTTCCTCCGACCGTCCCCCAAAAGGGGGCGCCACCCCCAAAGGAGCCAATCGGAGCGCGCCGGGGGCGGGGCCAGCGGCTCAAAGAAACCGAAAATCCCAGAGGTCGCTGCCATTTCTGCCGCTGCCGCCGGAGCTGCCGGGGCTTCTGGAGCTGCTGGAGCCGCCGCAGCCGTCGCAGCCGCCGCCGCCGCCGCCGGAGCCGCCGCCGCCGCCTCGGGGCTCAGGGAGGGCCGGTAAAGGGCGGCAGCGCTGTCGCGAGATGTCCTCAGGGCTCCCCCACGCGCCGGGACGTCACGGGTGGGGCGGCGGCCGAGGGGAGGAGGGGACGACGGGTGAGGCGGGGAGGGAAGGGCGGGAAAGGGAGCCTGAGGGCGGTGCGGCCAGGAGAAGGTAAAGCGGGAGGGGAGGGGGAGCGGGGGCGGGGCTTGGGGCGCCATTGTCGTTAGCGGGAAGGGGCGTGGCTTTGGGGGGGCGTGGTTCGGGCAGTGCAGTTTTTAAGTGGGGGCGTGGCTTTGGGGGCGTGGCTCTGGCGCTGTTGCTGTCAGCGGGGAGGGGGCGTGGCTGGGGCGGCCGTGACGTCACCGCCGCTTCCCTCTCCTTCCCCCCATGACGTCACCGCCGGACAGAATTAATTAACAAAAACCAACTAACAAAGTTCGCTGATCAGTCGCGCTGATCGTTGCGTCTTCCCTCGCCCACAGCAGCCGACCCCGACAACACCTCACTGGAGGAGCTGGCCAAGATGAAGCTGGTGAGCGACTATCAGGAATTTTCAGGAATTTCTTTCCCATTTTTCGGATCTTTCCCACCGATTTTTCCCAGTTTTCCGGAGTTTTGCCCCATTCGTCCCAATCCCCCCCCCCAGTTTTTAGCTGGGTTTGGCCCCAGATTCCCCGGTTCGGAATCGGATTTCTCCCGGGTTTCCCGATTTTTCCCGGATTGTCCTCATTTTTTGATCCAGTTTTTCCTGATTTTTTCTCATTTTTCCTCCAGTTTTCCCCCAAATTTTTCCCCGTTTCTGCCCCAATTTTCCCAAATTTCCCCATTATTTTCTCCAGTTTTTCCTAAGTTTACCTGTTTCTTGCAAATTCCTCCATTTTTACCTCAATTTCTCCCAAGTTCCCCAATTTTTCCTCAAATTTCCCCATTTTTGCCCCAATTTCTCCCAAAATTCTTTGGTTTTGCTCCATTTTCCCCAAAATTCTCTCAATTCTCCTGAAGTATTTCACAGTTTTCCCCCAATTTTCCTCCAATTTCCTGGTTTTCCCCCAAATTTCCCCAATTTTGAATCTATTCCTTCAAATCTCCCCATTTCGCTCTGCAATTTCCTAATTTTTCCTGCTTTGGGCCAAGTTTTCTCCCAAAATTCCTTTTTTTGACCAATTTCTCCCAGTTTTTGCTCCACTTTTCCCCAAATTCTTCATTTTTGCCCAAGTTTTTCTTTAATTTCCTGAATTTTTCCCAAAGTCCTCTGGTTTTCCCCCAATTTTCCCCAAGTTCTTCCTTTTCCCCCCATTTTTTTCCTCAAATTTCTTCCTTTTTTCCCTCCAGTTTCTGCCCAAATTTTCCCTTTTTTTTTCCCCCAAATTTCTCTCTGATGTTCCCATTTTTGCCCCAATCATTTTTCCAAAATTTCTCCCAAATTTCCCCATTCTTTTTTTCTGAATTTTCCCAAAATTCTTCATTTTTGCTTCAGTTTCAGATTTCCAGTTTCCCCCAATTTTTCTCCAAAAACCTTAATTTTCCCCAAATTTCCCCCCAAATTTTCCACAGAGACACTGGCAGTAGTGAGGTCACACCAAGAACTGTACTGTGCTATGTAAATATCACAGCAGATTAAACACAGAGGCATAAAAACTAGCCTTGGACTTGGCCAAAGTGTGTGTGTCTCTGTATGTGGGGTTAGTAAATCAGTAACTCAAGGCTCTTGATCTCAGCCCATCTGTGTCAGGAAGCATTTGATGGGGGTTTTGGGAAGGCCTCGTGGCTTTCATTGACACCAAGGTCAGGAAAATAAAGCATTGACAGATATTTTAAATTAGCAAAACTATGCAGAAGTTGTTTAGGAGACTGCACAAAACTGCTTCCTGAGCAGGTATAAAGTAGCAACCTTGATATGCGAGAATTTGTGTGTTTGGGGTTCTTCTGAGCAAGACGTTTAATAAGCAATTTTTACTAGTGAATACTTTCTGTAGGTCATCGTCTTCACTTAGCAAGAAGGGAAGGTTTGCATTTCAAGTTGCTTTGAGGCCTGCATGTATTCAGTGATCTACCTTTTAAAGTTAGTCCTAGGTGGACTAGGACACCTTGGGGAGATATGTGTATTCTGACTTTTACATCGCTGAGCGATGACGTAGTTTTGTCAGGCTGCGGCAACAGTAAAATATCACCTTATATTCTGTCTCTTCGTTATATTTTTCGGTCATGGGGGTAGTATATGGCTTCAAAGACAATGGGCTGACAGATCAGATCAAATCAGAACAGTTTCATGAACACATGTAGACATCCATCTCCACGACACTCATGGACTTCGTGAGCAGCACATGCTCGCTTCAGTCTTGCCTCCAGTCCAGCATGAGAAGGAGGACTACCAGGAATACTGCTTAAGGAAGCAGCAATGCGACCAACAGGTTGAGAAGCCCTAAAAGTGTAAGCTGGAGAAAACTTCTGCAAAGGGATGACATCTTCAAAGAGAGAGAGGAGTAGGAAACGAGGATTTGCAAATAGGAGTAAATTAAGCAAGATTCTTAAGTAATAAACGTATTTTTGAGTATTTTTTTTGGACCGAGCAAAAAAAAAAAAAAAATCTGACTTCTCTCCCCTCTCCCTCTTGTATACATTGTAGTTTGATTTCCTAGGCAGCCATGGTACTTCCATGCTGGTGGTATTAAGTCCAGGGAAAAAAAAAAAAAAAAAAAAAGGCATTTTAAGACAGCCAAATGGACCTTTAAAATTGATCCAGGAAAGATTTTTTTATTTGCCCTTAGCTAGTGAGGCTGCCTAATAGCATTTAAAATGCTGATCATACCTCAGCAAAATTCCCAGATTGTCCTCATTTTTTGATCCAGTTTTTCCTGATTTTTTCTCACTTTTCCTCTGGTTTTCCCCCAGATTTTTCCCCGTTTCTGCCCCAATTTTCCCAAATTTCCCCATTATTTTCTCCAGTTTTTCCTAAGTTTACCTGTTTCTTGCAAATTCCTCCATTTTTACCCCAATTTCTCCCAAGTTCCCCAATCAGAGGCTAAAAGTTCAATCAGCCATCCAGACTTGGGTTTCTTTTCCATCGCACAAGACAGTGTCAACAATCTCTTCCATTGCAATTTTGCACCTTGCCTTATATCCTTTAATTTCTCTATGGCAATAATCTTGAACCTCTAATTTCCAGACCTATTCAGTCCCTGGTCAGTCTGCCAAACATTACTAAAACCATAGCCATATGTCTGCTCCAGTGAGTTCATCAAGACAATTTGCACATGGCATTGCACAGCCCTCCATTCAGTTGGGCTGAATTCAAGCCAGCAGCCTAGCACTTAAGAGGGTTTGTTTTTTTTTTTTGTTCCCTGCTACTAGTATAACCATCAGAAAATTAAGAACAAAACAGAGGAAGTACTAATGATATTAATTATAATTCTTCCCCCTCCCTTCATATCTCCACAATGAAGAAATAATAATAAACTCTTTCTGAAATTTACTGAATATAGTTATTTGCACTTCCATAATGACTCACTGAATCACTTCAAGAGATTGATAATTGAGTATTTATATTTCTTCACCTATAGTTACCATCCTGAGGAATTCTATACTGGATATTCTATCCTAAAAAATCTTAACATAAGGAAGAAAAATCTTATATGAATTGATCCTCTGATCGATCACTTGACTTTTCAAAGTTTTATTAAGTTCACCAGAATAGCAAAGAAATCTTATTGTGAGAGCAGCATACATATTGTTGCCAACAGTGACATATTAGAAAACCATCAAAAAATCAGAAGATAAACCAAATTGTTTTCACTGGCTTATTTTATGAACAGTATATATCAACCTGCAGTACCAACACTAAAGTATTCATTTTCCTTTTTTAGTACAGTTCATTTAAATACAAAAGTCTTAAGCTTGTGCTTCAACCATACCATGCTCTGGATTTGTATTAGGGTATAATCTGCAGTAAGAAACTTACTCGTCATTTACTATTTCCTTCTCTCTTTGAATTTAGATTTGGTAGATCAGCTCTCAGCTTTTTTTGCAAGAAGATGTTTATGGCAGGCAAAAATTTATGTCCAAAGTGCTGGGTGGAGTTTTGATTACTCAAGAGACTTACACTCCATTCCTAGTTTTGACAAAGTCTTTTTCTGCGTCTTTAGGTCTGTCAAAGATCGAGCAAAGCTTTGAGCATGTTTTTACTGTACTCACAGCTGAGCACTAAATTCAGAAAGGTTATTCAGATGAAAACATGTGCTTTGGGTCATTATTTCCTTTTGGGTTAGACTTCCCCATCACTAAAATGGGCTATTGGTATAAGCTTTAGTTTTGTGCTTGCAGATTCTGAACTTTTCATATCAAGAATTCTCCCTTTTATTTATTTTTTTTTTTCTAGAAGTGTTGAGTAGTTCAGTAAAAAGAGGTTTTGCATATAGACTGCAGTGTTCTGGTTGAGCAAGTAACTTGATTGTGTCACCATTACCCCCCAGACAGTTGTTAAAGATTACAGTGAAAATGGAGCATCCTTCCACTTACAGTTCATACATGTAAACAAAATTAGGAAGTGAAGTATGTGCTTCACATTTGGAATTTATCTGTAAGCACAACATAGATTTTCTCATCATGATAAAAATCACAATATTGTTTCTTATTTGGGTTTCTCTTTATAGCCCTGTTAACTCTCAATGTAGCACTAAAGATAGGTTACATCACAGAAGGTGTACTTTAGTTTAAAAAGCAGAAATAAGCATATGTTTATCTAATAAGTACTTCTAATATACCTTGAAATTGAATCACATCTCTCAGCATCAATAGTACTTTAAACATTATATTCTTAAAAGATTATGTTCTGGAGCCTGCATTAGTGGCATTACAATCTTTTTTGCTTTCAGTAGACAAAAAAAAATAAAATTGTAATACGAAATGCTTATTTTTCCTGAATTGTAAGAATGGTAAGATGTTTATAAAATCACTGATGAAATTGCACGTAGGCCTTTTCCCTCACTATCCTAAATGTATTCCGCCATCCCTCTCAAGCTTCAAATTTCATTCTAATCTGATGAGGCATGAGATCTCTTCTTAGCCTTCTTGGGAAACAGTAGCTGCATTTACAGAATCCTGCAAGATGTCATTTTCAGATGCTCCTTGAGCTGCAGCCCTGCAACATCCCTATGCTGCCAATACGTGTGCCTCCTAGGCTGTGGGGGAAAGCATGTGGCTGTCACCTCTTTAAAAATGGTGTGGCAGAACCAGGATGTGAGTTTGCAAGAAATGTTTTATAAGTTTTAGTTATGAATATAGTATAAGGGTTTTTTTATTGTAAGTTTAGTATAGTTTTGAACACCTTGAAAGGGCCTCTCGTCCTAGAATGTATCCTTATCGTAGTTTGATAAGGGTTTCTAGGACAACTAGAGCCTCTGCCTGGAGACTCTTCTTTATTGGTTCCTTCTTGTTTCATCCCTGTGTTATGCATAATTTTCCCTTTGTCCATCATGGAATTCTTATCTTTAAGGTCCAAGAGCTTTAGCCACTAGTTAGGCAAGACTCTCCTGAGACCACTCCCAAACCTGTATTGGATTTGTTAGAATTTAGGTCACTTAGTTGGCATGTAGTGTTTGGATTGTTTTATTGGTTTGTATAATTTTGTACCCACCCCGGATTGTGTTGTACAAAACTGCCCTGCAGCCCCAGTCTCGGGGTCTCTCTAAGGCGCTGGCCTGAGGCTGGGGGATTCCCTGACCCCCCCAAATAAAGCCTCTGTTTCCTGAAAGCCTCTGGAGAGTCCCCTCTTTTTACCACAGCCATGACAACTGCCTGACCCCTGAGCCAAGACCCCACAAACGCGTATTGCTGTAGCGTATCAGAGCTGCCGGGAGCCCAAGCTGAACACCGAGCTGGGCCAGAACCAGATACGCACTCCAGCACCAGGGCATCCTTCTCTTCTCATTTACAGGGCTGGCCGTGCTGTCACATCGCTTACTGGAGCCCTTCCAGGAGGAAGGACATCTTACACAAGAACCATCACAAGAAATTCTAGATTTAGAGCAACCATGAGTGCGTCTTCAACCGAATTCAAAGCTTCCCTCACCCCCCATCCATCAGTGAAATGCTGTTCAAGCTGACGATCAGGCTGTATGCTTACCTTGCATGCATCCACACCGTCCTTTGGCTTTCAGAGGCTATTCTCCCTGAATACTGGCTAACTCACACTTTAATGGTGCCATCCAGTTGCTGGCATCACAACAAGTGTGTGAGTCAAAACTACCCCACAGCTGGCCTTTATCAAGTGAAGATGCATCACTCTTGATCCAATGGTAGCACAGCCAGCATGCCACCATAAGAAATCACACCAGTTCATCTTACCTTTACTTGGCTAGATAACATTTCTTGGTTCTGCTTTCCAGACAAGTTTCTCCTTAGGCACTCAGATGTACCGTGTCTAGATCTACTGCTTGCTTGAACTGCAAACTGAAGAGCAAGAGTGCTGTGTTTATTTCCTGGTCAGATAATCCCACTTCACCTTCTCCCCACCCTCAAACTCTATTCTCTTCCTAATTTAAATCAACCAGCTAAGAAATGTTACAGGAAAGGATGTTAGTGGCTCTCTTCACAAATTCCCCTGACCCTTGTTTCTTTCAAATTGTGCTGTAGGTTGCTCTTATGATGAAGGACTCCCTTAACCATGTCTGTAGAGTCGTATCTTTAACAAAGGGGACAAGGTAAATCCTGACAGCTTCTAGTCCTTAGAAGGGAGTGGGAGGTGAGTTCTTTCTGCTTGGTTTGGATAGGCACATCATCCAATTGTACTGGATACACTGAACAGACATTTAAAAAGTATTTGGACAATCTCCAAAGCTGACTTCAGCATAGGGCCAAGAATTTCAGCGTTGGAAAAGATTTGCCTGACAAGACTGGAGGCAAGGGATGTATCTCTAATATTCATATGTGATGTGCTGGGGAGGGGAGGGAGGGCTGCTGTGCTGTGTTAAGGCAACGGCTGAATGTCTGGTCAGACACCCTCAAATGTTACTTGGATTCAGCATTCCCTGGTGGAGCTCAGTGTCACATAGCATCAAATATTGCCAAATACCCAGTGAAAGTGTGGCATTTTTAGCCTTTTGAAACTTAACTTCTTCAGGAAGCTCCAGATTATATTTTTTACTTTTCACTCCACCATGTCTTGGGGAGACATGGGCAGCTGAGACCATGAGTTCCCTTCTATTTTCAGAAATCCCAACAGCTTGGAGGTCTCTTGATGAGAGGGCTTTTCTCTGGACAACTTTGGGAGGCTTTTAATTGATTGTAGGAAAGGGTGGAGAGGGATGACATTTCTGAGGTCATTTCTGCTGTCATTTTCTGATGTTTTCCTTATGAAAGTGTCTTCAGTTTGTCAAGTGCTGTCAGATATTAGTAAAAGTCAAATCTTTACATATATGAGGCAGTGCAGAGCTGTCACAGTAAGTGAATTTTCAGAATTTAGGCAGCATTGTGAGACTGAAGAGATAGTATTCCAACTGGATGCTTTAACCACAGCAGTCATAGAGAGCAAGCTAATGTGGATATGGACCTGTCCATAATAAATAATCATTGCAATTTGACAACTCCGTGGCTTGGGCTTAAAGATTAGTCAGAGCTCTTTTAGCTATCCTTTTCTCTTTATACCCCTAATTATATCTAATATGAAAAGAGATGAAAAAAAAAAAGTTGATGCATGTTAAACCTCTCAGCATTACCTTATGTATCTCAGCAAAGAAGGAAGGAAATCCCCGACATGACCGAGAATTTTTTGAATGGTGATCATACCTGTAAACTTTATATATGGAAACTCTTAATTTGCATTGAGCTGCCTTTCACTTTCTCCAGGAAGATTATAAAAAGCTGTGAATCAAGCCTCTAGTTCTCTCCCTCTGTGCAAGCTTAGCTTCTCAAAACTTCCTGCTCGATGTCATTTGAGAACAAATCCTGGCTTGTCTGTGTCTAGCCTTCTTTCTTAACAGCTCCCTATTTCCACCCCTGGTTTTCAGAGATACCAAAAAATGTTGTTGTGATTTTCCTACTCAAAAGACCTTGCATGCTGAGTAATTCTTCTTCTCAGCAATGCTTACTTACCAGATGACTCAGTAACTTCCAAAAGCTTCATGCTGCTCTTCCTTCCTCTCATCTTTGCACTGCGTAGATATGCATATGCTTTTGGCATCTGTAGAAACGTTGCATCTGCCTAGCACAGTTATTGTCTCCGTTAAACTCAGAAGCATAAAAATGTGTGGAGACGTTCTTCTCCGGGCACAGAACTTCTATATGACTTAAAGCACAGATAAGCCTCACTTAGAGAAGGGTAAAAAAAACAAAAACAAAACAAAACAAAAAACCCAAAAAACCAAAACAAACCAAAACAAACCAAAACAACAAAAAAAAAACCAAAACAAAAAAAACCAAAACAAAACCAAACAAAACCACCAAAACCAAAGAAAAGTTGTGGTTCTAGCAAGGATAGAAGTGGAGAAGCAGTTGCAGTGTATTTTTCAGAAGCTATTTTTGAAAATACAGGAAGATTGTTGGCAGTTTTTTGTTCACAGAGCTCCTCAACTTCTGACTTCTTAGGGAAACTGATCCTGGAACCTGAGATGTGACCTCTAGGAAGTAAAATAGAAAATATTGCCTGCAATGCATACAGATTTACAACAATTTTGTTTCTTCAGCAGTGTTTGCTCAAGTCTTACCATTAAACAGTTGAATCTGAGAACCAAAACTTGGAGCAGAGTTTGTCAGCCAGTTTCTGTCTATGCTAACAGCTGTATAGACATGCACTTTGATAAGTAAGTCCTAGTAGTGAACGTGCATGTGGGTGTTTAGCTAGAATTTGAGGAAAGGATATTCTTCACACTTGCTGCTCTGTAAGTATTTTCCTGGTGAATGTTAGAGAAGTTGTATTCCTGCCTTCTAAGCAGGAATTGTATTCGTTGACTAGAATGGTTAACCTGGGTCTGCAGATGGGAGTGATTGGTTCTAGAAGACAAAGCCAGCATGTGAGAGTTCAAGGCATATATATGTGTGTGTAAGACAAGCTGACAGTCACCCAAAGGGGAAAAAAAAAAGCAGTTCAAGCCCTTTTTCCTGTAGTTTGTAAGAACACAAGAGACATTTTATTCTGATGCAATGCAAGACGGTGTAGTCTGACATCCCAATGCAATAGTTTTGCTGTGAGCTTTGTTTTGATCTTAATATTTCTATTATGCTATTTTTCAGGCCCTGATTATGTCAAACAAAAATTTCAAGAAGGAATGGATGCAAAAGAAAAATCTGAAGAAAAAAGGTCAGGAGAAACCACCCACCCCAAAAGAGTCGCCTCGCTTTTATCGAAAAGGTACTACACCCCCTTGAACCCCAGAAGCAAGCCCAAGAAATAGTCCTTCTCTTTCTTCTGAGACTTCTCCTTCAAAACAACTGAAAAGGCAAAGCTCCACGTCTGGGGCAAGACTCAGTCAAGAAAAAAAGCTTTTAGCTACTGAGAATATAACACCCACAACTAACAAGCCTTTATATTCAAAAGCACCGGTGAAGGAAGAGGTAGCTGGGAAATACCAGCCAAAGTTTTCAGCCCAGCACAATTCCAGCAGCACAGAGAATGGGGAGCTGCATGGTCACCACCATGGCTATTATGTGAAAATGAATCCAACAGCACTTCCACAGGAGCTCAGGGAAGAAGATGAATATGCCAACTCTTCACCATCAACACTTGCCACAGATACCACCCTCTCAGAAGTCAAGTCCTGCTGGATCTGGGGGTGGTAAGCCAGATGCCAAAGAAAACAAGCCTGACATAAAAATTAAGAAACCAGAATTTGTTGCACCAAAGAACCCAGCTAATAATGAGTCATGTTAAACAATGGAGAAAGAAGTAGGAAACAGCTCGGTAAGTACTGCAAAAAACATTTTCACTTCCACTGCCCTTTTGCCCCCGAGTGCTGAGCTTTGCAACCTAAGCACAGGCAAAGCTCACTTCTGTCAAATCTTCATGTGTTTACAGTCTGCTAGCTAAAATCCTCTACACCTGGAGTGAGGAAGAAATATTTCAGTCTGGAATGAGCAAAGGAGTTTTAAAACTAGCCTTTCAGATCCATGCGAATCTTAAATTCGTTATTATTTTAAAATAACATGTTATCTTTACATTATCAATAGCTATGCTAAAAAGGAATGATGACTAGTAGCATTTCTATTTCATGTTAGAAGAATAAGATAGGGTATGAAATTCAGAATCTCTGATGATGATTTTCTGATTTTGGGGCCAAGAGAAACTCAGGAAAGCATTAGATTTACATCCTAAAGTTAACCTTTAATGAATGAAGAGTTCTAGATAATTGTCATCATGTTTCTCTTTTATAAGCATTGTTTCTTTGAGTCATTTTTGGTGATACTCTATAAAACAAACAGTGTGTCATTATTGATAGGATTAACAGAATGACCCATTTAAAGAGATCCAGATAGCCTGGTACTGAATGCAGACAAAGCACTTGAATAATCGACACCAGACTTCACTAATAAATAATTTAGAAACAAAGAGGGTAATTTCCAACCAACATGAATTGTAAGGGGTCTTGACAAACAAATTTGACATGTTCAGGTGTGACAGAAGAGTAACAATCTCAGTCAAGAAGGTCACTTGATTTGCTTTTACATAGTCATGTATTCTGACAAGGAAACCAGAGCAATGCAAAGGCTAAATATCACATTAAAGGAATTTTTTAAAACTGACTGATGGTTCTCAAAAAGTAATTAAAAAACCATATTATTCTGGTGAGGTCATTCTTACATTAATCCTGTTATTCTAATCACATTCTTGTTAATGACATACAAGAGGACATGAGAATAATATTGTCCATGAGGTTTATAGAAGACATAGAGACCGGGAGAGAGGTAATAGAGGCAAATACAAGCTTGTGCAAATCAACTGCTGAGAAGGCTGAAAGTATAATTATCCATGGCAGCACAGCAAAATATAATATTGTATACGAAAGACAAATTATAGAGCCTGGCTGTGCAGGATCAGAACTGGAAAAGGGTGGTAGATCAGGAGCAAGAGAGGCAACTGAACATGACCTCCCAGTCTGCTGCTGTTGATCAGAGATGTTCATATAATCCTTAGACTTATCAACAGAAAAGATTAAGCAAGAGTACATGGGAGTCTGTTCTATCTGCTTTTGGCACAGGTGCAACCATTTCTGGGATAAAATAGTTTCCATAAATCGAGAATTTAAAATGGAAGAAAAACCTTGAGAGGAAGTCACACAAAGAGCTGCAGGAATAATTAAAACTTATCTTACAATCAAAGATTCAAGATACAAAACCCCCTGACATACTAAATCACTGTAAGTGTGCTTTATAGAACAGTTTCCCAGGCTAACAAGCAAACGTGTAAGAAGATCCAACAGCTAGAAAGATTCAGATAGAAGTCTTGTTTTAAGTTGATTATAATGATCTTAATTAAATGTGCCAATCAGTTTTCAGATGCCAGCATTTTGAGCCATCACTGAGTAGTTTGATAATGAGCATTTTGCCAAGATGATATTCTCTAGTACTCCAGGAAGCTTTTATTCTGTTTTGTGCAGATCAAAGTAGATGTTGGCAGAGGTTTTGTAATCTGCAAATCTGTATTACAGCTGACATCAGCCCTTTAACCTTTCAAATCTCACAGATATTACTCCTATGTAGGGTAACACAAAGCTGACAGGCTTGTAAGTGTTGAGTGAGCATGTACAAAATTTAGGCTGAATTGGAATCGGTTTTTAGCTGTGGTGAAAATAAGTCACTAGAAATAGTTCTTATTTTTCCTTCATGCTAAATAATATTTTGAAGCTGAGGGAGGCTCCATCTTAACAGGCAGGGTACCTGAGCAGCAGTTTATTGACCTTCTAGAATAATTAGCATGAGGACCATGAACCTACAGCCTGTTATCATCAAAGGTGTAAAAATGATGAGATGTTGTGCATTAGCTACTGATGGTTCACTGATCCTGCAGTGGGATCTGGGAACTCTGTTGTAGGTGCCTCTACTTTGTTTGGAGCATTCCAATCTTCTTACCAGCATTCTAATATGAAAGGAAGGAATATAGATTTTAGGAATTCATTTTTACTATAACATTATCTTAAGACGTATGTAGATGGATGTGGGTGTTTTTCATAGTTTCTAGTCTTCTATATGTCTCTGTAAATTTGCCCTTATAGACTAAATTTCCTGCATGCTTATTTCTTCAAAGTGCTGAGAGTAAAAATGCTAAACTAATAAAAGCAAACAAGAGTAGCCTACTGGCCTAACAGTCTGAGGGAGAAGCAGTACAGAATGGCTATTAACTCTGCTGGAAACCTTTAATTTTCAGTATCACCTTTCATCTTCAGGAAAACAGTAGCCTGTTCTGCAGTGCTCCTGGACTGAGCTCAGCAGTGTGTTGGAATTAAGCAGTGATTAAGCTAAGAGAGCACAGTTACTGAGGAGAAGCCAGATTCATAGAATCATAGAATAGTTTGAGTTGGAAGGGACTTTTAAAGATCCATCTAGTTTCAACTCTCCTGCCATGGGCAGGGACACCTTCCAGTAGACCAGGTTGCCCAGAGCCCCATCCAGCCTGGTCTTGCACACTTTCAGGGAGGAGGCATCCAAAGCTTCTCTGGGCAACCTGTTCCAGTGCCTTACCACTGTCACAGTAAAGAATTTCTTCATAATATTTAATCTAAACTTCGTCTCTTCTAGTTTAAATCCATTCTCTCTTTTCCTAATTAATGTACTTTTTCTTATCCCAGGTGCTTCTGAATGTTGAGAGACTTCAAAATAGATTCTAGAGTTGCATATCAGTAAGAAACTGAATTGCTTTTTATTCATTCTGACAAATGGTTTTGTAATGCTTTGAAAGTAAGCCTGCCTTAGACATAAAAGTTTTAAAATGTATTTGTTAAGGAATATAAAGAGAAAAAAACCCTCTCACTCTCATGAAAAGAGAATGATAAAACATGGTTTTGGAATGCAAAAAAGAAGGATCTATTAGCATGTATTGGGCACTTTCGTTAGATTATCTGAAAGTGCTGTATAAAATTGTGCTGTGCTTTTTCCAGGTTTCCGGTGATAACACATTAAGAGCATAGATACAGAAGGGAAGATTTTCAGTTCTTCCTTCTGTGTGTCTAAATCAAAGCCATTTCTCATATCTGAATGAAACATCAGCTTTAATTTGGATTGAGAACTTTAAACAACTTCATTTGCAGCACAGCTTGTAGCAGCTGTTTTAGTTGTCAAATTCATGTTTCATACTTTCTGTGAATATTACATCCTTAAGAATGTCTTTGGGTATCATCTGTGCAATAAGTTAGTTACAGGAACAGACTTGATTCTCTAAATATCCCCATTTCTGGCATTATATTTGAAAAATATACAGCACATACTTCTTATGCCACACACATCGGTGTGTTTTCTCTGTGTTCTTACTCTCTGGCGTTCAAAAATCAAAGCCTGAAATTATTCCAGAACTCTAAAGAGTCACAGTTTTATCAAGGTGAAATCCTGCATGAAGCACAACGATAAAGTTCACCTGTCGTTTATGAGAGAAAAATCACCCCTGTTTCACTGAGAATGAGGCTCCTTCACATTACCTGACATTTACCACAGTGTGAAGTGTTCACAGAGACACTTGACCACAAACCAGTACTGTTGTTTCTAACTGGTCATGAGCAGCCTCTAGCCCCAGTTTCAGCTTGCATGCTGCTGTCCCACCCTGAATATGAGCCTGATTGGAGATTCTCTTGGATTTGAGTGAAAAATAGGATTGAATTTCACAAATGCAGTATTGTAGTGTACATTCATGAATGCGCTTTTTTTTTTTTTCCTGATATGTGTCCTTGTGCTGCCCTAGAGCAGATAACAATCCCAGGCACAAATGTTTTACTAAATTGTAAGGTTTTTTGGGGTTTTTTTTTTTTTTTTTTTTTTCATTTGGCAGGTAAAGTTTTTTAAACATGCATTTTTTAGCCTGGTTTTTACCAGAATGTTACTCCTATCTTTTTGTTCAATTCTCATCTTTTTGTTCACCTAACATCCATTTAGTAAGGGCTGTAAATACCATGGTGTTTGAAAAATAAATCAATATTTGCTGGATCCTAAAATAAAACCTCTGAGCAAGAATTTTTAAGATAAATTCAATGGACATTTCTAATGCAATGGAATTACAAGCCTAGTCTTCTATTTCCTGGAAAATTATTTTAGGAAAATAACTTTCTTCCCCAATTGGAAACTAATCATATGGCTATATTTTGAACATAAATGTCTAACTTACAAGAAACTGAAACAGTAAATTTAAGCAGGACTGCAGGTTTTCTACTACAGCTTCTTTAGTGCACCTGTTCTAGTCACTCTAGGACTGTTCAACCTAATTTTTGCTTTTGCTATTCTAAGCCCTTGCAGGACACTAAAGCCTTACTTACGGTATTTGTCTTAGAGCATTTTAAATGCTTATTTCATAGGTGTCTACAAAACAGGTGGTAGTTCACACAATAACTGTGTGCTCCATAAATGTTAGATCATTTTTTAGTGCACCAGGAAATACTGCTTTCGGCTGAAAGGTATAGATAATCAGAAGGTAAAGCACGATGCACATAGCAGGCCAAAGAATATGAGCTTTACTTCTTTGTTTAAAGAGATATCTTTATGATATTTCATTATCATAAAGAGATAACATCTTTTTCTGTGATCTTCATGTGAACTCAACAGCCCAGTTCTTAAGGTGTCACTTGCTTCTGTCTTTGTAGACAAGACTTCTTGATTCAGAGCATAGCCCCTGGGGTTTTTAGCCTAATTTATCTAATGTTACTGTGGTGAGATTGTTATACCTAACCTGACAGATGCATCCAAAGAGAAGTCCCCTTCCTCTCCAACAAGCTTAATTACTTGAGACTGTGCACTAATGATAGCGAGCTGCCATTAGAGCTGCAGTCCCAATTTGGCAATCAGCAAAAATCCATCTTGCAGCTACCAGGATGCTGTTCCATGATGTATTTCAGGTAATGAACAAGTACTTGGCTCCTGTGAAGACACTGTAGGTTCCAATTTTATTTTTTTTTCAGTTGCAATAAATCAATGTGATTTTCCTAGATGTTCTTTTCAAATATGCAAAGTACTAGTGATGGCCAAATGCTGAAAAATTTTAATCGTACTTGGCAATGATCTTCACAGTTCTTTGCAACTCCTGGTGCAGTATAAATATACAGTGCAGTATAAATGTAAAATCTCTTGGTGGGATTCCAGCCTTTAAAGGAACCATTGACCTGATTTGAATCACATGGGCAGTCCCTATTAGAATCACAGGATTATGGAACCAAGGAGTGTTTGGGTTGGGAAGGAACATTTGAAGACCATCTGGTTCCAACCCCTGGGCCGTGGACAGAGACACCTTCCGCTAGACCGGGTAGCTCAAAACCAACATCCAACACTTCCAGTCATGGGGCATCCACAGCTTCTCTTGGCAACCTGTTCCAGTGCCTAACACCGGAAAGAAAGATGTTGAACCCGCATCTGAGTGGAAATTAATAATGTAATCAAATCACACTTCTGCAGAGAGCAAGGGTGCTCACAGTGCTGTGGTAACCATATCTGGAGCTGTGCTTTCCTTTTATGCCTGTTCTCTGTCCCCGAGTGTCTCGTATGCTTTGGCACATGGTGAGTCACTTCCACTGAGTGGAAGGGGAAGGAACATGGTTCCACTTCTGTTCTGTGACCTGATGGTTGAAACATACCACGGTAAGTGGGAGCTTTTTATCCAGAATCACTTTGACTAAGGTGTCATTAAACCTGGTCTTCAATTTCCTAGTGAATATTTTAGACATTCCACCATTAAGCAAAAAGTGGGTGCAGCTGCCAATACCATTTCTCCTATGGCATCATTTAATTGGCATTCTGATAATCTCAGTCGTTGTTTGAACTCGAACATGTGCTCCTCAGCATGTGAACGGACACCCCTGAGTTGGTGTAGAGAGAACTTGATGGCTGTTATGGATAGAGGTTTCTGGTGAGGTTTAGACTCACCAGAGATTTAAGTAGCACCTAACATAACGTATTTTGCGACTTAGTCAGAAGCTTAGCAGCCCACATCTGGCCTGCCATCTGAGCTGCTGTGTAAAGATGTGGTCTGATAAAGGTGTTTAATGAGACTGTTTCAGGAGAGCATGTGATGTAATAATGACACAAGTACTATTCCATAGCTTCCCAGTTACACTGTTGCAGCAAATTACTAATAGCAAGTTCTTGCACCTTAGCATTCCAGAAATTATACAGCTGATGTTAGCATTATGTTGTCATGAAGCATAATGAACTTCTCTAAGGCACGCCTCGTGTGAAAAGTGAAAACACTATCATTTCTCCTTCAATATAGACCTTCTTATGCAAGCCAGTGATTCTTGTGTAGCTCAGAAGAGTTCCCCGCACAGATTCTCTGGTGCACTTTGTGATTTGTGATTTAGGAAAGTATTGTCTAAACGAAAAGTTTCTCTGTTTCTGCTTACAGTGCAGCTGTAAAATAAGAGTATAAAAATCTTTGTAAAAATTATGTTGTAATAAACCACATATGTTAAAGGTGGAAGAGACCTGGGAATTTTCATCCGTTGGGACATTTTTTCAAGTTGATCATTAAAAAGGATCCATTTAAAAAAAATATCCAGAATTACTAAAAAGAATTAAAAACTGTTCTCTGGCTTTACAGAAATACCAAAATGGTATAATGATTTAAATTTTCTAACCAATTTTAGCCCTAGCTAGGAATGGAAGGAGTTTTTTGATTTTTCGTTTCTTCAGTACATAGCTCTTTAAGGTAAGTGTCTGAGTAAAGCAAAACAAGTTTAATTTTGCAGCTGTAAAATGCATTCTAACCTGTAATGGAAACAGGTTTGTTAGTGCCATGGTAAGTAAATTTTCTTTTCTATTTGGTTTATCAAAAAAGTGTATTCTTTTCATAAAGCGTCTTTGTTATGTCTGTTTTGAAATGGGATGGAACTGGAAAAGGAGCCCTCTATAAGAATGAAGAGCAGCACCCTGGCTTCCCTAAAGCAGTTTACATTCTTTGTTTTGCTTTATTTTAAGCTGGCATTGGTTTTGTGTAGATGGGTTTGTTTTCATTTGTTGATGCAGTTGTATTTATCAGGTGGCTTAATCTCAATGTGATTTAAAACAGTGGAGTAATATACTCTCTCACCTGTATTTATCCAGCTCAGATAACAGATGATGTTTATCCTCACCTAATATCAAGGGTAGTGGCTGTGTGTCAGCAGCAGGGTCTGTTCTTCAGAGCAAGGTCAAAACCTATAGAAATTGTGAAGTCAGGTCTCATTCATTGCTGTGCATGTGTCGGTGTTGAATTAATTCTGGTGTCTTTATTTTATTTTCAGGGCCCTAACTCAGTCATGATTGCCCTGGTAATGCTGTTGAATATTGGTTTAGCCATTCTTTTTGTCCATTTTCTAACTTGATTGGAATTAGGAAAGGTAAGAAAGGTCTTGCTTTCGTATAAAATCACCACGTCCACCCCACCTTAAATGATAAAGATTTAATTTCTTCACATACTTGTAATGTTCCCCACTTTATTTTAGCTATGCCTGAGTGTGATTCAACATAGTTATTTAATACTGCAACTGTTTTGACCCTTCAGTGAAGCCATGACAACTAGTGGTATTAGCCCACAGTCCTCTGCAGTTGTGTCATCAGCCTTTTAAATGGCACCTGTCATACTCAGACACAGGAAAGGAGGCTTGGAATTAGGATGGGACGCAAGAGAGATGTGATTTATTAAAAATATGAATATTGGTCTAATACCGACATCCAACTGAGACGGACAAAAAACTCTCTAACAGTTTAAAGTTAGAAAGTGTGTGTTTATTGCAGCGCTGGGCAGCATGTGGGATAGTTCCCCAAAAGCACACCGTGCCTTACAGAAAATCACAAAGCCATTTTATTTACAAAACTGTTGAATATCCAAAGTACAAATGCATATTCATAACTTTGGTACGTTCCATTCCCCGCTTTGTATGGTAATTAGCAAAAAAAGCAATTAAGCATGCGTAGTTTGTCCTTTGAAATGGGTCGGTGGTCTCATTTAAGAGGAGTGGGTTTAAAATGAGGAAGTAAAATGACTCTTCATCGCTCTGAACTTTCTACCTTTTCAATGCAAATGGTGACAAATGGGTGTTGGTAGAATTCCCATTTCCTTAGGTACAGTGACTTTCAATAAGTTTCAGGATTGGGGAGTCTCTGTAATTGTCCTGTGTCCCTAAACCTATTTATCAGGTTCTCTATTTATTGTTTCAAGCACAGCTAAGCAAACATAAAGTTGACAAGCAATCAGTTATTTGGAAAAAGTTAACTCAAGCCCAGTCTTCTTTAGCTAAGTACAAAGCTCTTAATTAACTTCAACAACCGTAAGGCTTATTTCTAACTAAAATCTTAATTTCTTTAAAATCCTATATTCTTTAAAGTCTGTGTCTCAGATGAAACTTGGAAAATTCAGCCAGGGGCCCAGATCAGTTTCTCTGCTGGTGGCTCGTGGCTTTGGGGGTCCTCTGAAAGCTGAAGCAAGCAGCCATGCTGGAAAACAAACAAAAATAATCTGCGTGAAGCAGCCCCGCCAGTGAAGTGAGTTGGCTTCTCCATCTGTTCCAGCAGAGTGTAACTAAACGGGAAATGCACGGAGCTGCACTTTTTGTTGATGGAAGTTAACAGCTGCCTTGCTATTTTACCCTCTGACGTTTTTAGCGGGGAGATGGGAAAACGACTGCCAGAGGAATGCGGTCAGAGGATTCTGTTGCTGTGGGAAGGGATTCCAGCTATCAGTTCACTCCTATCTCATTGGAAGAAATAGTTAGCAACATCAGTCACCAGTCTTATTCCATTACCTGCTGCTTTTAACATCTCCTGCCAGTGTTCTGGGAGATCGAGTTTCATTTGCCCTGTGCATGATTCTGTTCATTTGTTGTTTATGAAATTTGATGTATAGCCATAAGTAGTGTTTAGTCCAACCTGGAGAAAGCTACCAGTTCTGCCTAGCAGCAGCAGAAGCAGGAAATCAAATGTATTTTCCTAGTCCAGGGATAAAATTCTTAAATTCATTTTCTTAGACCTGGAGAGTCATTTTGCATTAAGGTTCAGTAAATAATACACCAGTACTGCAGAACTTAAAGATACTGCTATCTTCCTTAAAGTGCTCAAATACTTATGCCAATACCAAGCAAAATTTTTCATAATAAAGGAAAGAATCTTACATTGGTACAGCCACATTCTAAACAGGAAATCAAAATAAGCCAAGAAAGGTGAGATACAGGGTTTGCACGCTGATTTTTTTTTCTTTTTTTTTTTTCTTAATTCTGGTGCTGTGGTAATTGGTGATTTTAATTATTATGTTGCAACACTGAGGTATTTTGACAGCAGTTAAAATAAAGTTTTGTCCAGGTGCAGATAATGCCAATGGCAGTAAAGCTAGTTAATGCTCATAATAAATCATAACTTTAAAATGCTAGATTTGTGTTGAATACATTCAGATAGAGCATTTAAAAATGTTAAGTGATTGTTTATTGATTTGATGCCTTCAGTGTCTTTAAAGTCCATTTATAATTTTACCTCAGCATTAAAAAAGCCTCAAGATTTTTTCATTTGGAAAGTTTGTCTTAAGTAGTTTCACAGCCCTTTGTTCAAACGATGTGATCACATTTCTTTTTATGTGCCATTATACTGTAATTATTGCACCCTATATTAATCAAATGCATGCTTATTTATTGAAGATATGTGGTGTGATCATTTGGCAAGCAGACATTTTAATTTAAAGCTGTGAGAAGCAAAGTTATTACGGTTATTACGTTGTTATTACGGTTTATTTTACCTCTATTAGAAAATCTTCCATACAGTACAGATTTTGAACCTGCTTGTAAACTTTCTAAGTTTTTGCATGGTTTATTGGGCAACATTCTTACAAAATACATTTTCACAGAAGTGTGTTGAGAAGCCTGTGTTTTGACCAGTGTGGATAAAGAAGAAAGCAGAAAGAGAGCACATGAAAATAAAACTTGTATATTTATTTTTTAAAAATAAAAGGAAAAATAAAAGTTTAAATTGTGTTTTAAATTTAGGAAAGTAATTTTTAAATAAGAACAAACTTAAAAAGTTACTGTGTAAGCCTTGAATTAATGGATGAAATGTTCCATCCCACTGTTAAATTACCCCCCGTCTCCTTACATGGAGAGGTAATTTTGTAACTGACGTATTTAATTCCTATTAAATGTTTATTTAAAATACTCTATGCTCTGGAAATAATGGGTAACAAAGCTTATGAAAAATGTTTATAAATTTAAGTAAGCATGTTAGTACCATTTATAAATATGTATGATTTCTAAGCTTTTTGAAAACAAAGCTCAAACAAATTGTTGGTATTTTTCTAAAATGTGCACAGTTGTATTTTACATGAAAGGCTATTTATAATTGGTTGTTATACTGTACACTACATTTTGGACAGCACAATTAAGCCTGCCAATGTACTTAAAAATGTCATTTTGTCTATTTAAAGTTTCTTGCTGTCAAAGAATGAACTCTTTATCTATGAGTTTCTCTATTTATAATTCTTGACCCAAAATGTACAATGTACAGTTTTCACAACTGTATTTGCTCTAATAAAAATAAGTTGGTTATTAATAGAGTTTCAGACTACTTTTTCCTGTGTATGAATTACTTTGTTCACTCTTCCGACACAATTTTTTCTAACTAATCCAAAAAACAGGAGTGAAGCAGGAAAATGGGTGAAATTCTAGTCCCTTTGAAATAATTGTGAGTTGCTGTTTTCAAGAGAAGTGATTCTGGGAAACAATTAAAAATAAATTAAAAAAAAAAAAAAAGAGTCAAGCTTCCCTTTGTGTCTTCTTTTATCTTCCGATACAGGATTTTGTGTCTTTATAAATTTAGAATCTTAAGTTACACTCCCAATACAAGATGGTTTGATCAATTTTGTTTTAATTGGTGAGTGACTGGTCCATTAACAGCTGCTCTTGTAGGGGAACTTACAGAGCCAGCTGGCTCTGTACTTCTGCTGCTTAGTGCTTAGTGCTGCTTAGAATCTAAGCCCAGCCAGCTCCCAGCCCCTCTGACTTCTGAGGACCAGCTGGAATGCAAGGGGGTTTATTTTCTGCCAAATCTTTCTCTTAATGCAACAGAAAAAATTGCCTTACTCTTAACATGACAAATAGCCTTATAGTTTCAAGCCTAGTCTTGGCACACCGATTTTTAAAAATTTATTATTTATTAAAAAAATAAAAATTAGGGAGCTATCTTTAAATCTTTGAATAATGCCAAAACAACCAAACACAACCTGAGAGTGTAATCCTTGTACCAGTAGCTGATGCAAAGGCAGGCACTAGGCCCAGGTCCTGAATTAACAAACAAGCCTGAATATTTAAGTCTGGTACTATGGGAATTGTTTATACATAGGAAGAAAGACCTGTCATGAAGGAACTTGACTGAACTGATTCACCTTGTAACAAAGGTGTTTTTCATTCGTGAGTTAAAGATGACAAAAGAGTTCTAGAAAATTTTGGTCCTAAAGCTGATAGGGAAGGGTCACGTGACAAATTTTCATTTTTGTCTGTAAAAGTTTCCCAGATAGTTCCTTTATAACAGCAAATGTGGAGGTACCAAAAGTCCAATATACATCAAATGTTTCATACATGAGTTTTTGGAGATCCACAGTGTTTCAGTACTAAGCACTGTTTGCTGTGGAGGACATTGACACAGGGAAAATTGGTCAGTCAAGTGCCAAAGCAGTGTTTTTCCTTTGGTATCAGCATAAGTGAGGTGTGTCCTATTGCCCACTGAGCCCCAGAGAGGAAAAAGAACTTGATAACATGAGAACTGAAGATGTACTAATGTTCCAGTTCCCCCAAATTCCTTGGAGTGCCTTGTCTGAGATACTCAGAGTACCCATCAACCTGCCTCACTGCCTGAATCTGAGAGACATGGAGGTACTGGAAACATCCGTACAAACACTCAAATTTAGTTTGGGCACAAAACTTTGGCAATGTAAAATAAACAGTCTGACAAAGGGAGAGCAAGGGGACAGGAGAAGATTAAATAAATTCCCTACCTCAGAAGCATCACTGCATTTTGTTAGTATCTTTAAAGGCATATTTGAGTGACCAAGCCAGGTGAACCTGTGGCCAGACTGGGAATAAATACAGTGGTAACCAGTGATCCCATGGGAGGAGAAAGGGGAAGAAAGGGAAAAAGCAACAGAACCGTGTGTTCCATCTGGCCCAGAGACTGCAGTAAGAGGTCTGCCTTTCTCAATATGCTTGTGTAAAAAAAATGTACATTTAAATGAGAGGAAGTGTAATAATACACTTTCCCTTTGATGCTGACTCGGGCTTGAGTCACTTCCAGGACCTTCAAAAATCTCCAGGTATGAAGCTGCATTGTGCCTGTTCAATATCACGGCCAGAAAATCACTACAAAACCAACTAATGAGTCTCCCTTACTGGACAGATTATGAGCTTCCACCAGAGGTGGAACAGAGGAGCAGAGATGTCACCTGAGAGATGACCAAAAGAGCTATAAAATGTCCTTCTCCCCATAACAGCAAGAATCTCTCTTACTTCCAACATGATGCAAATCAGCATGTGCAGCCCAGATGGTGCAATGTGCAGGGCTGCAATGCCTGAGAACAAATGAGAAAGGGGAGGAGGTATTTATCAGGAAGGAGGAAACCACAGCACAGAAGATCCAAAGCTTGTTCTTAGTAAAAGAGCCATCAAACTCCCTGGCTAATGAGAACAGTCTTCTCCACTTCCTGAGAAGGTGCAGTTGTTTTGGATCCTTAACAGAGCAAAATAAAACCACAGAGCCACAAAATATTGCAAACAGAAATGTCTCTTCTGCATCAGGATTTACTTTTTTTTTTTTTTTTTTACATTCCTACTAACCTAATAATTCCTGAGGGGGGAGAAAAAAAATATGGACTCAAAGTAAAGCAAACTCTTCCTTTCCCAAAATAGGAGCTCTGTCTGATGATGCAGTAGGTCATCTGCACTTTATTACTGCTAACAGCAAAATTAATAAGCAAATATGATGAATGAAAGACATGTTAAACCAGCAAAAGCAGGAACGTTCATTCTGGTACTGAGACATAGAATGAGATTATGGCTAGCAGAAAGAAAATGGTAGGAAAGGAATGGAAGAAGTTTTAGAAGTTCTAATAAAGACTTTATTGGGCCCTGTCCATTTTTTCAAGCTTGCCTGTGGTAAAAAGCATATTTTTCAAACCTTCATAACACAGTACTGCAAAGCATGCCTGCTTTGCACTGTCTACAAGGCACCATCCTAGCCTCCAATGCCCTCAGAGCAGGATATGGTAAACCAGCGCCTCAGCCTCTCAGGCATTTGAAATAATACTCAGGTCATCACAGAGCGCATTTCCCTGTAGAACTTTACAATCACTCGGAGGTCTCAGGGAAAAATAAAATAATAACATAAACCAACTGGCCTATTTCTGGGTCAGCACATATTCCTTGCTCCGCCTTTCACCTCAACATCCTGTGCCTCTTCTGGAAGTTCCTGAATTAACCCTTACTTTATCTTACAACTATCAAATGTAAATTAATAGTCATGTGGGGTCATCTTTCCAAGGTTACGCTTCATGGCATGCACCTGCTCCTGCCTGTCAGAATTAAATGTGGAGAGTGCTGAGTTGCTCTGCAATCTGCGTCATTTGAAGATACAACTTTTCACCTATACAGCAAACTGCAATCTTAATTTGGGCTTTCTGATGGGAGCAACAAAGTCCCAGGAGGGAAATATTCTATATTCTCTTTACAAAATGTTCTTTTTTCTTTTTTTTTTTTTTAATTTAGGGTGAAAATAAGGATGAATATCCATTTTGAGATTTTTATCACCTTTCTTAACTCTCCTTTTTTTTTTTTTTTTTTTTTTCTCACATGGTGGTTTATTTTTAAACAGCTTTCATTAATAAGGAACAGAATTCCCTTAGCTGACCTTAGACATTGTGCTGGTTTGAAAGCAAAACCAGTGAGACTCCCAGTCAGAGATACAATTTAATAGGAGAAGAGAGGAAAAAAAAAAGGTAAAATAAAATAAATGGAACAATACAACCTGATACCCTGTTGGTCAGGGTGTTTGAAGCAGTCCAAAAGTGAGTCTTCCTGGAGTGGCAGATGTGGTTCTGTTGGAGTAAAGATGATCCTGAGAGAGAAGGGTCCAGTGATGGTGAGAAGGGTCCAGTCTTCCTCCAGGAATCCAGTGGAACCAGATGAGATGTTCTTGTCAAAGCAGTGATTCCGTCTGGTAGCTCTTGTCTCCTCTGGGAGTCCAGTGGATAAAAAAGCTGCTTGTGAGGTCTCAAACCCTGGATTATATCCAGGTGGGAATGCTTGGCTCCTCCCCCTGGGCGGAGCATCTCACAATGGGATGATTTCATCCTATGAGTCATGCAATGGGTCCTTGATGGCTCAATAACAGAAGATAAGGAAAACACTGCCCCACCTTGGCTCCAACGGCTCATGGGGATAGAATACATACCTTGGGCACAATTTTACATTGTAACCTAGGACACGGTGGAATGCATTTATTATTTGGCACGCAGCTTCTTTTATGCATGCAATGTGTCGACGTCAAAGCCGTGGGGGACTGTGAGCTATAACGGGATTCGGTCGGAACAGGTGGAGAGGCGGGGACCCTAACTGCCCGTACAACCGTAATCTTCCGCGCAGGTCCCTATCTGCCAACACATGGGGAACTTTCCACACCAAACAAAACTAGAAGAGATCTCCTAACACCTAACTCAGGTGCTAAAACAAACAAAATACCACCTTTATTCAGTTAGTCACATGCCTCTGTGTCAGATCCGAGGATTCTTGGGCTCTGATACAGTGGGAATGCCTGTCTCTTTCCTGCTCCAAGGTCAGGGGAATTAAACTCAGGAGACATTGCTTTTGGAAGTCTTACTCTGAAATTTATTATCCTTATCTATTACAAACTCATGAGATGTGACCTCTCTCTAACAAGTTGAGAAAGTGAGCTAAAATGGTGTCTATTCAAGGCTATGTAAGTCCCGATTATCCAATAATCAGTTGACATCTGTTCAGGGGGTGAATTAAGCAAATCCTTGTTTATTGCTGCTGTTTTGGTGAGCTGCCTTTTTCTGCATCTTGTGTGTGTGTGTGGGGGTGTGTGTGTGTGTGTAGCGAGCTTTGGTCTTTCTACAACAGTTTTGCCGGTTATTGTGTATTTTTGAGGCAACGCTACCATCTTGTGTTAAAAGTTACAATTGCAACAGGTTTAGCACGCTCTAGTTCATTTATGATGTAACACTGGCATCTTGTGTCAAAAGTTATAATTGCAGTAAGCTGGGAATTTTTGTGTTAAAAGGAGCTGTTTGTCATTAGTGAATTGTTAAAGGTGGCCAGAGAAGCTCAGGCTCGAGCCGCAAGAGCCTGGCCATCCAGGGAAGCATTGTCTAAGTGGTTTGGGCTTGAACCTAATGAATTTTTGAACTTAGGAGGGGACTGGGTTAATGCTGATGGAAAGAACAGAAGGACGGAGAAGGTGCTTTTAGGAGGATTGTATTTGAGTTGAACGAATACTCATTTAGCTTTTGAATGGGAACTCGGATTCAAAGGTCAAAGGGAAGTCTAATCCCACAACTTCTCTGCCATTCCGGATAGTTTCAGAGAGAGAATAACATATCAGCATAGGTCACCTCCTCCCATTTGTCCTCTCTTCTTAAAAATAACATCAGCTGCAATAAGGTACCCAAAGATATCCAAATCCTTGGGCTCAAATTTTACCCACAGACTACACTCACTATCTGACACTGATCAGTTATTCTACTTCCCAATTATAGTATCTTGGGAACTCTGGAATACACTTGGGGCATCTTGGTCTTCTTCTTTTTGCACCCTCTACAGTGGAGAAGGACCCAACCTGGATGCCATCCTGGTTCCCAATGAAAAATTGTCAGCCCACACACAATGCAAGGTGTCACCCCTATTCGTCCCCACTGCCATGGGTTTCTGAGATTATCCTCAACTGGGGGTAGTTCCCAGTCAAAAGCCAAATGAGTATTCATTCAACTTGAATACAATCCTTCTAAAAGTACCCCCTCTGTCCTTCCGTGCTTTCATTCAACATTAACCCAGTCGCCTCCTACATTCAAAAATTCATTAGATTCAAACCACCTAGAGAATGCTTCATTGGATGGCCAGGCTCTTGTGGCTCCAGCCTGAGCTTCGTTGGCCACCTTTAACAATTCACTAAGGACAAACAGGTCGTTTTAATCCAAAAATTCCGAACTTATTGCAATTATAACTTTTGACACAAGATGCCAGTGTTACATTATAAATGAACTAGAGCGCCATAAACCTGTTGCAATTATAATTTTTAACACAAGATGGTAGTGTTGCCTCAAAAAATACACAATAACCGGCAAAACTGTTGTAGAAAGACCAAAGCTGCTGCCCCATAAACATCTGCCCTGCTCCAGGCTGAAACAGGGAGCAGCATGGTGCTGGGATCATCAGAGAACTGAGGTGTGTGCTGGAATTCCATCCCCTCCCCATCCCGCAGCAGCCCTGCCTTTCCCTCCTCCAGCCTTGGTCTCCAGCACAGCCAGGGAGGCTCTTGGGGCTCTGGACTTTTCCTGCAGCCCCCAAGGGCAGCTGAGCTGTGCCTTTGGCACAGGCAGCCCTGCCCAGGCCAGGCCATGGGCAGCAATTCCTTGTGTGTGCCCGGCCTTGCTGTCAGCCCCGGCAGCGGCTGCGTGGCCCCTTTGTGCGGCGCTGGCCCAGCCATGGTGCCACAGGGCCTGTGCAGGCCCAGGGCAGGACAGGAGCATTGCGGGGGGAAGGGCCCCTCTGCCGTGGGGCCCACAGCAGCCTTGGGGCTCTGTGCCCCATGGCCTCCCTGCTGGGCAGCCTCTGCCAGCTCCTGCACAGCCCCTGGCACCTGTGGGCCTGCACAGACAGCCCTGCCCCGGGCTCTGCCGGGCTCTGGGCCAGCAGAGAGGCCGCGCAGGGCTGGCCATGGCCGGGAACAGGCCCTGAGCCCCGCAGGAGGATGGAGCTGGGCCACAGCCAAAGCCCCACTGTGGGAAATGGATTGTAGAGAATTCTCAAAGCCTGACTGAAGGCTCACATAATGTGCATCTGTAGGCAAACCTTGAGATAAGAAATGCTGACTTAGAAATGCCATGGAATAGGATGGGCATTTTTTAAACAGTTCTCAATG
Organism: Phylloscopus trochilus trochilus; assembly: GCA_016584745.2. Classification (NCBI taxonomy): domain Eukaryota; kingdom Metazoa; phylum Chordata; class Aves; order Passeriformes; family Phylloscopidae; genus Phylloscopus; species Phylloscopus trochilus. The sequence goes on from WQNJ02000054.1 coordinate 2,959,508, forward strand.
ATCATGTTCTTTGACTATTCAGAATCCATCCCCAAACAACTTTAAAACCCGAGAGATTTGCCAAATCAAATTAAAGTAGAGAATGGATCATGGTTGGATGACTTGTTTGAGTGATGGAGCTTTGCACCTTGGCTAAAGGAGCTTTGCAAAACAGGTTTATAGGCGTTGATTGTTATAGTGACAATGTTTGTGATAGTGCCTTGTGTACTTCATTGTGCATGGTAAACAACGAACAAGGCCATCAAAGAAGTCTTTCCATTCAAGAGAGAGGGAGAATTATGGGAAATGGATTTGTAGAGAATTCTCAAAGCCTGACAGAAGGCTTACATCATGTTTATATAATGTGCATCTGTAGGCAAACCTTGAGATAAGAGATGCTGACTTAGAAATGCCATGGAATAGGACAGACATTGTTGAGAGAGAAAGGGAACTAGAAACAAGTTTCAAGGGATGGCCTTGCAAATAGGACGAGATATTTTGGAGAAATAGAACTATGCAAGGTACATTGTAGTAGGACCCACGAGGGTTGATTTTAGATGATTTGCTTTAGGGCATTAACAGCATTGTGTGGCAAAAGCTGATAGGCCAAGAAATGCTTGTAAAGTATTGTAATTAGGAAATAGCTGGCTTCTGATTGTGATGGCATAAACTGTAACCTCTGTACTGTCGCACCCATCACATGAGACTGAAAATAAAATAAATGTTTTTAAATTGCCTCCCAGTTTCCCCATCTCTGGGTCAAAAAAGGGTATAATCTGACAAAATAGGGCAAAAAAGTCCCTGAATGTTTTAAAAAAATAGTATATTCTCTTTGAATACACTTCTGAAATCTGTACATTTAACCACAGAGGAATTGAAGACTGGAAATGAAATTATTCCCAGGGGCTTTTCTTGCTAGAGTGCTTTGGAATGTTAATGAGCCTTTGGCACTGAATTCCTGAACTGAAGAGCTGAAGACTGAACAAGCCTCTGCAGAGCTAAAAGTCATCAGGGAACCTCCAAGTTGCTGAGGATCCATCCTCAGCAGAGCAGATGGAAGAGATTCCAGGGGTTTCCAGCTGCTCAAGAGCTGTGAGCTCACGTGCAGGTGCAGGGGCTCCATGGTGGCATCTGAGGGGTCTCTGGGCTCCTGAAGATCTCTTTGGTCACACTCAGTCACAGGGGCTCTGTGGGGACATCCCAGGGCTCCTTAATCTTCTTAAGGGTCATGAGGTGACAGTCCCAGGGCTGCAGAGTGACAGCAGAGGTGTCTGTACCCTGCCAAGGAGCCAATTTGTCCCAGGCAGTGGCAGGAGTCCAGTGGTGACATCCCTGTGCTCCTAAAGAACAGCGAGGTCACCGACACTGACAGGGGCTCCATGGGGACATCCCAGGAGTGTCCAGGCTGCCAAAGAGCTGGGATGTCACAGACACTCACAGGGGCTCCATGGGGACATCCCAGGAGTGTCCAGGCTGCCAAAGAGCTGGGATGTCACAGACACTCACAGGGGTTCCTGTCATGGGCAGAGTGGCAGCTTCAGGCAAAGTTTATTCGAGAAGCTCCTGTTGGGTCATGCGGATCACAAAGGACCCAAACCAGGACCCCCAGGCTTTCTAAACTCCTTCTGGGAGAGGATCCTGGCAGTGCCTGGATCCAATCCCAGCCCCAGACTTTCTCAAGGATTTATGCCTAAAGGATTATACAGGTGGAATTGAACCTTTGTACAACTTTGTCCCACAACATTAAAGATGCAAACCAGAAGTATTTATGTACATATAGATATGACTGATTATGATCATGATCAGACAAAAACGTCTTAATCAGAATGATTTACTCCACAGTATAGGATCTGTAACATCTATTTTATTATAGTGCTCTAGGAAGCAATTTTGAAGCAATTGTATTAAAGCAGAACCAGTTATTAACGAGAGATGGGTGTCACTCCCCCAGACCATTGACCGTGGGCAAATCTCTTTAGCTCAGCCTCAGGCAGTGACCTGGAGGAGTGTCCCCACTCCAGGGAGGAATCTCCACACCACCCCCACCCCAAGAAGGGAAATGTCAGGAGATGCTGCAGTTAAAATTTGGGATGAGGCTTTTCTAGTCTGAAGTGCTGTCCTGTCAGTCAGATGTGCCCAGGCTGGGCCAGCTCAGCAGCTCTGCAGAAGCTCTCAGTGGTGTCACTGGGTTGTTGATTCCTCTGGGGATTTGAGCAGCTCTGCCACAGCTTCAGCTCCCTCTCAGCATGTGGAATTTGAGGATGGAGGAGTCAGGCTGCTTTCAGCATTCTTCACCCCCAAAGCAGCATGATCCCCTTCTTCATTTCCCACTGGGGGCTTTGCAAACAGGGCCTTGTTGGAGCTGTTTGAGCCCATTGCAGGCAGAGCCTCCTGCTCCAGCAGGAACTGCCTTTCCTGTGCCAGGACCAGGGCAGGTCCTGCTGCAGGAAAAGCCCCAGGCCAGCCCCAGCAGAGGGAAGGGCTCGGGCACAAGTGCAGAGTGCCGTGCTGGGAGCTGTGCCAGGGAGAGCCTGAGGCACCAAAGGCCCCTGGGCAGCAGCAGCTGCTTCCAGGCCATGGCCAGAAGCCTCCCTTGGCCACCGGGCCTGGTGGCCACCAGTGCAGAGCTGCTGGCTCAGGGCTCTGTTCTGCCTGGGCTCTGCCCCAGCCCACAGAGTGTCAGCTCAGCCCTGACTCTGGCACAGCCCCTGGGCCTGAGCCCTGCAGAGCCTCAAGGTCACCTGTGCCAGCCTGGTGCCCATCCCTGGCTCTGGCACTGTCACTTCTGTGCTGGCTGCTGCCTCCAACACTGAACCCCCTCATCCACAGCCTGAGGAACCAGGAGCTGGAGGATGTCCTGAGGAAAATGACCACTCTCTGCTTTTCAGAATCAATCAGGTGCCTCTTTGTTTCTGCACAGCATTCAGAATGGAACTCCTTCGAGGCCCAGACTGCTTTGTGCCATGTATCTTGCTTGTTATTCTATTTGCTGTATTTTTTTCTCTTCTCCTTTTCCTTGCCTTGCTTGTTTTTCTCTTTTTTCTTTTTCTTTTTCTTTTTCTTTTTCTTTTTCTTTTTCTTTTCCTTTCCCTTTCTCTTTCTCTTTCTCTTTCTTTTTCTTTTTCTTTTTCTTTTTCTTTTTCTTTTTCTTTTTCTTTTTCTTTTTCTTTTTCTTTTTCTTTTTCTTTTTCTTTTTCTTTTTCTTTTTCTTTTTCTTTTTTTTCTTTTTCTTTTTCTTTTTCTTTTTCTTTTTCTTTTTCTTTTTCTTTTTCTTTTTCTTTTTCTTTTTCTTTTTCTTTTTCTTTTTCTTTTTCTTTTTCTTCTTCTAATATTTCCCATAAAGGGATACCATTAGTCACAGTATTGCTACATCAGTATCTACCGTGCCTGTGTTAAGCACAGACAGTGAGGAGCCCTGATCACTCTGCATTTCTGGAAAAAAAAGTGTCCTGCTCTGCCCTGGGTGCCCAAGATGTTCCCTCAGCCCCTCTCTGTCTCTGCAGGGGCAGTGCCTGTGAGCAGAGGTGCAGGGCAGAGACTCCCAGCCCAGCAGCACAGCCAGGGACAATGGCCCTGGCTCTTCCCACAGCTGCTCTTCCCAAGTGCAGCCTCTCCTTCCCAGCCCTTCTGTGGCTGTCAGGCCGCAGGGCTGTGGCAGCTTGGTCACTGTCCTGCTGCGTGTGCGTGCTGTGAGCACAGGCAGGGCCAGGCCATGGGCACTGCTGGGACACAGCTGGGCTCCAGCACAGCAGCTCCAGCAGCAAAGGGCATCATCTCCTGAGGGCAGCCCACGAAGGCTTTGCTCTCCCTGCACAGCTGCTCTCAGCAAGGTGCTCCAGGAATGCCCTGGCAAAGCAAAGCCCAGTGCCCAGGGGCAGAGGGGCAGTGTGCAGGGGGGCACCCAGCAGTGTCCTGGCACAGCCAGAGCTCCTGGCATGGACCTGAGGGAGCAGCAGAGCAGGGCCTGGGCTGTGTCTCTCTTCTGGGGACAGCCTGGGAAGGTGCCCCAGGGCAATTGTCCCACACCAGCCCCTGCAGCCACCATGGCCAGCACAGGCCTCTCTCCACACCTGCAGGAGGTTGTTTGTCCCTGCATGGAAGGACACCAAGGGACCAGGCCAGCAGTGCCTGTTTGCTCTGTCCTGAGGAGATTTCAGCAGTGCATCCTGTGTGTGTGTGTGGGGAGATGAAGCAGAGTGAGCACAAACACCATCAGCAGCACTCGGGGCTGGCACAAACCCAGAGGCACAAATAGCACCTTGAGGCCACTTCACTCTGTGAGTGAAATCCTCTGGGAAACCACCTGAATTCTTTACTGGGCTGTGCTTAGGGCTGCAGAGAGAAACATCCAGGGCAGGGAGGCTCCAGGGAAACTGCTCAGGACAGCCAAGGGCTGCACATGGAGACCTTTGAGGTTAGAGCTGTGTGGGGAGAAATCACAGCTGCCTCCTTTGTGAACCACCCCCAGGACCTGGACAGGGCTGTGCTGTGTTCTGGGCACTGCCCTGGAACTGAGGGATGTGGAAAAGGCCTTTGGTGTCAGGGCTGTTGAGAAGGCTGGGCAGTGTCACTGGGAGAGCTCTCTCAAACCCCTTTGGAAAGGGCAGAGCCATCCCAGAGGGTCCTGGGAACCTGGGAAAGGCAGACATGGAGCCAGTCTGCAAACAGGGCAGGGAGGGGATCTGGGAGAGTCCCAGCCTGGTCAGGCTCAGCAGGGAAGGGGATGTGGCAAATCCTCCTGCAGCCATTCCAGGCACTGGCAGGACAAGGCAGGGATTGCAGAAGCCACGTGGGAGGGAAAAGAAGGGGATGTTGTGTGCCCAGACTTTAGCCAGGCCTGTGACACGGTCTGCTGTGGTCTCCTCAGAGCCAGACTGGAGAGAGCTGGGCTGAAGAAATGGAACATGGGCTGGGTGGGAATTTGGCTGAACAATGAGGGTCAGATGTCATCCATGGTACAGAGTCCTCTTGGCAGCCACTGCCTGGTGACATCCCTCAGTGACCAGCCCTTGACCACCACTGGGGAACATTTCTATTATATCTACAATGGCATGAAATGCACTTTCAATTCCTTTGTGGGTATTATCAAATTATAGGGAGTCTGTGACCAAACTTGACCTGTTGATGGTGACTGCAAAACATACTTGGGCATGATTGTGCTTTTCTTTCCTGTGGGCAAGATGACTGAGTTGTCAATTTGTCTTGCCATCAGGTGCCAACCAAGCCATGAGAAAAGGCAAACAAAACTTATGCATCAGAAAAAATGCAGTTCAAATGGGAAAAACAGGAATCCAACAACAGAAACCCAAAGCAAGACCCACCCACAACAACACAAAAACCCCACTGACAAACCAACAAAAAAAGCAAAGGCCACAAACAGAAGAAAAGCAAATTCACAGGAAATCTCCTATCAGCAGAAAATATTTAACCATCTTGTGGCAGGAGAGGATTCTTTATGCATTGGTAATATTTTTAAGGAACAAATGTTTCTAAAAAGAAATTAATCCCCTCCCCAACTTCCTGCAGTTTATTGCTGATCATGGTGTGACATGCAATGGAACATCCCTTGGGTCAGTCCAGCCCAGCTGTCCCATCCCTGTTCCCTCAGGAACACTTGCCCACCCCAAGCCCATAGGTTGGAGGGGGTTGCAGACACGCCTCAGGCAGTGCAAGCGCTGTGACAAGAACAGGAGAACAGAACAACATTGACTCTTATCAAGGACTGTAGAACAGAACAGCACAGCCTTGGAGAAATGGATCAAGGATGTAGCTCCAGCAAACAGAAGTCATTCAGAATGCAAGACAAATGTCAGCTCAGCTCTACAAGGCTGACAAAACAGAAGGTTTGCAAAACAATAATACTGCCTATACTCAGAAATGGCGGTTGAGGAACAGCCACCTAAAAAGGACACTGGATGTTGAAGACAGACCCCAAAAAACCAGATAAGAACTTGTGAGAAAGGGTGCAACTATGTAAATTAAATTCAAAGGAAGTGGGGATAGCTAATGAATACATAATCATTGTATGTGATCAAAACTGTTCATTTGATGCTCAGTGAACTCAAATGGAGGAAGGATCTCCCAGTGACCAGCACACTGTAATAAAGAATACCTGCTCTCAAATACTGAAAAGTGTGTGCAAATATTTCTGTCCATGGAATTTCAGTATCAGTGGTGTCCTTGACTCCATTATGCCCCACATTGTCACAATGGCCCCCTGATTCCCTGAGGCCCTGCTGTAGAACAATAGACCCTTGGTTCCATTCTCAAGTAAATAAAGCACAGACAAAGACTCTCCAACTAATTAAAGTTAGAAAGTGGTATGTTTAATTCAGTGCCAGGCAACACGGGGAGTAACCACCCAAAGACGTGTGCAAAAATCACAGAGGTCTGGCTCTGTATGTATCTACAAAATCTTACACATTCATGTAATAATTCAACGTGCCTATACATACTTATTACTTAATCCCACCTTCTCTCCTCTTCATCATTAAATGAGCTCAAAGTCCTTCCACACTTGTGCAGTCCTGCATTCAAATTAGGTAGGGGGGATTTGAAATGGATCAGTGGTGCCTTAGGACGAAGTCAGGAACATCCTCCTCAAGGTAAACTTTTCACCTTTGCCTTGTTGGCAGGCTCTCTGACACCTTGGGCATAGTTCAAGCTCTCCTGCTTAGTTCTAACTGGTTTGGGGGCCCAGGTGCAGCTACAGTTTCTTCATCTTTACAATACTCCATCCTCCGCTCATAACTTCTACAAACACAGCAAAGTCAGGCAAATGATATATTGTCTTCTCAAACTAGCTCCCACTGGCAATGATCAACTATCCTACAGTGCTTCTACTCTAAAGTCTTCATTAATATCCATTGCTTCTTGCTTCTATCCCTTCAGCTAAACTCTTAACCCTTTGGATTCTTCTAAAGCCTTGATTCTATTAGGGTCCATCCTGTCAAAATGGCCTCCTTGGTTCTGCACTGCCACAATGCTCTCCTTGGTTCCACAAGGCCTTGGTGTGCCACAACAGCCTCTTGGTTCCATGACCTGCCATAGTGTCACCATGGGCTCTTGCATCTGCAGTATCACAATGGACAATTGGTGACAAGCAGCCTCTCTGTGCCACAAGGAATATTTGATTCCATGGGGCCCCACGGTGTCACACTGGTCCCTTGGTTCCACCAGGCCTTGCTGTATAACAGTGGGTCGTCAGTTCCATGAGGTTTTGTACTCCCAACAATGGTCTCCTTGGTTCTGTTGAGTTCAAATGGCAGCTTGGTTCCATAAAATTCCTCTGTGTCACAGTGGTCTCCTCCATTCTGTGAGGCTCTGCAGTGCCACAATGTCCCACAGTTTCCATGAGCATCTTCCATACTATCAACAATGCCCTTTGTTCCAAGGAGGTCCCACAGGGTCACAATGGCTCCTTGGATCCATGAGGTTCTGTAGTGTCACCATGATCTCCTTTGATCCCCATTGTCACAATGGACAATTGGTTCCTTGCGGCCCAACTGTGTTACAATGGACCCTTGGTTCCATGAAGTTCCATGGTATCGGCGTGGCCTCCTTGGATCCACAGTATCAGTATGGACCAATGGTTCCATGTGGCCCTGCTGTGTCACAATGGCTTCTTGGTTCCACGAAGCCCAACTGTTTAACAACTGACTCTTGATTACATGAGGTTCTGTACTGTCAAAATGGTCTCCTTGGTTCTGGACTGTAACAATTAGCCCTTGGTTCCATGAGATTCCATTATGTCACAATGGTCTCCTTGGTTCCACGAGGCCTTGCTGTGTCAAAATGGCCGCTTGGTTCCTTGAGCTTCCCTAGTGTCACCATGGTCTCCTTGGACCTGCATTGTCACAGTGGAGAACTGGTTTCATGGAACCCTGCTGTGTCACAGTGAAGCCTTAGTGCCATGAGGTTCTGTAGTTGGATAATGGTCTCTTTAGTTCAAGGACACTTTGGAGTGTAACAATGGCCGTTCGGTTCTCTGAGCTTCCATAGTGTCAACAATGGTCTCCTTGTTTCTGCAGTGTCCTAATGAACCTTTGGTTCCATGAGGTTCCTAAATGTCACTGGTCTCCTTGGTTCCATGTGTCCCTGCTGTGTCACCACAGCCCCTTGGTTCCATGACTTTCTGTACTGTCAACAATGGTTCCTTTGTTCCAATGAGGCCTTGCTATGTCACAATGGACCCTGGGTTCCATGAAGTTCTTTGGTGTCACAATGGCCCCTTGGATCCATGCAGTTCCATACGGTCTCCATGGTCTCCTTGGATCTGCATTGTCACAATGGACAATTCCTTCCATGCAGTCCCAATGGGTCAGAATGTCCCCTTAGTTCCATGAGGCCCTGCTTTGTCCCAATGGCCCCTTGGTTCCATAGGTTTTATGCTGTACCAATGGACTCCTTGGTTCTAGGAGTTACCCTGCTTTAGGCAGGGGTTTCTTTGGTTCCAGCAAGGCCCAGCTGTGACTCAATGCACCCTTGGTTCCATGAGGCCCTGCTGTGTAACAATGTACCCTCTATTCCATGAGGCCCTACAGAGTCACAATGGACCCTTGGGTCCATGGGGTTCCATCATGCCACACTGGACTTTTAATTCCATGAGTTTTCAAACTGTCAACAACAATTTCCTTGGTTCCACATGTCACAATGGCGCGTTGGTTCCATGAGCTTCTGTAGTGTAACATGGTCACCTTGATTCCATGAGGTTCTGCAGTATCACAATAGAAACCCTTGATCCATTAGGCCTCCAAGTTTCACAATGTTTGATTCCAGGAGGCACCACAATGTCACAATGGACCCTTGGTTCTGTGATGTTCCATTACATCCCAATGGTCACCGTGGTTCCATGAGTTTCCTTAGTGTCACAGTGGTCTCCATGGTTCCATTAGGCCCTGCCTTGTCACAATGGTCCCCTGGGTTCCAATGAGGCCCTGCTGTGCCACAAAGGACCCTTGGTTCCATCAGGTTCTGTGGTGTCACCATGTTTTTCTTGACACTGCAGGGTAAGAATGGACCATTGGTTCCACACGGCCTGGCTGTGTCACAAATGTCTCTTTGATTCCATGACTGCCACTACAGAGGCTTGTTTCTAAGAGGTTCTGTACTGTCACAATTCTCTCCTTGATTCCATGAGCCCCTGCCGTGTCACAATGGACCCTTGGTTCAACAAGGCCTTGCAGTATCTCAAGAGTCTCCTTGGTTCCAGGAGGAGCACAAAAGATTTGCATCAACATTGAGCAACGCTTCCTTTACACACCTGGAAACCTTTGTCTGCATTCCAAAGAAGGGAAAGCCAGCTCCATAAGCCCTGGAAACTCTAAGCCCATGGCAGGAAGACAAGGTGCTCCTAAGGGCTTTCTGTATTTTCATCAGCCCCACACTGGATTTGGGGCTGAGTCCAGGACCCCCAGGCACTGAGAGAAGCTGAAAAAAGCTGCTCAAGGAGTCAGAAGCAAAACTCCAAGTCCCTTGGAGGAACATCCCTGGGCCCCAGTGAGGGCAGGGAGTGCCAAAGGCTGCCCAGGCACTGGTGAGAGCAGCTCCTTGAGGCCAGGATTGCAGGGAGCCCAAGGCTGTGAGCAGGGACTGCAATGCTGAGCAAGGCCTGGGCTGGCTGGAGGGAGCAGAAAGGCCAAGGCCTGAGCCCAGGCCTGGCACAGCAGGGCCTGTCCCTCGCGGCTGGCTGGGGGCTGTTGGTGGGGCAGGGGGATGGCAGGGGCAGCAAGGACAAATGTCCTAAAGCTGCAAGGCCTGCCAGCCTGCTCAGGGAGGGGCCAGGCAGAAGCCAAGTGCAGGCCTTGTAAGGAAAGTTCCTTCAGTGGGGCCTGCAGAGGCGCTGGCAGAGCCCAGGGGACAAAGGCCTGGGTGCCTGTGGCCCTGCCAGCCCTGCCCAGCCCTTGGCCATCTCTCCTGCGGGTGTGAGTGTGGATCTACTGGAGGGCAGGAGGGTTCTGCACAGGGCCCTGGACAGGCTGGATCCAGGGCCCAAATCCAACAATGTCAGCTTGAACAAGACCAAGGGCTGGGTCCTGCACTTTGGCCACAACAACCCCTGCAGTGCTACAGGCTGGGGACAGAGTGGCTGGACAGCAGCCAGGCAGAAAGGGACCTGCAGGGACTGCTGGACAGCAGGCTGGACATGAGGCAGCAGTGTGCCCAGGTGGCCAAGAAGGCCAATGGCTCCTGGCCTGGATCAGGAATGGTGTGGCCAGCAGGAGCAGAGCTGCTGTGCCACCCCTGCCCTACCCCCAGGTCTGCACACAGACATTGCTGCTGCAGCTCCAGAGAAGGGAACCAAAAGGGGATTTCCAGTGAAAACTTTGCTGGGAGATCTTTAGTTCACCTAGAGACACTGACAGCACAGCTCCTACTTGACACATTTGGGGGCCACCGTGAAGGTCGAGAAAATCAAAATAGGAAATAGCACAGTGGCGTTTCTTTGTGGACAATACTGAAAAACTAAAACACAGGAAAAAAAAAAACCAAAAACCAACACACCCAAACCAAAAAGAAGTTTCAAAGATTACTTTTATTACAAGTGATTTGCAGAAACTGGCCAGCAGTTTAATGTTTCTGATACCATCCAGTCATCAGTGTCCAGACTGCAGCCTTGAGCTCCTGGTTCCTCATTCTGTAGATGAGGGGGTTCAGGGCTGGAGGCACCACCGAGTACAGAACTGTCAGGGACAGATCCAGGGATGAGGAGGAGATGGAGGGGGGCTTCAGGTAGGCAAACATGACAGTGCTGAGGAACAGGGAGACCACAGCCAGGTGATGGAGGCAGGTGGAAAAGGCTTTGTGCTGTCCCTGATCAGAGGGGATCCTCAGCACAGCCCTGAAGATCTGCACATAGGAGAAAACAATGAACACAAAGCAACCAAAACCCAAACAGGCACTAACAGCAATGAGCCCAAGTTCCCTGAGGTAGGAGTGTGAGCAGGAGAGCTTGAGGATGTGTGGGATTTCACAGAAGAACTGGCCCAGGGCATTGCCATGGCACAGAGGCAGGGAAAATGTACTTATTGTATGCAGGAGAGAGTTGAGAAAGCAACTGGCCCAGGCAGCTGCTGCCATGTGGACACAAGCTCTGCTGCCCAGGAGGGTCCCGTAGTGCAGGGGTTTGCAGATGGACACGTAGCGGTCGTAGCACATGATGGTCAGCAGGGAAAACTCTGCTGAGATGAAGAACAAAAAGAAAAATAGCTGTACAGCACATCCAATGTAGGAGATGTTCCTGGTGTCCCAGAGGGAATTGTGCATGGCTTTGGGGACAGTGGTGAGGATGGAGCCCAGGTCAGTGAGGGCCAGGTTGAGCAGGAAGAAGAACATGGGGCTGTGCAGGTGGTGGCCGCAGGCTACGGCGCTGATGATGAGGCCGTTGCCCAGGAGGGCAGCCAGGGAGATACCCAGGAAGAGGCAGAAGTGCAGGAGCTGCAGCTGCCTCGTGTCTGCCAATGCCAGCAGGAGGAAGTGCCTGATGGAGCTGCTGTTGGACATTTGCTGTCTCTGGACATTGCAACCTGCAGAAGGAGGCAAGACAGTGACATCTGAGGGGAGATTTCTCATAGAAGAGTGAAAGTCCTTTCCAATAGATCATTCTATGCCACTAAAAACCTCCCCCTTGTCTATGTCAGGAGATCTCCTTTACCTTGGTTGCTGGAGCACTGGTTGCTGCTGGCCAACATTGTGTGAGGAGCCAGACCTCGACCTGCAGGACACCTGGGAGTCAGCCCTGACCCCCAGTCAGTGCAGGGGAGCAGTAAGGACAGGGGCCAATCCTGGTGTTTGAACTTGGACAAAGAATCTGCTCCATAGGCACAGGAGCTGCCAGGTCAAAGGATGGGGATTGCAAGAGTCATAACGAGCGGTTCAGCTGCACCTGGGGAGAACAGAGTCCAGTGAGGCAGGAGGATTTTCTGAGCCTTAGTGCAGACTGAGGGGAGCTGCTCTGTCCCTCTCTCCTGTTCCCAGCTGCTCTGGACTTGCACCTTTCTGAGCTCCATTCCTGTGTTTCCCTGGAATGGCAGGAGACACTGCTGAGAGCAGAGGGATCCCTGGCACACAGAGTGGCTCCTGCCTTTCCCAAAGTCAGGGAGAGTCAGCTCATTCCCAGCCTGCCAGCCTGCCCTGCCCAGAGCTGCCCAGGCACAGGGAGCTGGGACACCCCACTGCTGTGCTCAGCTGAGCAGGAGCAGCCCAAGGGCTGGGCCTGAGCCTGCAGCTGGAAGTGCCATTCCCAGAGAGCCCCTCAGCAATGCCAGCAGCAGCACCTGGGCAAGGCAAGGAGAGAGAGAGCTGGGCCCTGAGGAAAAGCCTTTCCCTGCCCAGCCCTGCCCAGCCCCTGCAGTGCAGGCAGCAGCAGTGCAGGACAGTGGCCCTCAGGCCCTGGGCAGCAGGCAATGGGCACATGGCAGCAGAGATGCCCTTCATCTCTGGAGCTGCTCTGCCAGCACAGGAGGGGACTGAGGGCCCCCAGCCCCCGGGCTGAGGGCTGTGCTGGCTGCCAGGGGACACAGCAGCTGTGCTGCTCAGGCCAGTGTCTGCCCTGCAGGGCAGGGCTGGCAGCTGCCACAGCTCCCCTGCAGCAGCAGCAGCTGCAGCAGCAGCAGCAGGGCTGCCCTCAGCACTGCCTCCCTCCCTCCCTGCCCAGGGCTCTGCTGCTGCAGCTGTCCCAGCCCGAGCTGTTCCTGTGGGCCCGGGCTCCTTCCCTGCCACAGCTGCCAGAGCCCAGCCCAGCCCCTGGGCCAGCTCTGCCCTGCAGCTGCTCCCGGCTGCAGGCATTAAAGAACAGCTCCCCCAGGCCTGGGCACCATGGAAAGATGATGCTGCATGGATCTGGAGCCTGGGCAGCTGCAGGCACTTGCTGAGGTTCCCAGGAAAACTCAGTGGGATGGTTTAAGAGCCTCAGCCCCTGCTCTGCCCTGCACAGCTGAGTTTGCATTGCCACCAAGCTGAGCCAGGGAAAAGAGGGAGCACAGATTCAGGAAAGCAGAGACTCAAGCAGGAAACTCCTGCCCTGAATAAGCTCGTGAAAAGTCCCCTCAGAAATGACCTGGGCATGAGCTGGAGGTCTGAGTAGCCCTGGCACACACAGCACCCTCTCCACACCAGCAGCAGCAGCAGGACCTGCCCTGGCAGGAGTCACTCCTTGTACCCACTGCTCCCGTCCAGCATCCATGGGAGCTCCCAGGCAGGCTGAGAGCTGCCCCTGGCCGGTGGCAGATGCCCTGGGCTGGCCAAGAGCCCTGAGGGCTGCAGGAGCTGCTGTGCAGGACAGCCCTGGGCAGCCCTGGCTGCAGCCCCAGCTTCAGCCCCTGCAGCCGTCCCTGGCAGCAGGAGCCGTCCTGCCCTGTCCCTCTGACGGTGCCCAGGGCAGCCCCGCTCTGGAGCACATCCTCCCCCAGAGCAGAAAGGGCAGCAGAGCCATCCTTACAGTCACCTCAGTGCTGTCCTGGGTCAGCGTTAGGAGATCCCTGCAGCCAGAGACTGACTGTGTCAGAAGTGGTGAAAATTTCCCCAGGAAGAAGCTCAGAATTTTCAAAAGCTGTGAAGATTTCTCCGTGAATAATCTCAGAATTGTCTTTGCAGTTTTTTTAAGCCTCTGTCTGCTTCACTGCTCTCAGGTACCTGCAGGGCCAGGAGAGAAGGTGCTCCTCAGGAGAAATGTCTTTTTGTAGCTCTTCTTGGTTGCCAGGATCATCCTCTCTTCCAGGAGCCTAGCCCAGCTCATCAGCACAGACACAGCACAAAGACTTTAATTAATCTCTTGGGGCTTTGGTGCTGTTTACATCAGATTCTGTCCCTCAGAGTGTGCTCTAGAAACTTCTCAAGAACTCCAAATCAGATTCCAAGTCCAAACTTTCTTGAAGTTTTAATGGGTCTCACAGAGAAACACGACTCAGAAAGTGTCCACAGGTTCCAGTGTGAGCAGAACACAGTGATGACAGGTGGGGACAGACCAGGGAAAGATGTCCCTAATTCTGAACAAACCTGGATATGTTTGAGGAATCCAAAGGGCCAAGGCCTGAGACCCAGCCCCTGCCAAGGCACATCCTGTCCCTCCCTCCTTGCTCAGGCCTCTTCCCAGGCCACTGGGATGTGGGGATGTGCAATGCCAAGGGCAGCACCATGGGGCAGCCCCTGCCAGGCTGCTGAGCAGGGACAAGGAGGCCATGAGGCCCTTGCAGGCCTGCAAGGGTCACTTGTCCCCTCCTGCTGGCTCAGGCCCAGGGCCAGCAGCCATGGCCCAAGTGCTGCAGGAGTTGGCTGTGTCAGGGCCTTGCAGCTGCTGCCCATCCCTGTGCCCTGTGCAGCCCAGGCTGTCCTACGGTGTCCATGCCCTGTGCCTCTGTCCCTGCAGGCTGTCGTCACCCGCGGCTGCCCCACCTGGCTGGGCCCTTCCTTTGCTGACAGCTCTGCGTCCTGCCTGCCTCTGCCTGGGCACACACAGCCTTGGGCTGGATACCAAAAGAGTTCATTCCATTTTCACTGTGCCTGTGAACTTCTAGCACAGGAAGAAGGAATGCAGGGCCTGCTTTCTCAGCAGGGATGGTTGGAAGAGAAGAAGAAGACATCTGGCTCAAGAGTGCAGTGACAGAAAAAACAAAGAGGGAATGGGGGAACTTGTGGCTGGTTTTATGTTTATGGCTAAATTGCTATACATATATTTTAAGTATATTTATAATGTATAAAAGTAACACTCTTTTAGAATCACATATCCATGTAAGGTTAGGAGTTACCAAATGTTGGACCTCAAGCCTGAATCAGTGATCCCCTCCTAAACACCTAGATAGTGTTAAGGAGTCTTATTCTAATATTTCAGGGATTTGGTTACAGCAGGACCTCACAGAATCAAGGAGTCAGGTGTGATACCTTGAACCCTGATGGAACCAAAATCCTTTGTGACACAGCAGGGCCACATGGAACCAATGGTCCATTGTGATACTGCAGATCCAAGGAGATCCTTGAGACACTATGGAACCTCATGGAATCAAAAGTACATTGTGACAGAGGAAGGCTTCATGGAACCAAGAGTCCATTGTGACACAGCAAGGCCTTGTTTGAGCAAGGGAACCATTGTTGATAGTCCAGAAACTCATGGAACCAAGGGGCCACTGTGACACACCAGGGCTGCATGGAATGGAAGGTCCATCATGACAATGCAGATCCAAGGAGACCATGGTGACACTGTGGGGCCTTGTGGAACCAAAGGGGCCATTCTGACCCAGCAAGGCCTTGTAGAACCATGGAGGCCATTGTGTCACTGCTGAACCTGACAGTACCAAAGTGACCATGTTATACTGTGGGACCTCCTGGAACCAAGGGTCCATGGTGACACTGCAGAACCAAGGAGACTGTTGTTGGCAGTATGAAAACTCATGGAACCAGAACTCCTTTGTGACATAGCAAGGTCTCATGGAACCATGGGTCCATTGCAACTCTGTGTGGTCTCATGGAACCAGGAGCCACTGTGAAACAGCTTGGCCACATGGAGCCAAGGGGCCATTGTGACTGAGGAACCTCATGGAACCCAGAGTCCATTGTTACATTCTGCTGCCTTGTGGAACCAAGGGGACCACAGTGACATTGCAGGGCCTCATGGGACAGTGGAGACTTTTATGACACTTTGGAACCCACTGGAACCAAGGAGCCACTATGACATAGCAGGGCCTCATGGAATCAAGGGTAGCACAGTGGGTTTGCATGGGATGAAGGGTCCATTCTGACACTGTGGAACCAAGGATACAATCGTGACACTATGGGGCATCATGGAACCAAAGGTCCATTGTGACATCGCAGGCCCTCAAGGAATCCTGGAGAACATTATGATACATTGAGGCCTTGTTGAATCAAGGGGCTCTGCAGGACCTTGAGGAGCCACGGTGTCGCTGTTGGACACAATAAACGGAGGCAGGGAGTGATTAGAAGGCTGTGGGACTCCCCATCCAGGAGGAGCCACCGGTTTATTTTTCGGGCTACTTTTATGCTTTTACAGATGTGCTCACCTTAGAGGTGGGACCTTTGGGAACCATTGGTCAGTTCCAGAGACCACCACGTGAAAATCCCTCCTCTGGGAAAATTGTACAAAACAAGGTAGTTTACATTATGTGACCTTGTGTACCAGGAGAGTGCCTGGGAACAGAATTTCCCAAAACGAAAACGTGGTAGGCACGAAGCGTGGCAACACCAAGGAGACCATTGTGACACTGCAGGGCTTCACTGAACCAAGGGTCAGTTGTGATACTGTGGTACCAAGGAGAACCCTGTGACAGGGCAAGGCCTCATGGAAGCAAGGGGGGACAATTGTGACACCACAGGGCCCAATGGAAGCAAGGGGCCAGTCTGACAGAGCTGGGCCTCATGCAGCCAAGGGGCCATTGTGATCCTGAGGAGCCCAAATGAACCAAGGGACCACTGTGACACTGCAGGACTATCTGGAATCATGGAGACCATTGTGAAACTCTGAGGCCTCATGGAACCAAGGGGCCACTGTGTCATTGTGCAGTCGTGCATTGTTCATTGTGCACTGTTCCTTTCCATGGAACCAAAGAAACCATTTTGACACTGCAAGGCCTCATGGAAGCAAGGGGCTATTGTGACACTGTGGGGACCCATGGAAACTGTTGCGAGGAAGGAACCGAGTCTCAAATGGACATCAATATGATTAGGTTTGATCTCCCTGTTTATTCTTTATTCCCTATATTTATGTGGTTACAGAGTAAAAGCGGGCACAGCTAAACAATTGTTGATTGGTTAAAATCTCATGTTCAAGCACTCTAAATGATTGCTCATTGGTTCACATCTTTTGGTAGCAACTTATTTTTTCTTCTTATGATCAGCACTTCTATGTTCAGCATCTATGAGAAGGTATAACAAGTTGTTACATGTCTTCAGCTCTGAGAGGAAGCATCCATGAGAAGGACCAATGAGTTATTACATTTGCTAGCTTTTTGCTAATTCAAGGCAATGTAGGAACAGCAGAGTACACAGCAGGCACAGTACAAGAACCCCTACTGTTCCCTGATAGCAAGGATTGTTCAAACCTCCCATCTGTTATAAATTGGGCCAGGAGACCAGCTCCTTTGAAAAAGCCTTTATTAGAAATCAGCTCTGGGTAGGGGCTCGAGGGGCTGCGCACGCCGCCGCTGCTCCCTGAAGACACTACGGTGGAGGAGGTGCAGTCGAATCTGCCGCCGCTGGTGCTGCTGCAGAGTCGGGATTCCGTCCTCACGGGGGTTCCAATAGAATCCCTTTGGCTTGTGTGGTCTAGGGGCGTTACCTTTCTCTAGTTTCTTTCAAGCCATGGCGACAAAGTAACAAAAGAATGCCTGCCGCCTGCAGGTACCTGGGCGTGTGCCCGGCACAGTTTTGTCTTTCTTAGGTCCAGTTTCTGTGTCGGCTCGCTGTCCCAGGGGTTTTTTTAGCTCTAACTGGACTCTCGGCTGCAGCCAGGCACCATGGGAGGTCATATCCATATTGGGCGGAGCCCACAGCTCGACGGCAGGCAGGCAGGGAGCAGCACGGAGCAGCAGGGGGCAACAGGAAGTGGCAGGGGGAGCTACCTACAAGGCAGCGGCGTGCTTTCCTCGGGGGAGGGGAAAGCTCAGGATTTAGGGAGAAAGGGTACAGAACTTGGACATAACGAACAGAAATTCAGGGTACAGATTCAACATGAACAGTTTAAAACAGGCAAGTAACAGTGCAACTTTAATTTTACAGAAAAACAGTGTAACAGCACAACTCGGGAGTGCATAGCCTGGGGCTAATTTCTTTCAATCCCCCCTCTATTTCTTTGATCGGGCTTTAGCCCGCATCAATTGGCCATGTCTGATTCACTATTCTTTTTGGTGTCTGTATTTTACTTTTCCATGTTTGTGTGCTGCCCCTCCTCCCCTTTTGGTATTTTCTTTTTCTCAGGTTTGCTACTCCCTCTGTATTTTTTAACTTTTTAAAACAGAACCACTCTCTGATAGGGCACTCCCCAGTCAGGCACTGCTTAAATGTGGCAGCATTTTTTGCAATCCAATGTTGTTTTTTCTCTTTTTGACAGGTGGATAATTGGATCATGTCAAAACATGTGGGATTCACATGGGTGTGAACTCTCATAAGGGATTGTAGATTCTCCCCATCACAAACTGAATGACAGCATTCGGAGTAAGCCCCATCTGTAAACTTGGTTATCAATAGGACTACTATCAGTCCCTCCAAGAGTCCAGTATGAACCATTCTATTTGTGGATCCTTTGGTCTCACCTGGCCTTGCCTCTTGGGTCAGGGGGTTCTTTCTCCTCATCATATCAGTAGGACTACTATTAGTCCCTCCAAGAGTCCAGTATGAACCTGCCCCCATCTCGCTCTGAGGGTTCTCTTTGGTCTCACCTGGTCTTGCCTCTTGGGTCGGGGAGTTCTTAGGCTGGATTTGTGGAGTTCTCCCTTGTTTATTCCCACCTTCCACCTTTTTCTTAGTTTTAGTTAGCTCCCTTTGGGTGTGCCCTATGAGAGATTTAATTTTTAAATTAAGAATTACTGTTACTTATTACTTTTACATTAACACATTGTGACTCATTATAACAAGTTATAACATCAGATTTAACCATTATTTTATACTTTTATATTAACACCTTTTTAACCTCTTATAACAATGTGGATTTTTTAACAATGGTAACGACAGCTTGTAATAACTGTTATTGTCCCTTATTGGCTTTAACTGGTTTTTGGTTGTTTCCTGAGAGTTACTTTGAGGGTGTCTGGATCTCGAGTGGCAGTCCACTCAGAGGGAACTCTTGTTGGGGTTGCAGGGTCAGAGGGATCTGACCCCTTGTTGCAGTCAGAGGGATCACTCGGGGGTGGTAATGGTCCTTTCGCTCTGGTGATGTGGGTCCAGCCCTTTTCCTGGGTTCGCACTGCAGTATGAGTAGTGAGCAGAACTTGGAACGGGCCTTCGAATTTAGGCGTTAGTGGGGTGGTATTCCAGGACTTAATTAAAACCCAGTCTCCTGGTTTTATTTGATGCATGTCAGTGTCCAAGGGAGAGGTTTGAGGAAGATACCCTCTTCTTTTAAGATCTGCCAATGTCTTTCCAATTGTTTTTACATATTCTTGGGTAGCGGCCTCTCCTTCTAAATAATCCCCAGTGCTATAGGGGGTCAGTAAGAAGGGGAGTCCAAACATCATCTCATATGGTGAAGCCCCTATGTCAGATTTTGGTCGGACCCGGATTCGCAGAAGGGCCAGGGGCAGACACTTGAGCCAATTCATTCCCGTTTCGATTATCAATTTAGTTAATACGTTTTTAAGGGTTTTATTCATCCTCTCAACTCTCCCTGAACTTTGGGGATGCCAGGGTGTATGCAACTGCCACTTGATTCCTAAGGCTTTAATGACGTCATGTAGAATTTTGGCCACAAAATGAGGACCTCGGTCTGAATCAATATTATTCACTAGCCTATACCGGGGGATGATGTGTTCCAATAATATTTTTATTACCACTTGTGCCGTTTCCCTTTTTGTAGGAAAAGCTTCCACCCAATGGGTTAAATGATCAACTATAACAAGTAGATACTTGTAACCTTGTACTGAAGGCATTTCAGTAAAATCTATTTGTATATTTTGAAAGGGTCTTAATGCTATTTGCCTTCCTCCTGAGGTATTCTTCCTCATTGCTTTCTGATTCACCTTTTGGCATATAAGGCACCCTTCAGTAACTGCTTTGGCCAGATTATATACTCCAATACATAAATATTCCCTTAAGAAATGATCACATAACCCTTGGGTGCCCCAGTGGGTCAGACTGTGTATTTCTGTTAGCATTTTTCGAGCTAGGGCTTTATTTAAAAACTTTCGTTTATCTGGGGTTAGCCATTCCCCTTGCTTCCCTTGGTGCAGCCCTAACCTCTTTATTTCTCTCAACTCATGTTCATCATATATTGGTTCTTTTTCTTTGTCAGCTGGCAAATCAGTCACAGTCAAAATCTTTATTGGCTCCCCCGGGTTTTGGGCTGCTAACTTGGCAGCTTGGTCAGCTGCTCGATTGCCTCTTCTTTCAAAGGTATCCCCTTTTTGATGTCCCTTGACATGCACTATTGCAATTTCCCTGGGTTTCATGAGGGATTTTAATACCAACTTAATTAGTTCTTTATGTATCAAATCTTTTCCCTTGGAATTTAGGTAGCCTCTTTCTTCCCAAATTTTTCCAAATGTGTGCACAATTCCAAAGGCATACCGTGAGTCAGTGTAAATTGTACCTTGATCTTGTTCTAACAGGTCTAATCCCCTTTTAAGAGCATAGACCTCACAGCACTGAGCAGACCAGCTCGAGGGCAATTTTTCTTTCTCTAAAACCTTTAAACTCTGTTTGTTGATACCCTCGACTATTGCATAGCCTGATATCCTCTTTCCTTCCACCATTCTAGATGATCCATCAATGAAAAACACCCTCCCATATGGCAGGGGTATATCCTCAAGGTCCTCCCTTACTTTTGTTTGCAGGTCCATGACTTCCAAGCAATTATGTTCCAGAGTGGGTATGGGCTCCCCTGAGAGGAATTGTGCAGGATTTAAGCTTTTGGATGTGATTAATTCTAGATTTTCAGCATTTGTCAGAATCACTTCATATTTTAGGATCCTTGAGTCTGTTAACCATTGTTGGGCTTTTTGACTCAACACTGCTCTGAGATCATGGGGGGTGTGTGCAATGATTTTTCCTTGTAGTGTCAGCTTTTGTGCTTCTTCTACAAGGACTGCTGTGGCTGCCACAGCTTGAAGACAAGCTGGCCATCCTCTTGCGACTGGGTCCAGGAGCTTAGAAAGGTATGCAACAGGCTTTCTGTGTCCCCCCCACTCTTGGGTTAACACCCCATAGGCTATTCCCTCTTCTGCATTTATGAATAAGTCAAACCCCTTCTTAAGGTCAGGGAGACTAAGAACTGGGGCTGAGGATAATTTGGCTTTTAAATTTTCTAACTGTTCTTCATTCTCAACTGTCCATTTTACAGGTTCAGGTTGGACTAGTTTTTCATATAAAAATTTGACACTTTGTGAGTATTTTTCTATCCATAATTTACAATAGCCAAATAGTCCCAATAGCTTTCTTACATCTCTTTTTGTGGTTGGAGCCGAGATGGACAGTATACCTGAGATTCTCTCAGGGCTTAGTTTCTTATACCCTTCCCCAATGAGGTGTCCAAGATATGTTACCTGTACTTCTACAAACTGTAATTTGCTTTTAGATACTTTAAGGCCTTTTTCTCCTAGGAAATTCAGGAGTTTAATGCTGGCTCCCCTTACTTTATCTTGCTCCTCCCCTGATATTAGGAGGTCATCTACGTACTGTAGGATTTGTACGTTATCTCCAGGGATGAATTGCCTTAGCAGCTCTTCCAGAGCTTGTCCAAATAGATTTGGGCTCTCAGTAAAGCCTTGGGGAAGGCGGGTCCACCTTAGCTGCTGCTTTCTCTGACTTTCAGGGCACTCCCACTCAAAGGCAAACCAATCCCGGCTTTCCTTAGCTAAGGGGCAGGCCCAAAAAGCATCTTTCAGGTCTACTACAGTGAACCAGCTGTGTTCTCTAGGGATTCTACTTAGATGGGTGTAGGGGTTTGGTACCACTGGGTACCTTGTAATTGTCCTTTTGTTTACCTCTCTTAAGTCTTGCACAAGCCTAAATTTATTTTCTGTCTTTTTCACTGCCAAAATGGGGGTGTTATGGGGGGACATACAGGGTTCTAATACTCCTTCAGTTAGTAGATGATTTATAATTGGTGTCAGCCCTTTTCTACCTTCCACAGAAATAGGATATTGTTTCACTCTTATAGGGGGTATCCCTTCCTGCATCTCTACTCTAATAGGTGGGATGTTTAAGTATCCATACTTCCCCTCTTCAGCCCATACCTCTGGATTTATTTCATCCAAGTCTCCAACAGTCATTTTCATCATCTGGACCACCATTTTACCCTCTTTAGGAAGAATCCCTACCCCCAACTGAACTTGTAAGTCCCTTCCGAGTAAATTACTATCTAACTTAGGCAAGTATATGAGATTAGTAACACATTTTCTTGAATTTCCTTTGATCTCTACATTTTCTATGACAGAAGCTTTGAAGGGTTTCCCTTCTGCTCCTAAAATATCACATGTCAGTTCTCCAACTGTAGTCCCAATTGGAAGCTGATTAACGCTGGATTTGTCCGCACCGGTGTCCACAAGAAACTCAAATTCCTCATGATGGGGACCTACTTCAAACTTTACCATGGGCTCTTCTTGGTATTTCATTGGGTCCCCTAATACATAGAGCCCATGACACCCCTAATCTTCATTATCTTCCCCCTTTAACAACTTCTCCAATGCCTCTTGCTCCTTCAAAATAGCGTTGTCAAAGGATACCTTTTTGCAATATCTCCTTATGTGGCCCACTTCACCACAATAGTGGCATATTCGGGTTTCCCCTGGCCTCGGAGGGGTATCCCAAGGCGACAAAAGTTTTCCTCTGCCTCTCCCTGATGGAGGCTTTGCATTTCCCCTCCCTTGTGAGTCTCTATTATCCCTTACACTTTCTTTGGCCACAGCTACCATAATCCTAGCCTTTGTCTTTGCTTTCTCATCTTCTCTCCTCAGATAAACCTTTAAAGCTTCTCTTAACAAGTCATTTATTCCCTTGTCCTGCCAGTCTTCCACTTTTTCTAGTTTCCTCCTTATATCTGGCCAGGATTTGGTAACAAACTGTAATTTTAAAAGCACTTGTCCCTCTGGGCTATCTGGATCCAAGTTAGAATACTGCTGGAAGTTCTTTCTCAGTCTGTTTAACCAGGCTGCTGGGGTCTCATCTTTTTCCTGGGCTCCATCAAAGGCCAGTTTTGTGTTACTACTCCGGGGGACTGATTCCTTGATGCCTTTTATCATCAAGTTTCTGTAATCTTCCATATTTCGTCTACCTTCCTCCCTGTTTGGGTTCCACCCGGGATCAGCCACTGGCAACTTCTGGTCTCCTGGGAGTCCCATCCGATTTTCCCTTTCCCAAGCCCGTATGCCAGCCATTCTAATCAGTCTAAATTCTTCTGGATTAAAAAGTATATTTAGTATGGAGTTTAACTCACTCCACATATAAATGTTTGGGCCCAGGAACTGATCTATTTGCTTAGCAATCCCCACAGGGTCTTCAACCAGATTCCCCAGTTCTTTCTTAAAGCCCCTAACTTCTGAGGCTGTCAGAGGTGCATTTACAAACCCTACCCCCCCCGCTGCCCCACCCATCGGGACTTCCCTTAGGGGGAAGAGCTTTGTTCTTGACCTGGTGCCACAGTAGGGTCCTTTTGGGGTTTCCACAAAATCAGTAGTATTGGCTGGCAAGTCCAGCTCCCAGTTGTTTGGGGGTGCAGGGACAGTAGATGGTGAGGGGGAGTGGCCTCGGCCAGTGCTAGGAGAGGTCGAGGATAGAGTTGAAGAGTAGAAGGGGTTAGTACTCAAGACAGTCGGGTCAGACTGAGGTGGTAGAGAGGGTGGAGCTGTAGGGGTTAATCCGGTTGGGGAGCAAGCTGAAGAAGGAGTAGGGATCATGGTTTGGAGAGATGGGGAGGGGTTCACAGGTAAAGCTGGAGGGTTAGCAGGGACAGTTTGGGGTATCCCAGGGTAAACAGGAGGAGCAGGCAAATAATCAAGAGGGTCCCAATGGTGACTGCTTTCCTCCTTTTTCTCTTTTTCATTTTTCCTCTTTCCCTCTTGTAGCTTGCAAATCTTAACTGTTTCACTTTCAGTTCTGTGTCTCTGCCAACAGGCAGCATAAAGGATCTGCTCAGTATCTGAGTCCCCTCGGGATTTCAGATACTGGTTTAATTGCGAGCACATCCAGGGGTCCTTAGTTCCACACCACGGCCATCCTCCAGGCAAATTCAAAGTGGGCCAAACCTCAATACAATAATGGATCATTTTAACCTTGCTCAAATTTTTAGTGGCCTCTTCAGTATCCCATAGTTCCAACATTTGTCCTAATGGACTATCTGGGGGAATGTTCTTTATCTTCCCCTTTTCCTCCTCAGGTGGTTTTTGCTTATTTATATATCCTCTCATTCTCACTAGGTAATCTTCACTCACTCTACGAACACTCGTTAGTGGCCCCAGTGGCACCACTCCTGCCAGTGCTCAGAGTGCCCTGTCGGTAGCCTGATATCTCGCCCTTAGAGATTCAGCCACTACCCCAGCCAGCACCCCTTTCTCACTCACTCCACGAACACCCGTTAGTGGCCCCAGTTACCCGCCCTCGGGGTCTGGCCACTCCTGCCAGTGCTCAGAGTGCCCTGTCGGTAGCCTGATATCTCGCCCTTAGAGATTCAGTCACTACCCCAGCCAGCACCCCTCTTCCTCTCCTGTATATCTATCGAGTTTCCATAAATGGCCGGTCAACCTGGGCCCAGAGTTCCAGTCACCACTTACAGCCAGGACTCGGACATACAGTGTGCGACTCACTCACTCTCCCTATCGTTAAATCCCTCGCACCTTGGGACTTCCCTAACTTTCATTCATCCTACACCCAGGCGGTATACTCAAAAGACCCCCGGCCCTGTAGGCTCTCCGCACCTGGAACGCATACCTCTCACTTCTAGGTACCCCCAACCAGTGCGCCCACTCCTGTACCCCGGTAGTTACCCCAGCCAGTGTCCCAAGCCAGTAGTGGTTGCAGTTACCCACTCTCAGGGTCTGCCCACCACTTCTGCCAGTGCTCAGAGTGCCCTGTCTGTCAGCCAGCACCCCTTCCTCGCCTGGACACCCCGGGCCGTAACTCGGCCAGTACCCTCTCTCACTCCCACACCCTGTTAGCTACCCCAGCCAGTATCCCAACTCGTGGATACCCCGGGCCGTAACCTCAGCCAGTGCGGTGCGTGCTACACCCACGGCTCCAGGCTTTCCGCACGCTTGGATCAGCCTGAGCAGCCTGCCTCCGTAGATTCTAGAATGAGGCGGGCCTATCCTACACACACCCTGTGACGTGCCACTCACCCTCTAAATTACCTCCGCACGCCCGGAGGGGGGCGCCTATGCCCCTGGAGACGCCTCTTTCACACCGTTCTCCTTTCGCTTCCCTCTTTTCCCGGCCAGTTCCCTCGCGGGAGACTGAAAACGCGGTATTAAGAGGTCCACACTCGCTTCAAAGATCCGAACTACCGGTCTTTGTCTCACTCACACACCACTCGCTCGTCTCCACTCCCGCCACCGGCTATACTTTACCGGCGCTCCTCCGTGCTGTCGAATCCCAGGCTGTCTTCCTTGGTCCGGTGTGACCAGCTGTCCTGGAGATCCAAAGAGCGGTCGGCCGTCCCGTCCTCGGTCCTCTTCAGGCGTGGTCACATCCCGGACGAGCCCCCAATTTGTTATAAATTGGGCCAGGAGACCAGCTCCTTTGAAAAAGCCTTTATTAGAAATCAGCTCTGGGTAGGGGCTCGAGGGGCTGCGCACGCCGCCGCTGCTCCCTGAAGACACTACGGTGGAGGAGGTGCAGTCGAATCTGCTGCTGCTGGTGCTGCTGCAGAGTCGGGATTCCGTCCTCACGGGGGTTCCAATAGAATCCCTTTGGCTCGTGTGGTCTAGGGGCGTTACCTTTCTCTAGTTTCTTTCAAGCCATGGCGACAAAGTAACAAAAGAATGCCTGCCGCCTGCAGGTACCTGGGCGTGTGCCCGGCACAGTTTTGTCTTTCTTAGGTCCAGTTTCTGTGTCGGCTCGCTGTCCCAGGGGTTTTTTTAGCTCTAACTGGACTCTCGGCTGCAGCCAGGCACCATGGGAGGTCATATCCATATTGGGCGGAGCCCACAGCTCGACGGCAGGCAGGCAGGGAGCAGCACGGAGCAGCAGGGGGCAACAGGAAGTGGCAGGGGGAGCTACCTACAAGGCAGCGGCGTGCTTTCCTCGGGGGAGGGGAAAGCTCAGGATTTAGGGAGAAAGGGTACAGAACTTGGACATAACGAACAGAAATTCAGGGTACAGATTCAACATGAACAGTTTAAAACAGGCAAGTAACAGTGCAACTTTAATTTTACAGAAAAACAGTGTAACAGCACAACTCGGGAGTGCATAGCCTGGGGCTAATTTCTTTCACCATCAATAGACTGTGGCCTCACTCTTCTAAAAACTCCCCTACAATGGGGGTTAACCCCATAGGGCTTGGAAGCTGCCAAGAGTGGCAGACAGACATCACACACATTCCTAGTTTCAGCCGCCAAAAATATGTGCATGTGAGCATTGACACCTATTCAAATGCAGTTAATGCCTCTGCCCATGAAGGAGAAACAGCTGCACATGCCAAGAAAAATCTCGTGCAAGCCTTTTCAGTACTGGGGATCCCTAAGAAAAATCAAAACTGACAGTGGCCCAGTGTACAAAAGCAAGGAATTCCTTGAGTTTGTCCAGCAGTGGGGAATGGAACATATAACAGGCATCCCCCACTCCCCAACAGGCCAAGCTGTGGTCGAGCGTGCCCACCAGATGCTCAAAAAGGTCCTGGCTGGGCAAGACAGTTCCACAGCATGGATGTCACCAACACAAAAACTCTGCAAAGCCATGTTTACCATTAACTTTCTGAATTGTTCATTTGAATACATGAGTCCTCCAGTGGTACATCACTTTTACAGCAGTAATCAGTTTAAGCTGTCACAGCACCGACCAGTTTTGATTAGGGACCCAGAAACCTGGGAGATCAAAGGTCCCTATGAGCTCATGGCCTGGGGATGTGGCTGTGTGTGCGTATCCACCCCCTTGGGCCCACACTGGATACCCCAAAAGTGGGTGAAGCCTTTTGTTCCCAAAAACTCAGCACCAGGAAGATGATGAGAAGCAAGCAGCCATCAATTCTAAAAGAAGATGCCGCCGGAAAGAGAAGACAGAGCCTTCTTAAAAATTGGGTTACTTCTGGCAGATATCAGATTGTTAATATGCTTTGTGTTTGTGTTTCCTTTTACAATCCTGTTGTTTTGTGTTGTCTTGTTTTTAAATGTGTTGGTGTTCAGAATTCTTTGCTGCCTGGTTTTAAAGGCCCTCAATGGTTTTACCCCTACCACCTCAGAAGTCAGCCATGCAGACCTAGCAGGCCAAGACCAGCCAAAACTGCCTGCAAATCAAAAATGGTGGGCAAAAACTATTCTGCATCAGAATAGGCCTGAAGTGTGTCTTTCAGTTTTATTGTAACAGAAAAGGGTGAGATGTTGTATTGCACTAAGTAGTTAGTTCACTTTGTTATATTGCACTGGGTGTTTCTGTTATATGTGTTCACACAAAGTATTTGCTATACCTTCCCATGAGCCCCTGCACTGAATCCCCTCTCCCTGACACCACCTATGCCTCACCTCCCCCAGGCCAGTCCCCATCAGCTGGTAGACCCCCTCCCCTCCCCCTCCTTGGCAGAGGTCATAAAACTGCCCTCTGGCAGGGAATCATCCTCTTAACTCCTCTCTTAACTCCCCCAAGCCACATGGAGTAGGTTCTGCATTAAACTGTGGGACTGTGTTCCTGAAGGATTAACTGCACCTTTTGTCTTCTATCTTCATCCTTGCCTCAGTTTCCCCCCAAGCATACTGCTAGCCAGGGTGAAGTTCAGGGGTGAGTGGGAACTGAGGCAAAGGAGCACAAAAAGAGCAGCTCAGCAATGCACCCAACCATCACTACCAAAGATTGCCTGCAGTGAGTAAGAAAGATCCATCACCAGTGACCCCCAGACTTTCCCATCACCCACACCCACACATCAGCTGGGGGAAGCTGTCACAGCCAAGGACTGCAGAGCCACTCCTGGACACTGGGAATTCCTGCAGGTGCCTCCAGCCACAAATGACGCTCCAGCCTCTCTGTGAGAAGGCCCAGCTCTGATAATGCTGAATAAACCAACTGACAGCACTTCTAAAGTGGGAAAATCTGGATTCATCCTACTCTTGGATCCCTCCCAAAGCCTGGCCAGGGACCAAGGAGGAACCAAGGGAGGTGACTCTGACCATACAGCCCCAAACAAGGCCAGATGTCAGATTTCATGGCCTTGTCTGGGTTCCAAACCCAGGAAGGTCAATCCATGTTTCACTAATGAATGAATACATCTATCACAGTGCTAATGACCATGCATATTTCACTAATGACTAGATGCAAAGATAAGCTTGGGTTGGAAGGTTCAGCCAGAGGTCACCTTTGGCTCAGGGCCTGTTGTTCAGGCCTCACTCAGTCCTCTTGTCCAGGCCTGGGATGAGCAGGGACATCTTTCACCAGATCAGGTTGTTCAGAGCCCTGTCCCAGCTGGACTGGAATGTTTCCAGGGATGGGGCATTGACCACCTGCAGCCCCCCACATCCCCCTGGCCATGGAACCTGGCTGCAGAAATGGCTCCTTGGGGTGCTTCCCAAGGAACCTTGAACTGATGGGGGTTGCTGTGGCACCCAAACCCAGCAGTGGGGTCAGGGCAGTGTCCATGGCCACAGCCCCGTGCAATGGCCCAGGGCAGGTTGGGATGATGATCCACCCTCACTCCTGGCCCAGGGCAGGGCTGCAGTAGCCTTGGTGGCACCTTGGGCTGGCACACACCTGAGGAGGGTGTCTATGTTCAGTGGGGAAACTCAGGAGTTTTAAATTGCTAAAAAAACCAGGAAGCCCCTGTTTGCCTGAGTGTGGGCAGCTCTCCAAGCAAAGCAGGTCCCAGGTGAGTGAGGAGGCACAGGATGGGTTGGAGAATGTGGAGGAAAGTTGTTCACACTGGAGCACACCTCAGGGCACAGCTTCTCTGAGCAGGCCAGACCTCCTGAGGACAGTCCCTGGATCAATATCAATCACTGAATGGTGCAATCAGCTCTGCTCTAAGCAGAGCAGTAATAAAAGAACGCTTTATAATAGGAATGTGTATTTATTAGAAACTCCTTGAAATCTTTCTCCATAACTGTAGCAGGAAACTTTCCTAATGAACTGTACCAGAGGGAAATCAAGGCACAGCCATGGTTTGTCAGGACTTGCTTGATCCTAATGAGCCCCGTGGTGCATTTGGTGCTGAGCCCTTGAACCTCAGGGCCTGAGAGGAGATTACACAAACCTTTCCAGGAGTCAAAGTCAGAAGAAAAACCCAAAGTGTCTTGAGGCATTCATGGGTTGCACTGAGGTCCATCCCCAACACAGGCTCCTCATGGAGTCCTTGGAGGAGAGAATTGGAGGCCAGGATTGCACAAAAACCTCTCAGAGACTTAGTGTGGGAAGGAAATTCCAAAGTACCTTAAAAACTTTGAGTATCTCAAACTATTAATGAGCCCCACTGAGTGTCAGTGCAAAGCTCTCAAGGGACTCATTAAAGCAGATAATTGGAGGCCAGGATTGCACAAAAACTTCTCAGAGACTCAGTGCCAAAAAAAAAAGTACTTTAAGAAACTTTGAGTACCTTAAAGTATTAATGAGCCCCACTGAGTGTTTTTACTGACTAAGAATCCCAAGGGACTTGTTAAAGTAGATAATTGGGGCCAGGATTGCACAATCTTTCTCAGAGAATCAGATTTAAAAGGGAAACACCAAGTACCTTAAAACAACTGAAGTACCTTGAAGCATTAATGAGCCCCACTGAGTGTTGTTACTGACAAAGCCTCTCAAGGGACTAATTACAGCAGATAATTGGAGGTCATTATTGCAGAAACTTCTCAGAAACTCCAAGGCAAAGGCCATCTCCAAAGTCCTTTCAAGAACCTGCAGTGCCTGGGAGTATTCAGGAGGCCCCCAGGGCCATTCCTGACCAGGGCTCCCCAGGGACTCCTTCCAGCAGATCCTTGAGGCCACTGGGCTGTCAGGGGGATGCTGAGGGCAGGACAAGGGGCTGAGAGTGCCCAGCCTTGCTGGGGCTGTGCCAGGAGGCCCCAGGGCCTCAGGACAAGGTGTCTCCTGACAGCCCTTGCTGGCACAGACCCTGCTGTGCCCCAGGGCACCAAGACTTGGCTTCTCTTTGTCCCCTCCTGGCATCACTGCCTGCAGTTCTCTGCTCTGCCTGGGGACTGCGGACACTTTCTCTGTTGTGTCCCTCACTGGGACCCATTAAAACTTGCAGAAACTTTGGAGTTGGATTGTGACTTGGAGTTCTTGAGAGGTTTCTTCATCTCCCTCTCAGGGACTGATGTTCAGGGCCTCAGCACAAGCCCCAAGAGGGTCATTAAAGTCCTTGTGCTGTGTCTGTGCTGATGGGCTGGGCCAGGCAGAGAGGCAGCTCCTGGCAACCAAGAGGAACCTTAAAACCACATTTCTCTTGCTGAGCAGCTTTTCTCTCAGCCCAGCAGGGCTGGGGCACTGCCTGCAGCCACCCCAGGCACAGCACAGAGGTACAGAGGGGTTCAGCTCAGCCTGGGCTGGCAGCACAGAGCAGAGCTCACTCAGGGCTCACTGAAGGAGAAAACCTCACAGCCTTGGGAACAGTCACTCTCTGGCTGGGGGAAGATAAGCTGCGGTTCCTGCAGGGATCTCCTGAAGCTGCCACATCCCACAGATCTGGAGGATATTTGCCAAAAGAAGGTGAGCCTGGGATTGCTGTAAAGATCAGGAGCTTTCCTGAGAGTGTTTTCAATTTCCTGCTTAGGGAAGTGTGGGAGAGTTGGGGGGATGACAAAAAGATTTTTGTGTTTTATGCAGTTTTCATATATTCATAGCTATGTTAACTACTATTATTTAGTTATAAAACTATAATCTTTAGTTTATTCTTGTCAGTTACTATTGCATATACTTACTATAGTGTACATATACTTATATACTCTAGTATATATACATATATGTACATATATACTATATTATATATAGTGTACATACGTATACATATAGTATACATATACTTATTTAAGTATAATTCTTTATTAATTCTAGCATGTTTCCTACCATTTCTATTAAGTTTTAGAACAATAAGCTGACCCTCTAATTACATTCCTGAACTACTGTATAGTCTTATTATCAGGAAGATTCTACAAAAAGAACATTTTGGTTTTTCAACCAGAGTGTGAGCAGTCATAAAAAAAAAAAAAAGTCGGGAAAAGAAGACCTTGGACCTACTCCAATGGGTTGAACCAGGCATGTCTAACTGGGGCAACTGAATCTCCTATTGCATGTTCCTGTTAAATATCCTAATTAATCAACCTCAATAAATTGTTGAAATCAGGGGCTGGGTGTTCCCCATCCCCACTGGGACACCTGGAAGCTTCCAGTAATGGTCTGGTTTTTACTTTTCTATTCTAATGTTACAAGGGGGTTTTTTTTTTCTCTTTTCCTTATAGGCAACAGGAGGATGAGAGCAGCAGAACAGGAATTGTAATCCCAGAATCACAGAACATTCTGAGTTGAAAGTGACACTCAGGATCATCAAAGGAATGTTTGAACATTTCCAGAGACTCCAGCACTGTAACTTTGGGTGGTCAGTCTCTCTGCTGGGAGGCTCCTAAAGGGCCTTCAGCCCCTCCTCAGCCCTGGACAGCAGCAGCAGCAGCAGCATCACCTTTGCAGGGCCCAGCAGGGCTCTCCTGAGCTGCCCTTGCCCAGCTGCAGACAGAGCCTGCCCCAGCCAGGGCCCTGCAGACAGGCAGGTTTCTGTAGGGCCGGGCCCAGGGCACAGAGGCTGGGATGGGCTCTGTCAGCGCTGGCAGGGACAAGGCTCCTCTCAGCAGGGAAATGTCCAGGCCCAGGGAGATGCTGAGGGAAGGAGAGGGGGCTGAAGAGAGCAGTGCTGGGGGCAGGAGGGCACAGTGGGTGTGTGGGAGGTGCCGTGCACAGCTGGGCACGGGAACACTGTCCTGAGTGCCCGGCTGTCTCTGCCCTGCCCTCCCAGGCACAGCCCCACCACATCTTCTCTTGCTTCTGCACTGCCCTGAGATTGTCCCTGTCATCTGGTGCTCTCAGGGAGGCTCTGGCATTTGCAGCAGCTGAGTCAGGCACTGCCCTTGGCATTGCTGCCAGGCAGCTGTGGCCATGGCCATGGGGTGTCCAAGCTTCCCTGGGACCTGTGGGGCTGTGGGCAGAGCAGTCCATGGGAAAGGGGAATGGGCTGAGCCCCCTCCCTGAGATCCCATCATGGGCACAGCCAGGGATCTCCTTGCTGTGTCCTTGCAAGCTCTGAGCTGCCCTCCTGGCTGCAAATCTGTGCCAGAGCCCCTTGGAGTTCCCTGAATGTGCCCCGGGGAAGTGCAGAGATGCCAGAGCTGAGGAAATGCTGCTGGGTTTGCCAAGGGAGCCGTGAGTGTCCTTGGCAGAAGGGGGTGCTGAGACCTTGCCCAGAGCCCTTGGGAGAGGGGGAGACATTCAGGGATCATCCCAGGGTGACCCAGGAGTGTGACTGTGCTCTGACTGCAGCCAAAGCTGCAAACCCAGGGCAGTTGGGAACAAGCCCATCCAGCCCCTCAGCTTGCCCAAGGCACAGGGAATCCTTTGCCTCTCACATCTCTCAGTGGCAAACTCAAACGCAGAAATGCTGGGGATTTCTGACCTCAGACAATCAGGAGTGATGTGTGGGCAGGAAAATAATGGCTAAAATTCCTTCCTTCTGCCCATGTCCTTTAGAAGTGGAAGTGCAGAAGGAAGCAAGCCTGTCTGCATTAGGAGTGATTCCCCTGACAAATCCTGAATATCCAGAGTTGTCCCTCTACCACATGGCCACAATCCCAGGGCAGCAGGGCAGGGATGGCTCCTTGAGAACCCCCATGCACAGGCCTGTCTGCTCCTGGCACACTCAGACAGCAAACTGGAGCTCAGGCAGGGACCTGGGTGAAGGTTTTCCCAGAGCAGGAACAAAGGTGAGGGACTCAGAGCAGTACAGTGGACAGGGAATGGTCCAGGTTTGGCTCAAAGTGGCCTCTGCTGACTTCTCCCTGTCCTTTCTCCATGAACAGGTCCCCATGTGCAGCCAGAGCAAATGTCCAACAGCAGCTCCATCAGCCACTTCCTCCTGCTGGCATTGGCAGACAGGCGGCAGCTGCAGCTCCTGCACTTCTGCCTCTTCCTGGGCATCTCCCTGGCTGCCCTCCTGGGCAACGGCCTCATCATCAGCGCCGTAGCCTGTGGCCACCACCTGCACAGCCCCATGTTCTTCTTCCTGCTCAACCTGGCCCTCACCGACCTGGGCTGCATCCTAACCACTGTCCCCAAAGCTATGCACAATTCCCTCTGGGACACCAGGAACATCTCCTATGAAGGATGTGTTTCACAGGTGTTTCTGGTTTTCTTTTTCATCTCAGCAGAATATTTCCTCCTGACCGTCATGTGCTACGACCGCTACGTGTCCATCTGCAAACCCCTGCACTACGGGACCCTCCTGGGCAGCAGAGCTTGTGCCCACATGGCAGCAGCTGCCTGGGCCAGTGCCTTTCTCAATGCTCTCATGCACACAGCCAATACATTTTCCCTGCCCCTGTGCCATGGAAATACCCTGGGCCAGTTCTTCTGTGAAATTCCACAGATCCTAAAACTCTCCTGCTCACGCTCCTACCTCAGGGAATTTGGGCTTTTTGTGTTTTCCATCTCTTCAGCACTTGGCTGTTTTGTGTTCATTGTTTTCTCCTATGTGCAGATCTTGAGGG
Source organism: Phylloscopus trochilus trochilus (assembly GCA_016584745.2). NCBI lineage: Eukaryota > Metazoa > Chordata > Aves > Passeriformes > Phylloscopidae > Phylloscopus > Phylloscopus trochilus. The sequence goes on from WQNJ02000054.1 coordinate 2,993,020, forward strand.
CAGTGCTGAGGATCCCCTCTGAGCAGGGACGGCACAAAGCCTTTTCCACCTGCCTCCCTCACCTGGCTGTGCTCTCCCTGTTCCTCAGCACTGCCACATTTTCCTACCTGAAGCCCCCCTCCATGTCCTCCCCATCCCTGGATCTGTCCCTGTCAGTTCTGTACTCGGTGGTGCCTCCAGCCCTGAACCCCCTCATCTACAGCCTGAGGAACCAGGAGCTCAAGACTGCAGTGTGGACACTGATGACTGGATGTTTTAAGGAACATTAAACAGGCGGCCAATTTCTGCAAATCACTTGTAATAAAAGTCATCTTTGATACTTCCTGTTGGTTTAATTTAGGAGGTTCTTTTTCTTTGTTTTACTTTTTTAATATTGTCCAAAAGGAAATGCCATGGTTTGTGCCATTTCTCATTTTGTTTCTCTCCACCTCCCCTGTGGCCACAGACTGTGCCAATGAAGGGCTGAGGTCATGGTGTCTTTAAGGGACTGGACACATCTCCAAGCAAAGTTTTCTGCAGAGATGTCTTTTTGGTTGCCTTCTCTGCAGCTGCAGCAGCAATGTCTGTGTGCAGAGCTGGGGGCAGATCAGTGCTGGCACAGCAGCTGTGGCCAGCAGCAGCAGCAGCACTTGGTGCTGCCAGTGCTGCTGCCGTGGCCCTGCCCCGCTGCCCTCCTGGCCCTGCTGTTGCTGTAGGGCCTGAGTGCTCTCGGGGCCGGGCACAGGGCTGGGGGTGGCAGTGCCGGGGCTGCAGCAGGGACAGGCCATGGGCACTGCTGGCACAGCAGCAGTGCTGAGGCCTCAGGCCAGGGCCTGGGGGCTGCAGGCTCCTTGCCCAGGCTCTCTCCGGAACACATTGCCCAGGCCAAGGCTGAGCAGAGAAAAGCCCTGCCAGCAGCCCCAGGCTGGCCGTGGGCAGGCTGGGGGCAAACAGCACGGCTGGGGCTCTGCAAGGGCCCTGGGCAAGCACACGGCAAGGAGCAGCAGAGCAGGGCCTGATCCATCCCCACTGCGCTGGACACCCCAGGCCAGCGGCCCACAGCCTCCTCATGCACCTGCCAACAACATCCCCCCTCTGCAGCCCTGGCCTCTCCCCCAGCTCACACAGCTGCCGCAGCCTTGCAGGCACAGCCACGGCAGCACTGCCTCAGGAGCCCCTGTTTGCCCTGCCCACAGCAGGCCTGAGCACCCCCATGGGCTTGGTGTGGGGAGATGAAGCTGAGGGAGCACAAATGCCAGCAGGGCCTGGGGCCAGGAAGGGCTGGGCCACAGCAGGGAAACCCCTCAAGATTGTGGTGGCCTCTGAAGTCAAAGCCAGAAAGTTTGTTCCCATGAGCTGGGAGTTTGCTGTGCCACTGCAGACTTTGGTGCTCAGAGTCAGGGCTGCCTGGCAGCAACCCCCAAACTGCCCTGACCATTTCCTTTGCTTCACCTTGCCTTTCTTCTCTCTTCCCTGGTACAAATTTCTTCGTATTTCCCACCCCTGTTCCCTCCCCTACAAACAGCCCATCCCTGGTTGCCCTTTCCTCTCTGGCCCCACTCCCCATTTCTGTTCTTCACTTGGCACCATGGGAATGTCCCTTGGGGAGCAGGATCATCTTCCAAGTGCTTCAGGACTTGTCTGCAGGCTCCTGCAGTGCCTGGTGCTGCTCCCTTGCCAGAGGCACCCCAGGCCAGGGGGGTACATCTGGGCTGCTGTGTCTGCCTGTGGGGCTCCCTGTTGTGGGCAATGAGGAGGAGCTGCAGAGGCTCTGCAGGACTGACAGGATGGGCTTTGGGGCTGGGAGGAGAAGCTGCTGAGGCACCTGGGCTGCTGCACCTTCTTAAGAGGAGGCCCAGGGCTCATCGTGCAACTGCTGCAAGGGTGGTTTCAGAGAATCACAGAATAAGCAAGGTTGGAAAAGACCTTGGACATCAGCAAGTCCAACCTGTGCCCTGACACCACCTTTTCTCTCCTGATCCTCCTCTTCTGCAGGATAAACAACCCCAGCTCTCTCAGGGTCTCCTCACATGAGTTGTCTTCCAGACCTCTCACAGCCTTGTTGCCCTTCTCTGGACACACTCCAGCCCCTCCATGTCCTTCCTAAATTGGGGGCCCAGAACTGGACACAGCACTTGAGGTGCTGCCCAACCTGTGCCGAGCACAGGGCAAGAATCCCTGCCCTGCTCCTGCTGGCCACAGCATTCCTGATCCAGGCCAGGAGCCATCGGCCTTCTTGGCCACCTGGGCACACTGCTGCCTCATGTCCAGCCTGCTGTCCATCAGTCCCTGCAGGTCCCTTTCTGCCTGGCTGCTGTCCAGCCACTCTGTCCCCAGCCTGCAGCACTGCAGGGGTTGTTGTGGCCAAAGTGCAGGACCTGGTACTTGGTCTTGTTCAACCTGACATTGTTGGATTTGTTCCCTGGATCCAGCCTGTCCAGTGCCCTGTGCAGATCTCTCCTACCCTCCAGCAGATCTACACTTCCAGCCAGCTTGGTGTCACCACAGTTCCATGAGGCTCTCAAGTGTCACTATGGTCTCTGTGATTCCATGAAGCCTCCCAGTGTCACAATTTCCCTTTGTTTCCATGGTACCCCTTGGTGTCACAACATCCCTTGGATCCTTGGGCCCTGCAGTGTCACAATGGATCCTTGGTTCCATCATGTCTGGCAGTGCAGCAACGGTCCCCTTGGTTCTAAAATGTCACAATGGCCTCTTGGTCCCATTGGGCATCACGTTGTCAAACCTGTTTCCTTTATTCCAGGAGTCCCTGAGGTGCAACCCTGGCCCCTTGGTTCCATGGGTCACTGGGTTAAAAATAAAAAGTACCCAATTTGTTATCCCAACTCTGTTGAATGTTGTATTGTTCAGAACTATGTTATTCGTACTCATCCTGGGTTCCAGTTTTTCATTACTGTGTCTCCGGTTTACTGTCTCCCAGTTTCATCTTCCCAACTCCCTGTATATTTGGTTTCTGCTCTTATCCTGTTGGGTAACCCGTCTCTGCTGCTCCCCACCTATCCATCAAAACAACTGTTGCCATCATGCCATATGAAAACAAGTGGACTCCCAAGATCCTTAGTACCAGGAAGAAGATACAGACATCAACCAAAACCCCCAAAAACTATGAACCAGCACATGAAATAGAAAATAGAGGGGACAAGTTACAGGCGGGAACAAGGGACATCACCCACCAGCTTCTCCCTCCTCGCGATAAGTGACATGAGACTTGCCAGCCAATTTCAACTTCCTAAGGACTCCTATGAGGCTAGAAGCCCCAGTCCTGTAATGTGAGCAGCAAGACTGATTTGGAGCCTCCTTCTTGGAGCCATCATGGAAGTGGGAGCAGCAGCTGTGCTGGCAACCCCTCGGGCTCCCACCCCAGAGTTGAATACCTAATAAAGGCATTCCCAACAGGAGAAGGTCTCCTGGCCTTATTTATTTCAACCGCAGTGTCACAATGGCCCATCATGACACCAGGTCCTGCTCTATCCCAATGCTCTGCAAGCTTCCACAAGGCCCTGCAGTGTCACAGTGGCCTCTTGGTTCCATGAGGCCTCAGAGGGCCACCATGAATTCCTTGGTGCTGCAGTGCCACAGAGGAGCCCTGGTCACACAAGATCCTGCAGTGTCACCAGGGACCCTTGGTTCCATGGGGCACCACAGGGTCACAGTTGTTCCCTCAGTTCCAAGAGTCCTTGCAATGGAACAATGGCCCCTTGATTCCATTGGGCCCCAGGCTCTCCCAAGGCTCTCCTTGGTTCTGCAGTGGTACAATGGCCCCTTGGTTCCACAAGGCCCCTCAGTGTCACAGTGGCCTCTGTGCTCCCACCAGGACCCAGACTGTCCCCATGGACTCCTTGCTTCCATTCAGCCCCACAGTGTCACAGTGGCCCCTTGGCTCTGTGGTGCCATGTCGTACACAATGTCACTCTGCTCCTCTAAGTGCCACCAGGCCCTGCAGTGTCACCATGGCCCCTTGCTTCCCCAGGGTCCTGCAGTGTCCCCATCATCAGAGAATTGTTACAAATAAGGTCAAACAACTAGGTCTATTTTATTTAGTAGCAATTTTACTGAATAACAATTTAGTATAAATGAATACAATTTAGTAAATATATTGAAGTATATATATATATGGCAGTTATAAACTAAGTATGATGAAGCTTTGCATAAAGTTTTGGATAAAACATAAGCAAAACCAGCCAGGATACAGGGAGGGTTTCTCATTCTGCCTCACGTAGAAAACAGAGCAATTCAAACTAAAGTTATATACCATATATATATATATTTATTTATTTATTTATTTATTTTATATATAATATATTATTATATATTATATATTATTGTTATATATCATATGCTATATAATATTAATATATTATATATATTATATATATTATTATATAATTAAAATATATATTATATATCATTAATTTTTCCCCTAAATTTCCACCTATTTTTGATTCATGACGAGGTCATGTCTCAAACACTCACATAAACATAAAATCACCTCTCCTCAGCTGCCTGAGCCCCTTGCAGGACCACGACTCCTGCAGCCCTTGGAGTGTGAGCTCACGTCATCAGCGCACCTTCACGTACACATAAACACAAACACAGACACACACCTGCCTCTACCTCACCCAGCCCCGTGGTACTCACAGTCTCCTTTTCTCACAAGGATCTTTGTACACAAAGAAGTTTTATGGGTACCTCCACCTTTAGCCAGCACTCTTTAAGAGAGCCTTTCTGCTTGTGTGTTATTGTAATTGGAACTCCTTCTCCAAGGGAGCCCGGTCTGGCCTTGGAACCATCTTATCTTAATGGTGGGGAGCTCCCTCCCCAGGACTAGCTGTCCTTCCCCCAGACTTGGAGTTCCCAGGTTTCAGCATCAAATTTGTTAAAAATGTAAATAAAATGAACAACAAATTTAAAATTTAGCAGCAATTTTAATAGCAAGGTAATAAGCTGTCCTAGGTTACAATATAAAATTGTGCCCAGGGATGTATTCTATCCCCATGAGCCGTTGGAGCCAAGGTGGGGCAGTGTTCTCCTTATCTTCTGTTAACGAGCCCAACAATGCCTTCCCGGAAAACGTTATCTCTGTTTAATGGGCCATCAAGGATCCATTTGCACGACTGATAAGATGAAATCATGCTATTGTGAGATGCTCTGCCCAGGGGGAGGAGCCAAGCATTCCCACCTGGATATAATCCAGGGTTTGAGACCCCACTGGCAGCTTCTATCCACTGAACTCTCAGAGGAGACGAGCTTCCAGACGTTTCTACAGGAATCACTGCTTTGGATCATCTCTGCTCCAGCGGAACCACATCTACTGCTCCAGGAGGATTCCCGGACTGCTTCAAACACCCTGACCAACAGGGTGTTAGGTTGTATCATTCTATTTATTTCACCTTTTTTCCCTTCTTCTTCTATTAAATTGTATCTCTGACTGGGAGTCTCACTGGTTTTGCTTTCAAACCAGCACATCTTTTGGCGCCCAACGTGGGGCACGAGGTATTGAGAAAAGTCAGAATTACAATTTTGTATTGGGGAAAAGAACACCTTTTCGCTATGATGCTCAGCATGCTTACATTTGTCTTGTACCTAGCTCTCTATATCTTTCCACACATGGGGCACTATCTGCAGATCTTAATACTCTGGTGTAAACCAGGATACAGCACTAAAATTGCTTTATTAATCTACTATGTCTATTGCATGCTAACCTGCAAGGCAATGAGCATAATTTGGAGTATGTACTCAACTTTGTTTGCTTGTCCCGGTCTAGGATGTTTTGTTTGGGGCCTCAACAATCTCACCCAGCCACTGTGGGGAGGGGTACCGAATAATTTTTTCCAGTCTTTCAGGCCTGATACAGCAGTTTTTGAAAATATTGAATTCCCTCTGGATACCAAGGACAGCATAATGTTGTTGTTAGTGCTGCTTTCTTTTCTCTGCACAGCCTGCACCATGCTCAGAAACAAAACACCACATGATGTACGTGATGTAGTGCAGCGTCTTCTTGAGGCAGAAGAGAAAAGAAGGCAACAGCGTCCGAGTCTACGCAGACGGTCACAGAGGAAACAGAAGCCAAAAAACCAGCCAACAGTGCCCACGTCCATGCAGACTGTTGCAGAGGAAACAGAAGCCAAAAGCAAGCCAACAGTGTCCGCATCTACACAGACTGTCACAGAGGAGAAAGAAGCACCAAGCAAAGCCACAACGTCTGTGTCCGTGCAGGTTGTCACAGAGGAGAAAAAAGCCAAAAATTCCAGCATTTCCACACAAACCATCACTGAATTGGAACAGCCTAAACCGGTAGCAGTTGCTCCTGTTCAGAAGAAGAAAGCAAAGAGCAAATCAGTCCGCATAGTGACTGACGAGGATGCAGCAGGACCTTCGCACCCAGCAGAGGAGACAGAGCCAGAGATCATCACTCGCTCTCTGTCCCTGGGTGAGCTGCGTGACCTGCGGAGGGAATTCACCCGCCAGACAAACGAGTCCATCCTGACCTGGCTGCTCCGCATCTGGGACGCTGCAGCCAATGACACCATTCTGGATGGAAGTGAGGCCAGGCAACTGGGATCTCTGTCCCGGGATGTGGTCATTGACCAGGGGATCGGGAGAACCCAAGAAACTCTCAGCCTCTGGCAACGGCTGCTAACAAGTGTGAGGGACAGATACCTTTGTAAAGAAGATCTCCAGGTGCACCAAGGAAAGTGGAGCACAATGGAACAAGGTATCCGATGCCTGAGGGAACTGGCTGTGCTGGAGATCATTTTCTCAGAGGACGAGAGATTTCCTAAAAGCCCAGATGAAGTTCAGTGCACATCACAGATGTGGTTGAGATTCGCACGGCTTGGACCAGAGATGTACTCCCGTTACCTGGCAACGCTGCAATGGAGGGCAGGTGAGGACAGGGTGGGCGTCTTGGCCAACAAACTAAGAATTTATGAGGACACTGTCACTGCCCCGTTTCGTACCCATGTCTCATCCGTGGAAACAAGGCTGGCTGAGCAAGTCCGAAGCTTGATTGAAGAGGGCCATCAGAAACTGAAAAAAGAACTTAAGGAAGAAATTTACCACGTCTCGCCAGAACCAACAAGAGTCTCTGCCATTAGGAGCAGGCGTCCCCCAGCCAGAGAGAGAACATACACTCCACGAGGTAACCTCTGGTCTTTTCTTCGGGAGCATGGAGAGGACATGAGGAAGTGGGATGGAAAACCCACCTCCGCCTTAGCAGCCCGGGTACGTGAACTGAAAAGAGGGACACCTACCATGAGGAGTTCATCTAGAGTCAATGCTGCTCCAGTCTCTTGTGCACGGAACTCCAGACAGTATAGGAATGATGATGTGACTGATCCTCTCGAAGGGACCTCAGGAACGTATTTACAGGAAGATAGCAATGTGCATCGTGAGCAGGAATAGAGGGGCCCTGCCTCTAGCCAGGTAGAGGAAAGGGACAATCGGATCTATTGGACTGTGTGGATCCGATGGCCTGGCACATCTGACCCACAAGAGTACACGGCTTTGATTGACACTGGCTCTCAATGTACCCTAATGCCATCAAGGTATGTAGGAACAGAATCTGTTTCTATTTCTGGAGTGACAGGAGGGTCTCAGCAGCTGACTGTAGTGGAGGCCGAAGTAAGTTTAACTGGGAATGGGTGGCAAAAACACCCCATTGTGACTGGCCCAGAGGCCCCATGCATCCTTGGCATAGATTTTCTCAGAAATGGATATTTCAAAGACCCAAAAGGATATCGCTGGGCTTTTGGGATAGCTGCTGTAGAGAAAGAAGGCATCAGACAACTGAATACCCTGCCTGGTCTCTCCGATGACCCCTTTGCTGTGGGACTGCTGAGAGTTGAAGAACAGCAAGTACCAATCGCCACAGCAACAGTGCACCGTCGGCAGTACCGCACCGACAGAGACTCTGTGACCCCGATCCATGAGATGATTCGTAAACTGGAGAGCCAAGGGGTGGTCAGCAAGGCTCGTTCACCCTTCAACAGCCCCATCTGGCCTGTGTGTAAACCCAGTGGAGAATGGAGACTGACAGTGGATTACCGTGGTCTGAATGAGGTCACGCCACCACTGAGCGCTGCCGTGCCAGACATGTTGGAGCTTCAGTACGAGCTGGAGTCCAAGGCAGCAAAGTGGTACGCGACCATAGACATTGCCAATGCTTTCTTCTCCATTCCTTTGGCAGTAGAGTGCAGGCCCCAGTTTGCTTTCACTTGGAGGGGTGTGCAGTATACCTGGAACCGACTGCCCCAGGGGTGGAAGCACAGTCCCACCATCTGCCATGGACTAATCCAGACTGCACTGGAAAAAGGCGAGGCTCCTGAGCATCTCCAGTATATTGATGACATCATTGTGTGGGGGAACACAGAAGTGGAAGCTTTCAAGAAAGGAGAGAAGATTATCCAGATTCTACTGAAAGCTGGTTTTGCCATTAAGCGAAGTAAGGTTAAGGGACCGGCTCGAGAAATCCAGTTCCTGGGAGTCAAGTGGCAAGATGGAAGTCGCCAGATACCCACAGAAGTAATCAACAAGATCACCGCAATGTCTCCACCGACCAGTAAGAAGGAAACGCAAGCTTTCCTAGGGGCCATTGGCTTTTGGAGAATGCACATTCCTGAGTATAGCCAGATTGTGAGTCCTCTCTACCTGGTTACCCGCAAGAAGAATGATTTCCACTGGGACCCTGAACAGCAGCAAGCCTTTGCCCAGATCAAGCAGGAGATCGCTCATGCGGTAGCCCTTGGCCCAGTGAGGACAGGACCAGATGTGAAGAATGTGCTCTACTCAGCAGCCGGGAACAATGGCCTGTCCTGGAGCCTTTGGCAGAAGGTGCCTGGTGAGACTCGGGGTCGACCACTGGGATTCTGGAGCCGAAGCTACAGAGGGTCCAAAGCCAATTACTCTCCCACAGAGAAGGAAATCTTGGCCGCCTATGAAGGAGTTCAAGCCGCTTCAGAAGTAATTGGCACTGAAACGCAGCTGCTTCTGGCACCCCGACTACCAGTGCTGGGGTGGATGTTCAAGGGAAAGGTTCCTTCCACGCATCATGCCACCGACACTACTTGGAGCAAATGGATTGCCCTCATTACGCAGCGCGCCCGTGTTGGAAACCCAAATCGCCCTGGGATTCTGGAAGTTATAACGAACTGGCCTGAAGGTGAGACTTTTGGATTATCCTCTGAAGAGGAAGAGGAGCAAGTGACACGTGCTGAGGAGGCCCCACCATATAATGAGCTACCGGAGACTGAAAAACGATATGCCCTCTTCACTGATGGTTCCTGCCGAATTATAGGCACTGACAGGAAATGGAAAGCTGCAGTATGGAGCCCCACACGACGAGTTGCGCAAGCTACCGAGGGACAAGGTGGATCGAGTCAGATGGCAGAGCTTAAAGCTGTACAGCTGGCTTTGGATATTGCTGAACGGGAGAAGTGGCCGAGGCTCTATCTCTACACCGACTCATGGATGGTAGCTAATGCCCTGTGGGGATGGCTGAATCGCTGGAAAAAGGCCAACTGGCAGCGCAGAGGGAAACCCATCTGGGCTGCTGAGATTTGGCAGGACATTGCTACCCGAGTAGAGAAGCTAACCGTGAGGGTTCGACACGTGGATGCACACGTACCCAAGAGTCGGGCTAATGAGGAGCATCGCAACAATGAGCAGGTAGACAAAGCTGCCAAGGTGAAAGTATCACAGGTGGATCTAGACTGGCAGCACAAGGGAGAATTATTCCTAGCTCGTTGGGCCCATGATGCCTCTGGTCATCAGGGAAGAGATGCAACATACCGATGGGCCCGTGACCGAGGGGTGGACCTTACTATGGACAGCATCTCACAGGTCATCCATGACTGTGAGACCTGCGCTGCAATCAAACAGGCCAAATGGGTGAAGCCTCTGTGGTACGGTGGACGATGGTTGAAGTACAGGTATGGGGAAGCCTGGCAAATTGACTACATCACCCTTCCCCAGACCCGCCAAGGCAAGCGCTACGTACTGACCATGGTAGAAGCAACCACAGGTTGGCTGGAGACCTATCCTGTGCCTCATGCCACTGCCCGGAACACCATCCTGGGCCTGGAAAAACAAGTCCTGTGGAGACACGGCACCCCAGAGAGAATCGAGTCAGACAACGGGACACATTTTAAGAATGGCCTTATAAGCACCTGGGCCAAAGAACATGGTATTGAATGGATATACCACATTCCTTATCATGCTCCAGCTGCCGGGAAAGTTGAACGGTGCAATGGACTGTTAAAGACTATCCTGAAGGCACTTGGCGGAGGAACCTTCAAGAATTGGGACATAAACTTAGCCAAAGCCACCTGGATGGTAAACACCCGAGGCTCCATTAATCGAGCTGGTCCGGCCCAGTCTGAACCCTTGCACACAGTGGATGGAGATAAAGTCCCTGTGGCACACCTGAAAGGGATTTTAGGAAAGACTGTTTGGATTAATCCCACCTCAGGCAAAGGCAGACCCATCCGTGGGATTGTTTTTGCTCAAGGACCTGGTTACACTTGGTGGGTAATGCAAAAAGATGGAGAAACCCGTTGTGTACCACAAGGAGACTTAATTTTGAGTGAGAACTAAAATTAGCATGAAGGGTTTTATTCTGTGTATATATGTATGTATCTGTGAGAGTGTATGATGTAGATGGTGAAAGAATAAGGGGTGGATTATGTCCTAGGTTACAATGTAAAATTGTGGCCAAGGATGTATTTTATCCCCATGAGCCGTTGGAGCCAAGGTGGGGCAGTGTTCTCCTTATCTTCTGTTAACGAGCCCAACAATGCCTTCCCGGAGGACATTATCTCTGTTTAATGGGCCATCAAGGACCCATTGCATGACTCATAGGATGAAATCATACCATTGTGAGATGCTCCACCCAGGGGGAGGAGCCAAGCATTCCCACCTGGATATAATCCAGGGTTTGAGACAGCACACACAGCTTTTATCCACTGGACTCCCAGAGGAGACAAGAGCTACCAGACGGAATCACTGCTTTGACAAGAACATCTCATCTGGTTCCACTAGATTCCTGGAGGAAGACTGGACCCTTCTCACCATCACTGGACCCTTCTCTCTCAGGATCATCTCTACTCCAACAGAACCACATCTACCACTCCAGGAGGACTTACTTTTAGACTGCTTCAAACACCCTGACCAACAGGGTGTCAGGTTGTACTGTTCCATTTATATTATTTTACCTTTTTTCCCTCTCTTCTCCTATTAAATGATATCTCTGACTGGGAGTCTCACTAGTTTTGCTTTCAAACCAGCACACCCACAAACCTGCATTTAAAAAAAATATACTATATTCTCTTTGAACACACCTCTGAAATATGTACAATTAAACACAGAAGAATTGAAGACTTGAAATTAAATTATTCCCAGAAGCTTTTCTGGTTAGAGTGCTTTGGAGTGTTAATGAGCCTTTGGCACTAAATTCTTGAACTGAAGAGCTGAAGACTGAACAAGCCTCTGGAGAGCTGAAATTCATCAGGGAACCTCCAAGTTGCTGAGGATCCATTCTCAGCAGAGCAGATGGAAGAGATTCCAGGGGTTTCCAGCTGCTCAAGAGCTGTGAGCCCACGTGCAGGCACAGGGGCTCCATGGTGGCATCTGAGGGGTCTCTGGACTCCTTAAGATCTCTTTGGTCACACTCAGTCATAGGGGATCTGTGGTGACATCCCAGGGCTCCTTAATCTTCGAAAGGGTCATGAGGTGACAGACAGTCCCAGGGCTGCAGAGTGACAGCAGAGGTGTCTGTACCCTGCCAAGGAGCCAGTTTGTCCCAGGCAGTGGCAGGAGTCCAGTGGTGACATCCCTGTGCTCCTAAAGAACAGCGAGGTCACCGACACTCCCAGGGGCTCCATGGGGACATCCCAGGAGTGTCCAGGCTGCCAAAGAGCTGGGATGTTACAGACACTCCCAGGGGCTCCATGGGGACTTCCCAGGAGTGTCCAGGCTGCCAAAGAGCTGGGATGTCCCAGACACTCCCAGGGGCTCCATGGGCACATCCCAGGAGTGTCCTGGCTGCCAAAGAGCTGGGATGTCACAGACACTCACAGGGGTTCCTGTCATGGGCAGAGTGGCAGCTTCAGGCAAAGTTTATTAGAGAAGCTCCTGTTGGGTCACGAGGTTCACAAAGGACCCAAACCAGGACCCCCAGGCTTTCTAAACTCCTTCTGGAAGAGGATCCTGGCAGTGCCTGCATCCAATCCCAGCCCCAGACATTCTCAAGGATTGATGCCTAAAGGATTGTACGGGTGGAATTGAACCTTTGTACAACTTTGTCCCACATTAAGGATGGCAAACCAGAAGTATTTATGTACATAGAGATATGACTGATTATGATCATGATCAGACAAAAAGGTCTTAATCAGAATTATTTTCTCCACAGTACAGGAGGTGTAGAATCCATTTTAATATAGTGCTCTAGGAAGCAATTTTGAAGCAAATGGATTAAAGCAAAACCAGTTATTAACCAGAGATGGGTGTCACTCCCCCAGACCAATGACCATGGGCAAATCTCTTTAGCTCAGCCTCAGGCAGTGACCTTGAGAGGTGACCCCACTCCAGGGAGGAATCTCCACACACCCTCAAGAAGGGAAATGTCAGGAGATGCTGCAGTTAAAATTTGGGATGGGGCCGTTCTAGTCTGAAGTGCTGCCCTGTCAGTCAGATGTGCCCAGGCTGGGCCAGCTCAGCAGCTCTGAGAAGTTCTCAGTGGTGTCACTGGGTTGTTGCTTTCTCTGGGGATTTTAGCAGCTCTGCCACAGCTTCAGCTCCCTCTCAGCATGTGGAACTTTGGCATGGAGGAGCCAGGCTGCTTTCAGCATTCTTCAGCCCCAAAGCAGCATGATCCCCTTCTTCATTTCCCACTGGGGGCTTTGCAAACAGGGCCTTGTTGGAGCTGTTTGAGCCCATTGCAGGCAGAGCCTCCTGCTCCAGCAGGAACTGCCTTTCCTGTGCCAGGACCAGGGCAGACCCTGCTGCAGGAAAAGCCCCAGGCCAGCCCCAGCAGAGGGAAGGGCTCGGGCACAAGTGCAGAGTGCCGTGCTGGGAGCTGTGCCAGGGAGAGCCTGAGGCACCAAAGGCCCCTGGGCAGCAGCAGCTGCTTCCAGGCCATGGCCAGAAGCCTCCCTTGGCCACCGGGCCTGGTGGCCACCAGTGCAGAGCTGCTGGCTCAGGGCTCATTTCTGCCTGGGCTCTGCCCCAGCCCACAGAGTGTCAGCTCAGCCCTGACTCTGGCACAGCCCCTGGGCCTGAGCCCTGCAGAGCCTCAAGGTCACCTGTGCCAGCCTGGTGCCCATCCCTGGCTCTGGCACTGTCACTTCTGTGCTGGCTGCTGCCTCCAACACTGAACCCCCTCATCCACAGCCTGTGAGAAATTAAGCTGTGATTCCTGTAGATCAAATAGCATGTGTGTCTGTAGGCAATGTGGACAAAGACCATGAGATTATTAGAAAGAAAAGTTTTGGTTAAGGCGTGGAAGTGGGGCTTAACAAGACAACTATAAAACAGTAGGCTTTTAACAAACAGTTTGTTGAAACAACAAAATTATAATTGTTTGCAAGTAATTAAACTATTTTGTAATGCAGTTTTGAACTATTCCTTTTACAAATATAAATTGGGTTTTTGTGGTTTTTTTTTAATAGAAGAATTTGTAATCTTTTGATAAGGGAAAGTAAGACTAACAGACCAATAGGCTTTACAAAGGTATCTTTGCAATGCTCACTTTAAAGGTTTCGTAATAAGTGAGAGAGGGGTCCCATTCAGACAGGTTGGGGCACACTGGGTTAAGTTGTGTAATAACCGAGAAAAAGCTTGCAAAATGAATGCGGACTAACAGAATATATATGTTTGCTTAAGCAAACTCTTTAACCAAAAATAATGCTAGTGGAATAAGATATTTTTAAAAGTAGAATGAGAGACTGGAGAAATATCACAAGCCCATCTCAGACCACCTCCCTAACAAATTTTAAAAACCACAACTGATGATTATGAAGAAAAGCAAGCAGAACATAACTGAAAACTTGGGGAAGTGAAGTGCCTAAAATGGTGTAAGAAGACCTCCACTTGAGAGCAGATTCCTGTGTTGCTTGGGGTGGAGGCCCCCACGCACCCTGTACTGTCATTGCTCACCATTTTTTTCAACAAATTCAAATAAATTGGCTATATTCCTTGATGTATTGGCAAGTCTAGCCTTTTCACTTATTACAAGCCTAAGAAATCAGGAGCTGGAGGATGCCCGGAAGAAAATGACCCCTCTGTGCTTTTCAGAAACAATCAGGTGCCTCTTTGTTTCTGCACGGCATTCAGAATGGAACTCATTCCAGGCCCACACGGCTTTATGCCTTGTGTGTCTTGTTTGTTATTCTATTTGGTGTATTCCATTTTCCCTCTTCTTTTCTTTATTTTTGATATTATTTCCGTTAAGGGATGCCATTAGTCCCAGTATTGCTACATCAGTATCTACCGTGCCTGTGTTAAGCACAGACAGTAAGGAGCCCTGATCACTCTGCATTTCTGTCAAATAAAGTGTCCTGCTCTGCCCTGGGTGCCCAAGATGTTCCCTCAGCCCCTCTCTGTCTCTGCAGGGGCAGTGCCTGTGAGCAGAGGTGCAGGGCAGAGACTCCCAGCCCAGCAGCACAGCCAGGGACAATGGCCCTGGCTCTTCCCACAGCTGCTCTTCCCAACTGCAGCCTCTCCTTCCCAGCCCTTCTGTGGCTGTCAGGCCGCAGGGCTGTGGCAGCTTGGTCACTGTCCTGCTGCGTGTGCGTGCTGTGAGCACAGGCAGGGCCAGGCCATGGGCACTGCTGGGACACAGCTGGGCTCCAGCACAGCAGCTCCAGCAGCAAAGGGCATCATCTCCTGAGGGCAGCCCACGAAGGCTTTGCTCTCCCTGCACAGCTGCTCTCAGCAAGGTGCTCCAGGAATGCCCTGGCAAAGCAAAGCCCAGTGCCCAGGGGCAGAGGGGCAGTGTGCAGGGGGGCACCCAGCAGTGTCCTGGCACAGCCAGAGCTCCTGGCATGGACCTGAGGGAGCAACAGAGCAGGGCCTGGGCTGTGTCTCTCTTCTGCGGACAGCCTGGGAAGGTGCCCCAGGGCAATTGTCTCACACCAGCCCCTGCAACCACCATGGCCAGTACAGGCCTCTCCCCACACCTGCAGGAGGTTGTTTGTCCCTGCATGGATGTTGAAGACAGACCACAAAGAACCATAAAAGTCTTTTTTGTAAGGGGTGTAACTATGTCAAGGAAATTCAAAGGAAGTGGGGATAGTTAATGAATGCATAATCAGTGTGTGTGATCGAAACTCTGTTCGTTTGATGCTCAATGCACTCAAATGGAGGAAGGATTGCCCAAGTGACCAGCGCACTGTAATAAAGAATACCTGCTCTCAAATACTCAAAACTGTCTTCAAAATATCTATCCCGTGGATTTCAATATCAGCAGTGTACTTGATTCCATTATGCCCCACAGTGTCACAATGGCCCCTTGGTTTTGTGAAGCCTTGCTGTATAACAATGGACCCTTGGTTCCATTATGAAGTAAATAAAGCACAAAGACTCTCCAACTAATTAAAGTTAGAATGTGGTATGTTTAATTCAGTGCCAGGCAACATGGGGAGTAACCTCCCAAAGATGTGTGCAAAAATCACAGAGCTCCAGCTCTCTATTTCTCTACAGAATCTTACATATTCATGGAATCATTTGACACACCTATACATACTTATTACTTAACCCTGCCTTCTCTCCTCTTCATCATAAAATGAGCTCAAGTCCTTTCATGCCTGTGCAGTCCTTCACTCAAATTGGGTCAGTGGGTTTTGAAACGGGTCAGTGGTGCCTTAGGATGAAGTCAGGAATGTGTTCCTCAAGGTAAACTTCTCACCTTGGTCTTGTTGGCAGGCTCTCTGACCCCTTGGGCATAGTTCAAGCTCTCCTGCCTGCTTCTGACTGCTTTTGG
Source organism: Phylloscopus trochilus trochilus (assembly GCA_016584745.2). Taxonomy (NCBI): domain Eukaryota; kingdom Metazoa; phylum Chordata; class Aves; order Passeriformes; family Phylloscopidae; genus Phylloscopus; species Phylloscopus trochilus. The sequence continues at coordinate 3,008,996 of WQNJ02000054.1, forward strand.
GGCCCAGGTGCAGCTACAGTTTCTTCATCTATACCATACTCTATCCTCCCCTCAGAACTTCTACAAACACAGCAAAGTCAGGCAAATGACATATTGTCTTCTCAAACTAGCTTTATCTGGCAATAATCAACCATCTTTGGTTGATCCATACCATACATTGCTTCTACTCTAAACTCTTCATTAATATCCATTGCTTCTTGCTTCTATCCCTTTAGCTAAACTCTCAACCCTTTGGATTCTTCTAAACCCTTGATTCAATTAGGGTACATCCTGTCAAAATGGCCTCCTTGGTTCTGCACTGCCACAATGCTCTCCTTGGTTCCACAAGGCCTTGGTGTGTCCCAACAGCCCCTTGGTTCCATGACCTGCCATAGTGTCACCACAGTCTCTTGCATCTGCAGTATCACAATGGACAATTGGTGACAAGCAGCCCCACTGTGTCACAAGGAATATTTGATTCCATGGGGCCCGACAGTTTCACACTGGCCCCTTGGTTCCACCAGGCTTTGCTGTATAACAGTGGCCTCTCAGTTCCATGAGGTTTTGTACTGCCAACAATGGTCTCCTTGGTTCTGTTGTGTGCAAATGGCTTCTTGGTTCCATAAAATGCCTCTTTGTCACAGTGGTCTCCTTTGTTCCATGGGGCTCTGCAGTGCCACAATGTCCCATAGTGTCCATGAGCATCTTCCGTACTATCAACAATGGCGTTTGTTCCAAGGAGGCCCCACAGTGTCACAATGGCTCCTTGTATCTATGAGGTTCTGTAGTGTCACCATGATCTTCATGGATCTGCATTGTCACAATGGACAATTGGTTCCTTGGAGCCCAACTATGTCACAAGGAACGCTTGGATCCATGAAGTTCTCTAGTATCGCCATGGCCTCCTTGGATCCACAGTATCATTGTGGACCATTGGTTCCATGTGACCCTGCTGTGTTGCAATGGCTTCTTGTTCCATGAAACCCAACTCTTCAACAACTGACCCTTGCTTCTGTGAGGTTCTGTAGTGTCAAAATGGTCTCCTTGGTTCTGGACTGTAACAATGGACCCTTGGTTCCATGAGATTACATGATGTCACAATGGTCTCCATGGCTCCACAAGACCTTGCTGTGTCACAATGGCTGCTTGGTTCCATGAGCTTCCCTAGTGTCACCGTGGTCTCCTTGGCGCTGCCTTGTCACAATGGACAATGGGTTTCATGGAACCCTGCTGTGTCACAGTGAAGCCTTAGTGACATGAGGTTCTGTAGTTGGACAATGGTCTCTTTGGTTCAACAACACTTTGGAGTGTAACAATGACCACTCATTTCCATGAGCTTCCATAGTGTCAACAATGGTCTCCTTGTTTCTGCAGTGTCCTGATGAACCCTTGGTTCCATGAAGTTCCTAAATGTCACTGGTCTCCTTGGTTCCATGTGTCCCTGTTTTGTCACCACAGCCCCTTGGTTCCATGAGTTTCTGTACTGGCAACAATGGTTCCTTTGTTCCAATGAGGCCTTGCCATGTCACAATGGACCCTGGGTTCCATGAAGTTCTTTGGTGTCACAATGGCCCCTTGGATCCATGAGGTTCCATAGTGTCTCCATGGTCTCCTTGGATCTGCATTGTCATCATGGACAATTCCTTCCATGCAGTCGCAATGGGTCAGAATGTCCCCTGAGTTCCACGAGGCCCTGCTTGGTCCCAATGGCCCCTTGGTTCCATAGGTTTTATGCTGTACCAATGGACTCCTTGGTTCTAGGAGTTACCCTGCTTTTAGCAGGGGTTTCTTTGGTTCCAGCAAGGCCGAGCTGTGCCTCAAGGCACCCTTGGTTCCACAAGGCCCTGCTGTGTCCCAGTGGACCTTCTATTCCATGAGGCCCTACAGAGTCACAATGGACACTTGGGTCCATGGGGTTCCATCATGTCACACAGGACTTTTCATTCCATGAGTTTTCGTACTGTCAACAACAGTTTCCTTGGTTCCACAGTGTCACAATGGCCCCTTGGTTCCATGAGCTTCTGTAGTATAACATGGTCACCTTGATTCCATGAGGTTCTGCAGTGTCACAATAGAAACCCTTGTTCCATTAAGCCTCCAAGTTTCACAATGTTTGATTCCAGGAGGCACCACAATGTCACAATGGACCCTTGGTTCTGTGAGGTTCCATAGCATACCAATGGTCACCGTGGTTCCATGAGTTTCCTTAGTGTTACAATGGTCTCCATGGTTCCATTGGGCCCTGCCTTGTCACAGTGGTCCCCTGGGTTCCAATGAGGGCCTGCTGTGCCACAAAGGACCCTTGGTTCCATCAGGTTCTGCGGTGTCACCATGTTCTTCTTGAATCTGCAGTGTAACAATGGACCATTGGTTCCACACGGCCTGGCTGTGTCACAAATGTCTCTTTGATTCCATGACTGCCACAACAGAGACTTGTTTCTAGGAGGTTCCCTACTGTCACAATTGTCTCCTTGATTCCATGAGCTGTGTCTGTGTCACAATGGACCCTTGGTGAAACAAGGCCTTGCAGTGTCTCAAGAGTCTCCTTGGTTCCAGGAGGAACACAAATGCTTTGCATCAGCATTGAGCAACGCTTCCTTTACACACCTGGGAACCTCTGTCTGCATTCCAAAGAAGGATTCAAGCTGAGGATGGCACCAGCAGCTTCCATCTGCAACACAGATCCAGGACAGGGACAGAGAATTCAGCTGAGAGACTCAGAGAATTCTGCTTCCAGAGCTCATTTCTGGTGACACTGTCCCTTGGAGAAAGGTGACATCACTCCAGGCAGCCTGTCCTGAGCATGTGGTTCCTGAGTGGGCTTTGCTGTTTAGGAAACTTGCTCAGAGTTTTCCATTATTTCCTCACCAAGAGAAAAACTTCTCCTGGGCCTGAGTGCAGGCAGAGGCCTGAGGAGAGCAGGTGGGCCATGGTGCAATGGGCTGGGACAGGCAGCTGCAGAGCTCAGGGGACAAGGTTGTGCTGCAGGGCACAGGGATGTCAGTGCCAGGTGGGCAATGTCAGACATGGTGAGGTTGGAGTGAGCAGCAGCTTGTCCAAACAACGTGGGTCAGTCTGCAATGGGCTCATTCTTCTCCATGCCCAGACCTTTGAAAGAAACCTTCAGCATCGAGATCACTTGGGGAATCATTCAATCACCTCTACAATGAACTGAAAATTACTAAATACTCATGGGTTTAAAAAAAAAAAAATCATGAGATTCACTTTGAAATCTCCCTCCTTAAGAGAACTCCAAACTGACTCCAATCAGTTGCACAAGCCCTGGAGACTAAAAGACAATTGAAGGAAGAAAAGGAGTTCTTGAGGGCTTTCTGTATTTTCATCAGCCCCCCACTGCATTTGGGGCTGAGTCCAGGACCCCCAGGCACTGAGGGAAGGTTGAAGAAGTCAACTGCTGAAGGAGTCAGAAGCAAAACTCCAAGTCTCTTGGAGCATCCCTGGGCCCCAGTGAGGGCAGGGAGTGCCAAAGGCTGCCCAGGCACTGGTGAGAGCAGCTCCTTGAGGCCAGGATTGCAGGGAGCCCAAGGCTGTGAGCAGGGACTGCAATGCTGAGCAAGGCCTGGGCTGGTTGGAGGGAGCAGAAAGGCCAAGGCCTGAGCCCAGGCCTGGCACAGCAGGGCCTGTCCCTCGCGGCTGGCTGGGGGCTGTTGGTGGGGCAGGGGGATGGCAGGGGCAGCAAGGACAAATGTCCTAAAGCTGCAAGGCCTGCCAGCCTGCTCAGGGAGGGGCCAGGCAGAAGCCAAGTGCAGGCTTTCCTGCAAGGAAAGTTCCTTCTGTGGGGCCTGCAGAGGCGATGGCAGAGCCCAGGGGACAAAGGCCTGGGTGCCTGTGGCCCTGCCAGCCCTGCCCAGCCCTTGGCCATCTCTCCTGCAGCTGGGAGTGTGGATCTGCTGGAGGGCAGGAGGGCTCTGCACAGGGCCCTGGACAGGCTGGATCCAGGGCCCAAATCCAACAATGTCAGCTTGAACAAGACCAAGGGCCGGCTCCTGCACTTTGGCCACAACAGCCCCTGCAGTGCTACAGGCTGGGGACAGAGTGGCTGGACAGTGCCCAGGCAGAAAGGGACCTGGGGCACTGCTGGACAGCAGGCTGGACATGAGACAGCAGTGTGCCCAGGTGGCCAAGAAGGGCAATGGCTCCTGGTCTGGATCAGGAATGGTGTGGCCAGCAGGAGCAGGGCAGTGATTCTTCTTCCCCTGTGCTGGGCACTGGTTGGGCAGCACCTCTAGTGCTGTGTCCAATTCTGGGCCCCCCAATTGAGGAAGGACATGGAGGGGCTGGAGTGTGTCCAGAGAAGGGCAACAAGGCTGATGAGGGGACTGGAACACAAGTCCTGTGAGGAGTGTCTGAGGGAGCTGGGGTTGTTTATCCCGGAGAGGAGGAGGTTCAGGGGAGACAGGGCAGTGTCAGGGCACAGGTTGGACTTGATGATGTCCAAGATCTGTTCCATCCTTGCTGATTCTAGTATTCTCTGAAACCACCCTTGCAGCAGTTGCAGGATGAGCCCTGGGCCTCCTCTTCAGAAGGTGCAGCAGCCCAGGTGCCTCAGCAGCTTCTCCTCCCAGCCCCAAAGCCCATCCTGTCAGTCCTGCAGAGCCTCTGCAGCTCCTCCTCATTGCCCACAACAGGGAGCCCCACAGGCAGACACAGCAGCCCAGATGTGCCCCCCTGGCCTGGGGTGCTTCTGGCAAGGGAGCAGCAGCAGGCACTGCAGGAGCCTGCAGACAATTCCTGAAGCACTTGGAGGATGATCCTGCTCCCCAAGGGACGTTCCCATGGTGCCAAGTGAGGAACTGAAATGGGGAGTGGGGAAAGGAGAAGGAAGAGAGGAAAGGGCAACCAGGGATGGGATGTTTGCAGGGGAGGGAACAAGGGTGGGCTATAGGAAGAATTTTGTAGCAGGAAGACAAAAGAAAGCCAAGGTGAAGCAAAGAAAATTATCAGGGCAGTCTGGGGGTGGCTGCCAGGCAGCCCTGGCTCTGAGCAACAACATCTGCAGTGGCACAGCAAACTCCCAGCTCATGGGAACAAACTTTCTGGCTCTGACTTCAGAGGCCACCACAAACCTGAGGGGTTTCCCTGGCCTCAGGAGCTGCTGGCATTTGTGCTCCCTCAGCTTCATCTCCCCACACCAACCCCATGGGGGTGCTCAGGCCTGCTCTGGGCAGGGCAAACAGGGGCTCCTGAGGCAGTGCTGCCGTGGCTGTGCCTGCAAGGCTGCGGCAGCTGTGTGAGCTGGGGGAGAGGCCAGGGCTGCAGAGGGGGGATGTTGTTGGCAGGTGCATGAGGAGGCTGTGGGCCGCTGGCCTGGGGTGTCCAGCGCAGTGGGGATGGATCAGGCCCTGCTCTGCTGCTCCTTGCCGTCTGCTTGCCCAGGGCCCTTGCAGAGCCCCAGCCGTGCTGTTTGCCCCCAGCCTGCCCACGGCCAGCCTGGGGCTGCTCCCGGGGCTTTTCTCTGCTGAGCCTTGGCCTGGGCAATGTGTTCTGGAGAGAGCCTGGGCAAGGAGCCTGCAGCCCGCAGGCCCTGGCCTGAGGCCTCAGCACTGCTGCTGTGCCAGCAGTGCCCATGGCCTGTCCCTGCTGCAGCCCCAGCACTGCCACCCCCAGCCCTGTGCCCGGCCCCGAGAGCACTCAGGCCCTACAGCAACAGCAGGGCCAGGAGGGCAGTGGGGCAGGGCCACAGCAGCAGCACTGGCAGCACCAAGTGCTGCTTCTGCTGCTGGGCACAGCTGCTGTGCCAGCACTGATCTGCCCCCAGCTCTGCACACAGACATTGCTGCTGCAGCTGCAGAGACGGGAACCAAAGGGGGCATCTCTGCAGGAAACTTGGCTGGGAGATCCCTTAGTTCATTTAGAGCCACTGAGAGCACAGCTCGTCATTGACACAGTCTTTGGCCACAGCAAAGATGGAGAGAATCAAAATGAGAAAAACCGCAAACAATTGCCTTGCTTTGTGAACAATGTTGAAAAACTAAAAAACATCAAAAAACACTCCACAAGCAAACCAACAGGAAGTATCAAAAATGTATTTTATCACAGATGATGTGCAGCAACTGCCAGCAGATTAATGTTTCTGAAATCGTCCAGTGATCATTGTCCAAACTGCAGCCTTGAGCTGCTGGTTCCTCAGGCTGTAGATGAGGGGATTCAGAGTTGGAGGCACCACCGAGTAGAGAACTGACAGGGACAGATCCAGCGATGGGGAGGAGATGGAGGAGGGCTTCAGGTAGGTAACGAAGCCAGTGCTGACCAACAGGGAGACCACAGCCAGGTGAGGGAGGCAGGTGGAAAAGGCTTTGTGCCGTCCCTGCTCAGAGGGAATCCTCAGCACAACCCCGAAAATCTGCACATAGGAGAAAACAATGAACAGAAAACAGCCAAACATCCAACAGACACCAGTCACAATTACCCAAAGTTCTCTGAGTTTTGAGTGTGAACAGGACAGCTTGAGGATGTGTGGGATTTCACAGAAGAACTGGCCCAGGGCATTACCATGGCACAGGGGCAGGGAAAATGTATTGGCTGTGTGCAGCAGTGAGTAGAGAAAGGCACTGGCCCAGGCAGCTGCTGCCATGTGGGCACAAGCTCTGCTGCCCAGGAGGGTCTCATAGTGCAGGGGTTTGCAGATGGACACGTAGCGGTCGTAGCACATGATGGTCAGCAGGGAAACCTCTGCTGAAATGAAAAGTACAAGCATAAAGACCTGAGCAGCACATCCTTCATAGGAGATGGTCCTGGTGTCCCAGAGGGAATTGTGCATGGCTTTGGGGACAGTGGTGAGGATGGAGCCCAGGTCGGTGAGGGCCAGGTTGAGCAGGAAGAAGAACATGGGGCTGTGCAGGTGGTGGCCGCAGGCTACGGCGCTGATGATGAGGCCGTTGCCCAGGAGGGCAGCCAGGGAGATGCCCAGGAAGAGGCAGAAGTGCAGGAGCTGCAGCTGCCGCCTGTCTGCTAATGCCAGCAGGAGGAAGTGGCTGATGGAGCTGCTGTTGGACATTTGCTGCCTCTGGACAGAGGGACCTGGTGAAGGAAGGCACAGTGACAAGTCAGGAGAGACATTCCTGAGTGATTCCCAAGCCCCATCTCCCAGCCCTGCCCTTACCACTCTGTGCCACTCAGTTTCCCTTTTCTCAGAGTCCTTTGCTTCAGTTCCATGCCTGGAGCTCTGCTGGGATCTGGCCCCGTGGCTGTCACAGCAGGGGCTCTGCCCATGGACACCCAGGGCTCAGCTCTGCTCTGCAGCAGTGGGACCATGGGAATGGGGACAGGGGTCAGTCCTGGGGTTGGACTTCATCAGCCCAAGGTGCTCCTGAGGCAGAGGAGCTTGGCAGCATCTCCTGTGCCAGGGCTCAGGAACAGGGATGGCCAAAGGAACTCTGAGAGGGTTTCCTGCTGTGCCCAGGGAGATCAGAGAGAACTGTGCAGGGCAAGAGCATTGGCTGTAACTCAGTGAAGGGTGAGGGCAGCTGCTCTGTCACTCCCTCTGTCCCCAGCTGCCATTTCTGAGATCCAGGGCAGTCACTGTGCTCCCCTGGAAATCAGCCTGACACAGCTGAGAGCAGAGGGAGCCACAGTAGAGCAAACTGGCTCAGCTTTTGTCAGAGTCACAGCCTCAGCCCTGGCCAAGGACACTCCTGTCCCCCAGTGTCCCCTGGAGGCAGCTGACAGCTTGGATGGCATCCCCAGGACACACCAAGGGTCCTGTCCATGGCACTGCTGGAGGAGAGTCAGCTCATTCCCAGCCTGCCAGCCTGCCCTGCCCAGAACTCCCCAGGCACAGGGAGCTGGGACACCCCATTTGCAGTGTCCTGGAATGGGGATCTATAAAAAAAATTAATCCTGGAATAGTTTGGTTTGGAGAGCACTTTCAATATCCCAGCCCAGCTGGGGGGCACTTTCCCCCCATTGCCTGCCCAGGGCTCTGCTGCCTTGAGCTGCCCCTGCCTGCAGCTGCTTCCCTGTGCCCAGGGCTGGGCCCTGCCAGTGCTGCCAGAGCCCAGCCCAGCCCTGGGGGCTCAGCTCTGCCCTGCAGAGCCCTCCCAGCTCAGGCACTGCCCAGGGGCAGCTCTGCCTCTGCAGGCTCTGATGGCAACCTCAGAGCAACCCTGAGGAGGCTGGAAAAGCAACCCTGGTGCTCCCTGCAAGGGACCCTCTGCTGATTTCTGTCACTGCCTGGTTTATTAAGATCTGAGAGAAAAGTGTTTTCTTTTTCTCAACCTGAACTGAGAGATGAATATCTATGTTCAATTTCCCATCCAGGCAACCCAGGGCAGTAGATTAAAAACATAGGATTTTCCCTTTTATGCAGCCACTGCCTCACTTTGGTCCCTTTATAATCTATAATTGGAAATGTTCTGCAGTTAAATGTCCTGCTGGGAGCAGTCCTAAACAATGCAACACCCTCACCACACAAGGAGAACACTTCCAAGCCTTCCCAGCTGTCTCCTTCCACCCAGATCTTGTCCCCCAGTGCTGTGAGCAGCTCCTAGGGCTGGCTGAGAGCTGTCCCTGGCAGGCAGCAGAGTCCCTGGGCCAGCACAGCACCCTGGGCTGCAGGACCCTGCTCTGCAGGACAGCCCTGGGCACCCCTGGCTGCTCTGCACAAGAGAGAATCAGAGAATGTACTCACAGAGTCTGTAGGCATTGGGCTGTTCCAGCTTGAGGAGATCCCTGCAGGAGCTGCAGCTGCATTGTCCTGCAGCCAGAGGTTCCTGTGCCAAGGGCTGGCAGTGATTCTCCCCAGTCCCTTCTCAGCCCCTTGCCAGCCCTGAGTGATTGAAGCTCTCTGTGCCTGTGTGCTGTGCCTGGGGTGGCTGCAGGCAGTGCCCCAGCCCTGCTGGGCTGGGAGAAGAGCTGCTCAGAAAGAGAAATGTGTTTTTAAGCTCTTCTTGGTTGCCAGGAGCTGCTGCCTCTGTGCCAAGAGCTCAGCCCAGCTCAGCAGCACAGACAAAGCACAAGGACTTTAATTAACCTCTTGGGGCTTGTGCTGAGGCCCTGAGCATCAGTCCCTGACAGGGAGATGAAGAAACCTCTCAAGAACTCCAAGTCAGAATCCAACCCCAAAGTTTCTGGAAGTTTTAATGGGTCCCAGTGAGGGACACAACAGAGCAAGTGTCCCCAGGTCCCAGGGCAGAACAGAGAACTGCAGGCAGTGATGCCAGGAGGGGACAAAGAGAAGCCAAGGCTTGGTGTCCTAGGGCACAGCAGGGTCTGTGCCACCAAGGGCTGTCAGGAGACACCTTGTCCTGAGGCCCTGGGGCCTCCTGGCACAGCCCCAGCAAGGCTGGGCACTGTCAGCCCCTTGTCCTGCCCTCAGCATCCCCCTGACAGCCCAGTGGCCTCAAGGACCTGCTGGAAGGAGTCCCTGGGGAGCCTTGGTCAGGAATGGCCCTGGGGGGCTCCTGAATGCTCCCAGGCACTGCAGGTTCTTCAAAGGACTTTGGGTTTGGGTTTTGCCTTGGAGTATCTGAGAGGTTTCTGCAATCATGGCCTCCAATTATCTGCTGTAATTAGTCCCTTAGGAGGCTTTGTCAGTAACAACACTCAGTGGGGCTCATTAATGCTTCAAGGTACTTCAGTTATTTTATGGTACTTGGTGTTTCCCTTTTAAAACTGACTCTGTGAGAGGTTTGTGCAATCCTGGCCCCAATTATCTACTTTAACAAGTCCCCTGGGATTCTTAGTCAGTAAAAACACTCAGTGGGGCTCATTAATACTTTAAGGTACTCAAAGTTTATTGAAGAACTTTTTTTGGCCACTGAGTCTAAGAAGTTTGTGCAATCATGGCCTCCAATTATCTGCTGTAATTAGTCCCTTGAGAGGCTTTGTCAGGAACAACACTCAATGGGGCTCATTAATGCTTCAAGGTACTTCAGTCATTTTAAGGTACTTGGTGTTTCCCTTTTAAACGTGATTCTGTGGTAAAGATTGTGCAATCGTGGCCCCAATTATCTTCTTTAATAAGTCCCTTGGGATTCTTAGTCAGTAACAACACTCAGTGGGGTCATTAATACTTTAAGGTACTCAAAGTTTCCTAAAGAACTTTTTTTTTTTTTGTCACTGAGTCTCTGAGAAGTTTTTGTGTGATCCTGGCCTCCAAGTATCTGCTTTAATGAGTCCCTTGAGAGCTTTGCCTTGACACTCAGTGGGGCTCATTAATACTTTGAGATACTCAAGGTTTTTAAGGTACTTTGGAATTTTCCTTCCCACACTGAGTCTCTGATAGGTTTTTGTGCAGTCCTGGCCTCCAATTCTCTCCTCCAAGGACTCCATGAGGAGTCTGTGTTGGGGATGGACCTCAGTGCAATCCATGAATGCTTTGAGGCACTTTGGGTTTTTCTTCTGACTTTGACTCCTGGAAAGGTTTGTGCAATCTCCTCTCAGGCCCTGAGGTTCTAGTGCTCAGCACCAAATGCTCCATCGGGCTCATTAGGATCAAGCAAGTCCTGACAAACCATGGCTGTGCCTTGATTTCCCTCTGGTCTTCTGCCGTTCATTAGGAAGACTTTTTCCCTGGAGTTATGGAGAAATCTTTCAAAGAACTTCATTCATGTAGAGGAATTTTTTGAAGAGCAAGGCCACAGTCTATTAATAGGAGTTTTGAGCAATCCTTACTATCATGGAACAGTATGAGGCATTCTACTGTGCCTGCTGTGTACTGTACTGTTCTTACATTGCCTTGAATTAGCAAAAAAAGTAGCAATTGTAATAACTCATTGGTCCTTCTCATGGATGCTTCCCTTCGGAAGCTGAAGACATGTAACAACTTGTTGTACCTTCTCATAGATGCTGAACACAGAAATGCTGATCATAAGACAGAACAAAGAAGAATTTGCTGCCAAAAGATGTGAACCAATGAGGAATCATTTAGAGTGCTTGAATGTGAGATTTTAACCATTCAGCAGTTGTTTAGCTGTGCCTGCTTTTACTCTGTAACCACATAAATATAGGGAATAAAGAATAAATGAGGAGATCAAACCTAATCATATTGATGTCCATTTGATACTCGGCTCCTTCCTCACAACAGTTTCCATGGGTCCCCATAGTGTCACAATGGCCCCTTGCTTCCATGAGGCCTTGCAGTGTCAAAATGGTGTCCTTGGTTCCATGGAATGGAACAATGCACAATGAACAATGCACAACTTCACAATGACACAGCGGCCCCTTGGTTCCATGAGGCCTCAGAGTTTCACAATGGTCTCCATGCTTCCAGATAGTCCTGCAGTATCACAGTGGTGCCTTGGTTCTATTGGGCTCCTCAGGATCACAATGGCCCCTTGGCTGCATGAGGCCCAGCTGTGTCACACTGACCCCTTGCTTCCATTCAGTCCCAATAGTGTCACAATTGTCCCCCCTTGCTTCCATGAGGCCTTCAGTGTCACAGTGGTCTCCTTGGTACTGCAGTATCGCAATGGTGTATTCAATGAGGCCCTGCAGTGTCACAATGGTCTCCTTGGCTCCACAAGGTCTTGCAGAACCCCTTGGTTAAAAGAGGCCTCAAAGATCCATAATGTTTTGCAGGATTCCATGAGGGCCCGTGCTGTTCTATGAATCCTTAGTTCCATGGGGCCCTGAAGTGTCGCAATGGACCCCTTGGTTCAATGGTGCCACACAGTGCCAAAATTGTCCCTTGGTTCCATTAAGCCCCACAGTATCACTATGGTCCCATTGGCTCCCCAGGGCTCTGAAGTGCCACAAAGGCCCTTTGGTTTCCCAGGGCCTCAAGGTGTGCAAATGGCCCCCAGGGTTTCATGGGGCCCTGCTGAGTCACAATGGACCTTTGGTTCCATGATGCCCCAGAGTGTCACAATGGTATCCTTGGTTCCACAGGGTCAGAATGGACCCTTCATCCCGTGGACACCCACAGTGTTCACTGCAGCCCCCTTGATTCGATGAGGCCCTGACATGTTATAATGGCTCCTTGGTTCCAGTGGGTTCTAAAGTGTCAGAATGGTCTCCATTTTTCCATGAAGCCCCATGACATCACTGTGGTCCCCTTAGTTACACAGGGCCCCACAGTGGAACAATGGACTCTTGGTTCCATGAAGTTCCTCAGTCCCAGTGGCTCCTTGGCTCCATGTGGCCACACTGTGTCACAATGGCTTGTGGTTCCATGAGGCCACACAGAGTTGCAATGGACCCTTGGTTCCATGAGACCTTGCTGTGTCACAATTCTGTGACACAGTAAGAGTTCTGGTTCCATGAGCTTTCCTACAGCCAACAGTCTCCTTGTTTTTGCAGTACCACCATGGACCCTTGGTTCCATGAGGTCCCACAGTATAACATGGTCACTTTGGTTCTGTGAGGTTCAGCAGTGTCACAATGGCCTCCTTGATTCTACAAAGCCTTGCTGGGTCAGAATGGCCCCTTTGGTTCCACAAGGCCCCACAGTATCACCATGGACACCTTATGTTGGAGTCCAGGGCATTCCTTTGGATACCCTGGACAGTCAGAAACCTGTACAGGGGGGTTTAAAACCTGTACACAAGAGTGCAGGATCTGTACAGGGGGGTTGGAGACCCTGGCACAGAGCCCAGAAAGGCAAGGCCTTTGACTTTGGTCAATGGGAGGGACTTACGACATTGGGAGAGGAGTTAAAAGCCACAGAGTGTAATAAAGAATAGTATAGTTTTCACATTTGGGTTTCTAGAATAGGGGTGAATGGGGACAAGATGGAGGATTCTGGGCAGTGCCCTGGGGTCTTCTTCTTCTTCTTTGTCTCCATCTTCTGCTGTGATGGTGGCACAAAGTAGCTTTAGAGGAACTGGGTTAGTGTAGAAGTAACCTGTTTAGTATAGAATGTAGATATTGGGTTGTAATTGTAAATAATAGACACGTAATAATCTGTATAAGAGATGACGAGCCTTCGTCAAGGGCAGGAGTCTACGCCTGATGCCCGTGCTGTGGAGACCTTGGCTGGGCACAGGGAAAAATGAAATGATAAGAAATAATAAACAAGAAGAAAATCCTTAAAAAAGAACATCTGAAGACTCTGGTTTATTCCTGCGTCTGGCTTGGGGCTTTCAGAGGGCAAAGGACACTCAACCACCCTAATCTCAGGTGACCAGCCAAACCCGAGATCCTTGGATCCCCATTGTCACGATGGACCTTCCATTCCATGCAGCCCCAGTGTGTCACAGTGGTCCCTTGGTTCCATGAGTTACTGGACTATCAACAATGGTTCCCTTGCTCAAAAAAAGCCTTGCTGTGTCCCAATGGACTCTTGGTTCCATGAGGCCTTTCTCTGTCACAATGTACTTTTGATTCCATGAGGTTCCAGAGTGTCCCAATGGTCTCCTTGGATCTGCAGTATCACAATGGACCATTGGTTCCACGTGGCCCTGCTGTGTCAAAAAGGATTTTGGTTCCATGAGGGTCCAAGGTGCCACAGTAGACTCCTTGGTTCTGTGAGCCACTTCTGTCATCAAATGTCCAAATTATCAGAATAAGACTCCTTAACACTAATTTGGTGTTTAAGAGGGCATCATTTATTCAGGCTTGAGGTCCAACATTTGGTAACTCATAACCTTACGTGGACATGTGATTTTAAAAGAGTGTTACTTATATAAAGTCCTATATGTGTATTACAATTTACCCATCACCAAATAACCCACCCCAAGTTCCCAGATTCAATTCTTGTTTTTTCCATCACTGTACTCTTGAGCCAGATATCTTCTTCTCTTCCAACCATCCTTGCTGGGAAAGCAGGCCCTGCATGCCTTATTCCTGTGCTAGAAGTTCACAGGCACAGTACAAATGGAATGAACCCTTTTGGTATCCAGCCCAAGGCTGTGTGTGCCCAGGCAGAGGCAGGCAGGACGCAGAGCTGTCAGCAAAGGAAGGGCCCAGCCAGGTGGGGCAGCCGCGGGTGACGACAGCCTGCAGGGACAGAGGCACAGGGCATGGACACCGTAGGACAGCCTGGGCTGCACAGGCCACAGGGATGGGCAGCAGCTGCAAGGCCCTGACACAGCCAACTCCTGCAGCACTTGGGCCATGGCTGCTGGCCCTGGGCCTGAGCCAGCAGGAGGGGACAAGTGACCCTTGCAGGCCTGCAAGGGCCTCATGGCCTCCTTGTCCCTGCTCAGCAGCCTGGCAGGGTCTGCCCCATGGTGCTGCCCTTGGCATTGCACATCCCCACATCCCAGTGGCCTGGGAAGAGGCCTGAGCAAGGAGGGAGGGACAGGATGTGCCTTGGCAGGGGCTGGGGCTCAGGCCTTGGCTCTTTGCATTCCTGAATCACATCCAGGTTTGCTCAGCATCAGAGACACCTTTGCCTTCTTTGTCCCCACCTGCTGTCACTGCCTGCAGTGTTCTGCTCTACCTGGAAACTGGGGACACTTTGTCAGGCATGTTTCTCTATGAGACCCATTAAAACTTCAAGAAACTTCAGTGTTTCAATCTCGCTTTGAGTTCTTTGAGCACATTCTGAGAGACTGAGTCTGACGGACACAGCACCAAATCCACAGGAGGGTTCCTGCTCTCTTCCTCTTCTTTTCCTTCTGCAGGACCAGCTAACTCTTTCCTATCCCTTGCATGACCACCTGACCCTGTCTGACCCCCACACACCTGCTTGACCCTTCTCCTGAACAGCATGACCTGCAGACTCCAACTGACTCTCAACCAGCAAACCCACTGTTTTATAACACTCATTCTCCTTGGATATAGCTGTGATCCATGAAGGGCAAGGCTGTACCCACTCTTGGTAATTAGTACAGCTGCAGTTTATCAGGGGCAAGATTGCCTACAGCACTGTCTCTGTTCTCTTTACAAACTGCCCTCCCACACCAAGGAGAATCTGTGTACAGTACAGAACCTCATGGAACCAAGGGGCCACTGTGGCACAGCAGGGCCTTGTGGAACCAAAGAGACCACGGTGACACTACAGAACCTCATGGAACTACGGGTCCATTGTTCCTCAGCAGGGCGAGTCCATTGTGACACTACAGAACCTCCTGGGATCAAGGTGTCCATGTGACACCACTGAACCTCATGGAACAAAGGGTCCCTTGTGGCACTGAGGAACCAGGGAGACTGTTGTTGGCTGTATGAAAGCTCATGGAACCAAAAGTCCATTGTGACATTGCAGGGCCTTGTGGAACCATGGAGACCATGATGACACCTCAGGACCCACTGGAACCAAGGGGCCATTGTGACACTGCAGGGTCTTGTAGAACCAAGGGGCCATTGCAGCACAGCAGGGCCTGATGGAATCAAGGGCATTGTAGTGACACTGTGTGACACCATGGGACCACAGGGACATTCTGACTCTGTGGAATCAAAGACACCATTGTTACACAACAGGGCAATATGGACAAGGAGGCCATGGTGAGCCAGCAGGGGCACCCACTGAGGCTACTATGACATTTCAAGGCCTTGTGACACCAAAGGGCCCTTGTGGAACTGCAGGGCCTCGTGTAACCAGTGAGACCATTGTGACATCCCATGGCCTCATGGGAGCAAGGGGTCATTGTGACATTCTGGGACCTTGTAGAACTGAGGGGCCATTGTACGATAGAGGACTCCATGAAACTAAGAAAGAACTCATGTAACAGTGAGGGGCCCCATGGAATCAAGGGGCCATTCAATACTTTGGGGCCTCATGGAACCTAAGTGCCCCTGTGACACTTCAGGGCCTCATGGAATCCTGGAGACCATTGTGGCACTTTGAGGCCTCGTTGAATCCACAGGCTTTTCAGGGCCTTGTGGAACCAAGGAGACATTGTGACACTGCAGAGCCTTTATGGAAGCAATGAGACTGTTCTGGCACTCTGAGTCCCCAGGGAACCAAGGGGCCACTGTGACACCACAGTGCCTCATAGAGCCAAGGCCACCATTGTGACACTGACAGGCCTCATGGAAGCAAGGGGCCATTGTGACAATGTAGAGGCAAGGAGACCACTGTGATATTGCTGGGCCTCATGGAAACAAAGATCAATTGTGATATTATGGGGCCTCATGGAACCAAGGGCCAATTGTGATGCTGCAGGGCACCAAGCACCCAAGAACATGGAACAGATCTGGCTGGCTTGGCTTCTGGAGGCTATCTGACTTGTCCAGCTGACCTTGGAATGTTGAGGGCTGCTTCTCATCTGACCTTGAAACCCTGGAGTTCTGTGCTTTCCTTCTTGTGGGAAAGAACTGTCCTCCTCCAGGTGCCCATGGCCAAAATTATGATTCTAACTCCAAATTTGATTCTATCCAAGGATTGTTCCCATATGAAACCTGGCAGGACAGACAGTTCTGGCTGGCCTTGGCCTCTTGTAGGCCACTTCTCATCTACCATCAAAACACTGGGGGACCGTACTTCTCGTCTCATGGAAAAAATCATCTTTCACATCCAGGTGTCCATGGCCACAACTGGGAATCTGCCTCCATAATTCCAGACATCCAAGGATAGCTGCCAGACAAAAGTTGCCAGGACAGTCTTGGTTCCTTCGGCTACCTGAGAGCCAGCTCTCATCTGCCTCCCTCCATCTCCTCCCCATCCCTGGATCTGCAGGTCCAACATAGGCCCTCCCCGGGTGGACTCACCAGCTGTGGCAAAAAGTTGTCCTCCATACACTCCAAAAACCTTCCTGGACTGCCTCTTTTCTGCTGTATTCAGTTCCCAGCAGATGTGTGGGAGGTTAAAGTCACCTCCAAGAACAAGGGCTGGTGGTCCTGAAACATTCTCCAGCTGCTCATAGAATAAGTTGTCCACCTCTTCTTCTTGGCTGGGTGGATGATAACAGACTCCCAGTAGGATGTCAGTCTTGTTGGCCTTCACACTGGGAGGATTGATTGATTGATCCATAGGATCAACTCCCTATGGATTCTTACCCATAGGCTTTCAACTCCATTGATTTCAATATAATCTCCCAGAGGAGATGGGACAGATGGGAGCAGAGACAAAGAATTCCTGCTGGATACTTCATTGTGTTTGCTTATCCAGGTGACCTGGATCCATATGTAGAGGAGGTGTTTTGTGTCAGATAACACTAGCAGAGTGATAAGAAGAATATTTTTAAGTGAAAATAGTATATCATGCAAAATAGACAATGAGAAAAAAAGGACATGTGATCAGAAGAGCATCTAAGTTTTTCAGACGATGAGAGACTGATGGATGTTCCAGTGGTCAAGTCTGTTTATATTCTTTCCCCAGGGATTCCTTGAGATGAGAGTTGACCACCAGAGGCCAAGGTCAGCCACAGCTCTCTGTCCTGGCAGCTTTTGCCTGGGAGAACCCTTGAATATACAGATTTTTTCAGGGGAAACATCAGTTTTGGCCATGGGCACCTGGAAAGACGGATGGCTCTATTCCATAGGAAGGAAAGCATGGAGCACCAGTGCTCCAGCGGCTGATGAGAGGCAGCCCTCAGCATTCCATGGACAGCTGAAACTGTCAGGTGGCCCCTGGGAGGCCAAACACTCCAGATCTGTTTCATCTCCCCTTGGTTCCATGAGGCCCTGCAGTGTCACCATGGTCTCCATGATTCCATGGGGCCTTGCAGTGCCGCAATGCACTCCATGGATCCACAGTGCCCTGCAGGATCACAATGGCCCTTTGGTTCCAAAAGACCCTGTAATGCAACAATGGCCTCTTGGTTGCACAAAGCCCTGCTGCCTCACACTGGCCCCTTGGGACCATGCAGCCCAACAGTGCCACAGGGATCCCTTTGGCCCCACAGTGTCACCGTGATCTCCATAGGACGGAAAGCACAGAGCCCTAGTGTTTCAGGGGCTGATGAACGGCAGCCACCAGAGGCCAAGGCCAGCCAGAGCTGTCTGTCCTGGCAGCCTTCATCTGGGAGCAATTGAATAAATATCTTGGGTTCTGTATCTCGGATATATGGAATTTTGGGGGCAGAATCCTAATTTCAGCCATGAGCACCTGCATGAGAAGGCCAGTTCTTTCCCATAGGATGGAAAGCACACAGCCCCAGGATTTCCAGGGCAGATCAGAGGTGATCACCAGAGGCCAAGGTGAGCCAGGCCTGTCTGTCCCGGCAGCTTTAGTCTGGGAGAAATCCTTGCATACAGTGAATTTTGGAGAAGTACCAATTTTGTCCATGAGTGCATGAGCAGGAGGGATGGATCTTTTCCACAGGAAGGAAAGCCCAGAGCCCCAGGGTTTCAGGGGCACATGAGAAGAGACCCCCAACATGCTGAGGTCAGTTGAGCCAGTCAGGCCCAGCCAACCAGACCTGTTCCCTGTTCCCTTGGATCCATTGGGCCCACAGTGTCACAGTGGTGGAGTCAGATTGGATCCTTGGTCCCACTGGGCCCCACTGTGTCACACTGGCCCCTTGTTTCCATGGGTCCCCACAGTGTCAAAATGGTCCCTTGCTTCCATGAGGCCTTGCAGTGCCAAAGTGGTTTCCTTGATTCCATGGAGCTGCACAATGACACAGTGGCCCCCTTGGTTCCATGGGGCTGCAGAGTGTCACAATGGTCTCCATGATTGCATATGTTCCTGCAGTGTCACAGTGGTGCCTTGGTTCTATTGGGCTCCTCAGGATCACAATGGTCCCTTGGCTGCATGAGGTCCAGCTGTGTCACACTGGCCCCTTGCTTCCACTGGGCCCCGTAGGGTCACAATTGTCCCCCCTTGCTTCCATGGGGCCTTCACTGTCATAGGGGTCTCCTTGGTACTGCAGTATCACAACTGACCCTTGGTTCAATGAAGCCTTGAGGTGTCACAATGGTCTGCAGTATTCCATGAGGCCCCACAATGCCACTATGGACCTTTGGTTCCGTGAGTCCCACATTGTTCCATGAATCCTCAGTTCCATGGGGCCCTGTAGTGTCACATCTGTCTCCTTGGTTCAATGGTGCCTCACAGTGCCACAGTTACCATTTGTTCCAACAGGAACTTCTGGTGTCACAATGGATTCCAGCATTCCATGAGGCCTTGCAATATCACAATGGACTCCTTGGTTCCATGGGGATGCAAAGTGCCACAATGGCCCTTTGGTTTCACAAGGCCTCCAAGTGTAAAAATGACCTCTATGGTTTCATGTGGCCAGGCTGTGTCACAATGGATCTGTGGTTCCATGATGCCCCATAGTGTCACAATGGTCTCCTTGGTTCTGCACTATAAGATTCCCCCCTTGGTCCCTTGGAGCCCCAGAGTGTCACTATTGTGCCCTTGGTTCCATGAGGCCCTGCAGTGCAACTATGGTGCTTCGGTTCCACAAGGCCCCATGTGTCATAATGGTCCCCATGGTTCCATGAGGCCCTGCTGTGTCACAAGGGCCTCCTTGGTTCATGATGCCCTGTAGTGTCACAAAGCTCTCCTTGTTCCATGGGGGCAGTGGGGCCCCTTTGTCCCATGGAGCCCCACAGTGTCACTGTGGTCCCCTGCATTCCATCAGGCCCTGCCATGCTGCAATGGCTCCTTGGTTATAAAGGCCCTGCAGTGTCACAATGGCCCCTTGGTTCCAGTGGGTTCTAAATGGTCACAATGGTCTCCAGTGTTCCATGAGGCCCCACAATGTCACAATGGACCCTTGTTTTGCCTTGGTTTGTCCAGACCCTACAGTGAGGTAGTGGCTCCTTAGTTCCATGAGGCAAAGCAGAATCAGAGTGGCCCCTTTGTTCCATGGAGTACCACCGTGTCACTGTGGTCCCCTTGGTTCCACAGGGCCCCACAGTGTCACAATGGACCTTTGGTTCCATCAGGTTCCTCAGTGTCTCAATGGCCCCTTGGCTCCATGTGGCTCCGATGTGTCACAGTGGCAGGTGGTTCCATGAGGCCCCACAGTGTCCAAATGTTCTCCTTGGTTCTGTGAAGCCCTACAGAGCCACAGTGGACCCTTGGTTCCAAGAGGCCTTGCTCTGTCACAATGGACTTCTGGCTCCATGAGCTTTTGCACTGTCAGCAATGCTCTGAGTTCTGCAGTGTCACCATGGATCCTTTGTTCCATGAGGTTCCACAGCAGACCACGCTCACCTTGATTCCAGAAGGTTCTGCAGTGTCACAATGGACCATTGATTCCCTGCAGCCTCACACCTTCACTATGATCCCATGAGCTTCCATACTGCCAGCAATGGTCTCCTTGGTTCCATGAGGCCCTGCTCTGATACAATGGACCTTTGGTTCCACGAGGTTCCACTGCATCACAATGGACCCTTTGTTCCATGAGGTTCCAAGGTGTCACAGCTGACTCCTTGAATCTGTGAGTCTCTGATGTCATCAAATGCCCAAAAGATCAGAATAAGACTCCTTAACACTGATGTGGTGTTTAAGAGGGCATCACTTATTCAGGCCTGAGGTTATCCATGGGATAACTCCTAACCTTATGTGGATGCTGAATTCTACAAGTGTATTGCTTATGTACAGTCACTGAATGTGTATTACAATTTACCCATTTCCATAAAACCCACCCCAAGTTCCCAGATTCACTCCTCGTTTTCTCTATCACTGCACTCTTGAGCCAGATGTCTTCTTCTCTTCCAACCATCCTTGCTGGGAAAGCAGGCCCTGCATGCCTTGACCCTCTGCTAGAAGTTCACAGGCACAGGAAAAATGGAATGAACCCTTTTGGTATCCAGCCCAAGGCTGTGTGTGCCCAGGCAGAGGCAGGCAGGACGCAGAGCTGTCAGCAAAGGAAGGGCCCAGCCAGGTGGGGCAGCCGCGGGTGACGACAGCCTGCAGGGACAGAGGCACAGGGCATGGACACCGTAGGACAGCCTGGGCTGCACAGGCCACAGGCATGGGCAGCAGCTGCAAGGCCCTGACACAGCCAACTCCTGCAGCACTTGGGCCATGGCTGCTGGCCCTGGGCCTGAGCCAGCAGGAGGGGACAAGTGACCCTTGTAGGCCTGCAAGGGCCTCATGGCCTCCTTGTCCCTGCTCAGCAGCCTGGCAGGGGCTGCCCCATGGTGCTGCCCTTGGCATTGCACATCCCCACATCCCAGTGGCCTGGGAAGAGGCCTGAGCAAGGAGGGAGGGACAGGATGTGCCTTGGCAGGGGCTGGGGCTCAGGCCTTGGCCCTTTGCATTCCTGAAACACATCCAGGTTTGCTGAGCATCAGAGACACCTTTCTCTTGTTTGTCTCCACTGGTCAGCACTGCCTGCAGGGTTCTGCTGTAACTGGAATCTGGGGACACTTTCTCAAGTTGTGTTTCTCTGTCGGACCCATTAAAACTTCAAGAAACTTCAGTGTTTCAGTCTCACTTTGAATTCTTGAGACATTTTTTGAACTTCTAAATTCTAATAAACCACAGAAGAATTGAAAACTTTTTTTTTTTTCCAAAGGGGATTTTATGTTAAGGTGTTTTGAACAAATGTTTATGAGCAATTCTCACTGAATTCCTGAACTGGAGAGCTCAAGAAAGAAGAAGCCTCTGGAAAAGTAAAATTCACCAGCAGCCTCCAAGAGGCTGAGGACCCATCCTCATCAGAGCAGCAAGGAACAGCAATGGGCACAGCTTTCTGGCTGCCCCAGCTCTGGGATGGGCCCTGGGCCTGCAGCAGGAGCAGCTCTGCAGGGCCCCAAGGCCGCGGCTGTTGTGCTGGCCTGGGCAGATGGGATGGCAGCAGGGGCTGCAGAGCTCTCAGGAGCTGAGGGAGAGGGCAGCAGGGCACCCAGGGAGCCTGGTTTTGCCTTGTGCCAGCACCTTGCCCATGGCTGGGGCTGAGCCCTGTGGGAGCTGCAGCTGCTGCTGTGCCCTTGCCAGGGGCTGAGGCCGTGGGGCCCCTGGCCAGAGCAGCCTGGCCTGAGCAGAGCTGTGGGGCCAGAGGCGGCTGGGCTGTGCTGGGGAGAGGCCCTTGGTGCTGCAGAGAGCTCAGGGCAGCTGGCAGAGCTTGCAGGGAGCTGGGCTGGGCTGAGAGAGCCTGGCACAGACACCATCAGTGTCCATCTCAGCCTGGGTGACCCTGCAGGGGCCAAGAAAAGCACCCCAGGCTGCACAAGTTCTCTGTGTGGGAGCTGAGCTTGTGACCCCTGGAGCCCTCCCAAGTGCAGGGGCTGCACCTCGAGCTCCAGAGGAGATGGGACAGATGGGAGCAGAGACAAAGAATTCCTCCTGGATCCTTCATTAAGTTTGCTTATACAGGGGACCTGGATCCATTTATAGAGGAGGTAATTTGTGTCAGATAACACTGGAAGAGTGATAAGAATAATATTTTTTTAGCTGAAAATATTATTTTTGCATAATACACAATGAGAAAAAGAGGACACACTGTCAGAAGAGCATCTGAGTTTTTCAGAGGATGAGAGACTCATTGGTGTATAAGTAGTCAAACCTATTCAAATCCTTTCCTCAGGGCTTGCTTGAGATGAGAGGTGACCACCAGAGGCCAAGGACAGCCAGAGCTCCCTGTCCTGGCAAGTTTTGTCTGGAAGAACCCTTGCATAGAGGGAATTTTTCCAGCGGAGTATCAATTTTGACTGTGGGAAAGACAGATGGTTCTTTTCCGTAGGAAGTAAAGCACAGAGCCCCTCAGTAGTCCAGGGGCTGATGAGAGGCAGTCCTCAGCATTCCAAGATCAGCTGGACCTTTTAGATGGCTCCTGGGAGGTCAAACATCCAGACCTGTTCCATCTCCCCTTGCTTCCATGAGGTTCAGCAAGATCACAATGGCTCCTTGCCTGCATGAGGCCCAGCTGGGTCACTCTGGCGCCTTGCTTCCATTGGGCCCTGTATCATCCCAGTTGTCCCCCCTTGCTTCCATGGGGCCTTGCCGTGTCACAGGGGTCTCCTTGGTACTGCCGTATCACAACTGACCCTTGGCTCAATGAAGCCTTGATGTGTCACAATGGTCTCCAGGATTCCATGAGGCCCCACAATGTCACACTGGACCTTTGGTTCCATGAGTCTGACATTGTTCCATGAATCCTCAGTTCCATGGGGCCCTGTACTGTCACGTTTGTCTCCTTGGTTCAATGGTGCTACACAGTGCCAAAACTGCCTTTTGGCCCAACAGTGTCTCATGGTGTCACAATGGACTCCTTGCTTCCATGAGGCCTTGCATTACCACAATTGACTCCTTGGTTCCATGGAGATGCAAAGTGCCACAATGGCCCTTTGGTTCCACAAGGCCTCCAAGTGTAAAAATGGCCTCTGTGGTTTCATGTGGCCATGCTGTGTCACAATGGACCTCTGGTTCCATGATGCCCCATAGTGTCACAATGGTCTCCTTGGTTCTGCACTATAAGATTCCCCCCTTGGTCCCTTGGAGCCCCAGAGTGTCACTGTGGTGCCCTTGGTTCCATGAGGCCCTGCAGTGCCACAATGGTGTTTTGGTTCCACAAGGCCCCATATGTCATAATGGTCTCCATGGTTCCATGAGGCCCTGCTGTGTCACAAGGACCTCCTTGGTTCCATGATGCCCTGTAGTGTCACAAAGGTCTCCTTGGTTCCATGGGGTCAGTATGGTCCCTTTGTCCCATGGAGCCCCAGTGTCACTGTGGTCCCCTGGATTCCATCAGACCCTGCTGTGCTGCAATGGCCCCTTGGTTATACAAGCCCCTGCAGTGTCACAATGGCCCCTTGGTTCCAGTGGGTTCCCAAGGGTCACAATGGTCTCCAGTGTTCCATGAGGCCTCACAATATCCCAATGGACCCTTGGTTCCAAGGAGGCCTGCAGTGTCAGAAGGCTGCCTTGGTTTGAGGAGGCCCTGCAGTGTGGTAGTGGCCTCTTGGTTCCATGAGGCAAAGCAGAATCAGAGTGGCCCCTTTGTTCCAGGGAGTACCACAGTGTCGCTGTGGTCCCCTTGCTTCCACAGGGCCCCACAGTGTCACAATGGACCTTTGGTTCCATCAGGTTCCTCAGTGTCTCAATGGCCCCTTGGCTCCATGTGGCCCCACTGTGTCACAGTGGCAGGTGGTTCCATGAGGCCCCACAGTGTCCAAATGTTCTCCTTGATTCTGTGAAGTCCTACAGAGCCACAGTGCACCCTTGGTTCCATGAGGCCTTGCTCTGTCACAATGGACTTCTGGTTCCATGAGCGTTTGCACTGTCAGCAATGGTCTGAGTTCCACAGTGTCACCATGGATCCTTTGTTCCATGAGGTTCCATAGCAGACCATGATCACGTTGATTCCAGAAGGTTCTGCAGAGTCACAATGGACCATTGGTTCCATGCAGCCTCACACCTTCACAATGATCCCATGAGCTTCCATACTGCCAGCAATGGTCTCCTTGGTTCCATGAGGCCCTGCTCTGATACAATGGACCTTTGGTTCCAGGGGGTTCCACTGCATCACAATGGACCCTTTGTTCCATGAGGTTCCAAGGTATCAGAGGTGACTCCTTGATTCTGTGAGCTGTTACCAAAAATCCAAATCCTGAGAGTAAGACTCCTTAACAGTAATTTGGTGTCTAAGAGGGCGTCATTTATTCAAGCTTGAGGTCCACAATGGGATAACTCTTAACCTTATGTGGATGCATAATTCTTCAAGTGCATTGCTTATGAACAGTCACTGAAAGTGTATTACAATTTACCCATTTCCATAAAAGCCACCCCAAGTTCCCAGATTCACTCCTTGTATTCCCTATCACTGCACCCTTGTGCCAGATGTCTTCTTCTCTTCCAATCATCCTTGTTGGGAAAGCAGGCCCTGCATGCCTTGTTCCTGTGCTAAAAGTTCACAGGCAGGGCAAAAATGGAATGAACCCTTTTGGTATCCAGCCCAAGGCTGTGTGTGCCCAGGCAGAGGCAGGCAGGATGCAGAGCTGTCAGCAAAGGAAGGGCCCAGCCAGGTGGGGCAGCCGCGGGTGACGACAGCCTGCAGGGACAGAGGCACAGGGCATGGACACCGTAGGACAGCCTGGGCTGCACAGGGCACAGGGATGGGCAGCAGCTGCAAGGCCCTGACACAGCCAACTCCTGCAGCACTTGGGCCATGGCTGCTGGCCCTGGGCCTGAGCCAGCAGGAGGGGACAAGTGACCCTTGCAGGCCTGCAAGGGCCTCATGGCCTCCTTGTCCCTGCTCAGCAGCCTGGCAGGGTCTGCCCCATGGTGCTGCCCTTGGCATTGCACATCCCCACATCCCAGTGGCCTGGGAAGAGCCCTGAGCAAGGAGGGAGGGACAGGATGTGCCTTGGCAGGGGCTGGGGCTCAGGCCTTGGCCCTTTGCATTCCTGAAATACATGAGAGACACCTTTGCCTTGTTTGTCCCCACCTGTCCTCACTGCCTGCAGTGTTCTGCTCTACTTGGAACCTGTGGACACTTTCTCAGTTGTGTTTCTCTGTGGGACCCATTAAAACTTCAAGAAAGTTTGGAGTTTCAATCTCACTTAAAGTTCTTGAGAAGTTTTTTTTGCACACTCTGAGGGACTGAATCTGATGTAAACAGCACCAAAACCCCAAGAGGTTAATTAAAGTCCTTGTGCTGTGTCTTTACTGCTGAGTTGCATCAGTATCCTGGCAATCAAGAAGAGCTTCAAAAAGACATTTCTCTTGCTGAGCTGCTCCTTTCCCAGCTCAGCAGGGCTGAGGGCATTTACTGCAGGTTCCTGAGAGCAGTGAAGGAGACAGAGGCTTAAAGAAACTTCAGGGGCTATTCTGAGATTATTCATGGAGAAATCTTCACAACTTCTGAAAATTCAGAACTTCTTCATTTAGAAATCTTCACCACTTCTGGCACAGTCAGTCTCTGGCTGCAGGGATCTCCTCAAGCTGACACAGGACAGCACTGAGGTGACTGTAAGGATGGCTCTGCTGCCCTTTCTGCTTTGGGGGAGGATGTGCTCCAGAGCGGGGCTGCCCTGGGCACCGTCAGAGGGACAGGGCAGGACGGCTCCTGCTGCCAGGGACGGCTGCAGGGGCTGAAGCTGGGGCTGCAGCCAGGGCTGCCCAGGGCTGTCCTGCACAGCAGCTCCTGCAGCCCTCAGGGCTCTTGGCCAGCCCAGGGCATCTGCCACCTGCCAGGGGCAGCTCTCAGCCTGCCTGGGAGCTCCCATGGATGGTGGAGGGGAGCAGTGGGTGCAAGGAGTGACTCCTGCCAGGGCAGGTCCTGCAGCTGCTGCTGCTGTGGAGAGGGTGCTGTGTGTGCCAGGGCTGCTCAGAGCTCCAGCTCATGCCCAGGTCATTTCTGAGGGGACTTTTCATCAGCTCATTCAGGGCAGGAGTTTCCTGCTTGGGTCTCTACTTTCCTGAATATGTGCTCCCACTTTTCCCTGGCTCAGCTTGGTGGCAATGGAAACTCAGCTGTGCAGGGCAGAGCAGGGGCTGAGGCTGTTAAACCATCCCACTGAGTTTTCCTGGGAACCTCAGCAAGTGCCTGCAGCTGCCCAGGCTCCAGATCCATGCAGCATCAGCTTTCCATGGTGCCCAGGCCTGGGGGAGCTGTTCTTTAATGCCTGCAGCCAGGAGCAGCTGCAGGGCAGAGCTGGCCCAGGGGCTGGGCTGGGCTCTGGCAGCTGTGGCAGGGAAGGAGCCCGGGCCCACAGGAACAGCTCGGGCTGGGACAGCTGCAGCAGCAGAGCCCTGGGCAGGGAGGGAGGGAGGCAGTGCTGAGGGCAGCCCTGCTGCTGCTGCTGCTGCTGCTGCTGCTGCTGGTGCAGGGGAGATGTGGCAGCTGCCAGCCCTGCCCTGCAGGGCAGACACTGGCCTGAGCAGCACAGCTGCTGTGTCCCCTGGCAGCCAGCACAGCCCTCAGCCCGGGGGCTGGGGGCCCTCAGTCCCCTCCTGGGCCGGCAGAGCAGCTCCAGAGATGAAGGGCATCTCTGCTGCCATGTGCCCATTGCCTGCTGCCCAGGGCCTGAGGGCCACTGTCCTGCACTGCTGCTGCCTGCACTGCAGGGGCTGGGCAGGGCTGGGCAGGGAAAGGCTTTTCCTCAGGGCCCGGCTCTCTCTCTCCTTGCCTTGCCCAGCTGCTGCTGCTGGCATTGCTGAGGGGCTCTCTGGGAATGGCACTTCCAGCTGCAGGCTCAGGCCCAGCCCTTGGGCTCCTCCTGGTCAGGCTGAGCACAGCAGTGGGGTGTCCCAGCTCCCTCTGCCTGGGGAGCTCTGGGCAGGGCAGGCTGGCAGGCTGGGAATGAGCTGAATCTCCTACAGCAGTGCCATGGACAGGACCCTTGGTGAGTCCTGGGGATGCCATCCAAGCTGTCAGCTGCCTCCAGGGGACACTGGGGGACAGGAGTGTCCTTGGCCAGGGCCGGGGCTCAGACTCTGAGAAAGGCTGAGCCACTTTGCTCTGCTGTGGCTCCCTCTGCTCTCAGCTGTGTCAGGCTGATTTCCAGGGGAGCACAGTGACTGTCCTGGATCTCAGAAAGGGCAGCTGGGGACAGATGGAGTGACAGAGCAGCTCCCCACACCCTTCACTGAGTTACAGCCAATGCTCTTGCCTTGCACAGTTCTCTCTGATCTCCCTGGGCACAGTAGGAGACCCTCTCCAACTGCCTTTGGCCATCACCATTCCTTAGCCCTGTCACAGGAGATGCTGCCAAGCTCCTCTGCCTCAGGAGCACTTTGGGCTGATGAAGTCCAACCCCAGGACTGGTCCCTGTCCCCATTCCCATGGCCCCACTGCTGCAGAGCAGAGCTGACCCCTGGGTATCCATGGGCAGAGCCCCTGCTGGTGACAGCAACGGGGCCAGATCCCAGCAGAGCTCCAGGCACGGGGCTGAAGGAAGGGCTCTGAGAAAAGGAGAATTGGGTGGCACAGAGCAGCAGGGGCAGGGCTGAGAGAAAGGGCTTGGGAATCACTCAGGAAAGTCTCCCCAACTTCTCACTGTGTCCTCGTTTACCAGGTCCCCATGTCCAGAGGCAGCAAATGTCCAACAGCAGCTCCATCAGCCACTTCCTCCTGCTGGCATTGGCAGACAGGCGGCAGCTGCAGCTCCTGCACTTCTGCCTCTTCCTGGGCATCTCCCTGGCTGCCCTCCTGGGCAACGGCCTCATCATCAGCGCCGTAGCCTGCGGCCACCACCTGCACAGCCCCATGTTCTTCTTCCTGCTCAACCTGGCCCTCACTGACCTGGGCTGCATCCTCACCAGTGTGCCCAAAGCCATGCACAATTCCCTCTGGAACACAAGGAACATCTCCTACACAGGATGTGCTGCACAGCTCTTTTTCTTTCTGTTGTTTATCTTAGCAGAGTACTATCTCCTGACTATCATGTGCTACGACCGCTACGTGTCCATCTGCAAACCCCTGCATTACGGGACCCTCCTGGGCAGCAGAGCTTGTGCCCACATGGCAGCAGCTGCCTGGGCCAGTGCCTTTTTCAATGCTCTCATGCACACAGCCAATACATTTTCCCTGCCCCTGTGCCATGGCAATGCCCTGGGCCAGTTCTTCTGTGAAATACCACAGATCCTCAAGCTCACCTGCTCACAGTCATACTTCAGGGAAGTTGGAGTTATTGTGTTCAGTGCCTCTGTATCATTTGGCTGTTTTGTGTTCATTGTTTTCTCCTATGTGCAGATCTTCAGGGCTGTGCTGAGGATCCCCTCTGAGCAGGGACGGCACAAAGTCTTTTCCACCTGCCTCCCTCACCTGGCCGTGGTCGCTCTGTTCGTCAGCACTGGCATGTGTGTGTACCTGAAGCCGCCCTCCATGTCCTCCCCATCCCTGGATCTGTCCCTGTCAGTTCTGTACTCGGTGGTGCCTCCAGCCCTGAACCCCCTCATCTACAGCCTGAGGAACCAGGAGCTCAAGGCTGCAGTGTGGAGACTGATGACTGGATGGTTTCAGAAACATTAAAATGCTAAACAATTTCTGCAAATAATTTGTAATAAATTAATCTTTGATAGTTCTTGATGGTTTCACTTTGGAGGTTCTTTTTCCTTTTTTTACTATTTTAATATTGTCCACAAAGAAATGTCAGTAATTTTCCCATTCCTCATTTTATTTCCGTCAACCTTAACTGTGCCAAACACAGGGTCAATGAGGGGCTGTGCTCTTGGTGGCTTTAAAGGAACTCAAGGATTTCCCAGCCAAGTTTTCTGCAGAGATGCCCCTTTGGTTCCCTTCTCTGCAGCTGCAGCAGCAATGTCTGTGTGCAGAGCTGGGGGCAGATCAGTGCTGGCACAGCAGCTGTGGCCAGCAGCAGCAGCAGCACTTGGTGCTGCCAGTGCTGCTGCCGTGGCCCTGCCCCGCTGCCCTCCTGGCCCTGCTGTTGCTGTAGGGCCTGAGTGCTCTCGGGGCCGGGCACAGGGCTGGGGGTGGCAGTGCCGGGGCTGCAGCAGGGACAGGCCATGGGCACTGCTGGCACAGCAGCAGTGCTGAGGCCTCAGGCCAGGGCCTGGGGGCTGCAGGCTCCTTGCCCAGGCTCTCTCCAGAACACATTGCCCAGGCCAAGGCTCAGCAGAGAAAAGCCCCGGGAGCAGCCCCAGGCTGGCCGTGGGCAGGCTGGGGGCAAACAGCACGGCTGGGGCTCTGCAAGGGCCCTGGGCAAGCACACGGCAAGGAGCAGCAGAGCAGGGCCTGATCCATCCCCACTGCGCTGGACACCCCAGGCCAGCGGCCCACAGCCTCCTCATGCACCTGCCAACAACATCCCCCCTCTGCAGCCCTGGCCTCTCCCCCAGCTCACACAGCTGCCGCAGCCTTGCAGGCACAGCCACGGCAGCACTGCCTCAGGAGCCCCTGTTTGCCCTGCCCAGAGCAGGCCTGAGCACCCCCATGGGGTTGGTGTGGGGAGATGAAGCTGAGGGAGCACAAATGCCAGCAGGGCCTGGGGCCAGGAAGGGCTGGTGCACAGCAGGGAAAGCCCTCAGGTTTGTGGTGGCCTCTGAAGTCAGCCAGAAAGTTTGTTCCCATGAGCTGGGAGTTTGCTGTGCCACTGCAGACGTTGTTGCTCAGAGCCAGGGCTGCCTGGCAGCCACCCCCAAATTGCCCTGACCATTTCCTTTGCTTCACCCTGTCTTTTTTGACTGTTCCAGCTACAAATTTCTTCCCCTTGCCCATCCCTCTCCCCTCCCCTGCAAACAGCCCATCCCTGGTTGCCCTTTCCTCTCTGGCCCCAATCCCCATTTCAGTTCCTCACTTGGCACCATGGGAACATCCCTTGGGGAGCAGGATCATCCTCCAAGTGCTTCAGGAATTGTCTGCAGCCTCCTGCAGTGCCTGGTGCTGCTCCCTTGCCAGAGTCACCCCAGCCCAGGGGGGCACATCTGGGCTGCTGTGTCTGCCTGTGGGGCTCCCTGTTGTGGGCAATGAGGAGGAGCTGCAGAGGCTCTGCAGGACTGACAGGATGGGCTTTGGGGCTGTGAGGAGAAGCTGCTGAGGCACCTGGGCTGCTGCACCTTCTGAAGAGGAGGCCCAGGGCTCATCTTGCAATTTCTGCAAGGGTGGTTTCAGAGAATCACAGAATCAGCAAGGTGGGAATGGACCTTGGACATCATCAATTCCAACCTGTGCCCTGACACCGCCTTGTCTTCCCTGTGCCTCCTCTTCTCCAGGATAAACAACCCCAGCTCCCTCAGCCACTCCTCACAGGACTTGTGTTCCAGACCTCTCACCAGCCTTTTTGCCCTTCTCTGGACACGCTCCAGCCCCTCCATGTCCTTCCTAAATTGGGGGGCCCAGAACTGGATACAGCACTCGAGGTGCTGCCCAACCAGAGCTGAGCACAGGGGAAGAATCCCTGCCCTGCTCCTGCTGGCCACACCATTCCTGATCCAGGCCAGGAGCCATTGGCCTTCTTGGCCCCCTGGGCACACTGCTGCCTCATGTCCAGCCTGCTGTCCAGCAGTCCCTGCAGGTCCCTTTCTGCCTGGCTGCTGTCCAGCCACTCTGTCCCCAGCCTGTAGCACTGCAGGGGTTGTTGTGGCTGAAGTGCAGGGTCTTGCATTTTGTCTTCTTCAACCTGACATTGTTGGATTTGGGCCCTGGATCCAGCCTGTCCAGGGCCCTGTGCAGAGCCTCCTGCCCTCCAGCAGATCTACACTCCCAGCCAGCTTGGTGTCACCACAGTTCCATGAGGCCCTCAAGTGTCACTATGGTCTCTGTGATTCCATGAAGCCTCCCAGTGTCACAATTTCCCTTTGTTTCCATGGTACCCCTTGGTGTCACAACATCCCTTGGATCCTTGGGCCCTGCAGTGTCACAATGGATCTTTGGTTCCAGGCGGTCTGGCAGTGCAGCAACGGTCCCCTTGGTTCTACAATGTCACAATGGCCTCTTGGTCCCATTGGGCATCACATTTTCAAACCTGTTTCCTTCATTCCAGGAGTCCCTGAGGAGCAACCCTGGCCCCTTGGTTCCATGGGTCACTGGGTTATGAATAAAAAGTACCCAATTTGTTATCCCAACTCTGTTGAATGTTGTATTGTTCAGAACTATGTTATTCGTACTCACCCTGTGTTCCAGTTTTTCATTACTGTGTCTCCGGTTTACTGTCTCCCAGTTTCATCTTCCCAGCTCCCTGTATCTTTGGTTTCTGCTCTTATCCCGTTGGGTAACCCGCCTCTGCTGCTCCCCACCTATCCATCAAAACAACTGTTGCCATCATGCCATATGAAAACAAGTGGACTCCCAAGATCCTTAGTACCAGGAAGAAGATACAGACATCAACCAAAACCCCCAAAAACTATGAACCAGCACATGAAATAGAAAATAGAGGGGACAAGTTACAGGCGGGAACAAGGGACATCACCCACCAGCTTCTCCCTCCTCGCGATAAGTGACACGAGACTCGCCAGGAATGACACCCCTAGACTTGCTAGCCAATTTCGACTTCCTAAGGACTCCCATGAGGCTAGAAGCCCCAGTCCTGTAATGTGAGCAGCAAGACTGATTTGGAGCCTCCTTCTTGGAGCCCTTGTGGACGTGGGAGCAGCAGCTGTGCTGGCAACCCCTCCGGTCCCCACCCCAGAGCTGAATACCTAATAAAGGCATTTCCAACAGGAGAAGAAGGTCTCCTCGCCTTATTTATTTCAACCACAGTGTCACAATGGCCCATCATGACACAAGGTCCTGCTCTGTCCCAATGCTCTGCATGGTTCCACAAGGCCCTGCAGTGTCACAGTGGCCTCTTGGTTCCATGAGGCCTCAGAGGGCCACCATGAATTCCTTGGAGCTGCAGTGTCACAGAGGAGCCCTGGTCACACAAGATCCTGCAGTGTCACCAGGGACCCTTGGTTCCATGGGGCATCACAGTGTCACCATTGTTCCCTCAGCTCCAAGAGTCCTTGCCATGGAACAATGGCCCCTTGATTCCATTGGGCCCCAGGCTCTCCCAAGGCTCTCCTTGGTTCTGCAGTGGCACAATGGCCCCTTGGTTCCCCAAGGCCCCACAGTGTCACAGTGGCCCCTGGGCTGTGTGGTGCCATGTCGTGCACAGTGTCACTCTGGTCCTCTGAGTGCCACCAGGCCCTGCAGTGTCACCATGGCCCCTTGTTTCCCCAGGGCCCTGCAGTGTCACCATCATCAGAGAATCCAGCATGCTGCAAAAGACCTTGGAGAGGATCAAGTCCAACCTGTGACCCAACACCACCTTGTGACTGACCCAGGCCATGGCACTCAGTGCCACATCCCGTCTGTCCTTAAACACTTCCAGGGATGGTGACTCTCCCACCTCTCGGGGCAGCCCATTCCAATGCCCAATCACCCATTTTGTGAAGAATATTTTCTCATGTCCAGTCTAAATGTCTCCTGGTACAGATTAAGGCCTGCACTCCAGCTCTGCCTGGATCCCGCTGGCTTCGGCCCAAAGCCAGTTCTCCATATGAGTACAGACTCAAAAGATACAAAGTCCAGTTCTTATAAATCTCATCATGGATCTAGAGTTTCTAGGAAACCTTCTCAGACAGCTGCAGCTGGGCGTCAGGACCACATGAATATGTATTTTACGTCTCCAGCATCAAGTTCCTGTAGACCCGATCTTGGACTATAGACTGCTTGGAAACCCTTTCAGACAACTGGCAGTCGAAAATCAGGACTTTATGAATATGTAATTCTAGGAAAAGGCAGCAACATGTAGTGAAACACAGTGTAAAAGTAGGACACCCAATGCACACGGTGTGGACAGGGAGTTGCGAAGTGAATTGCAACCGAGGTTCACCCAGTGGCGACACCCGGGCTCACTCACTGCATTCGATTGTGGCTTGTCTCGATTGTTCTGATCCAATTTTTCAATGAAATTTTTTTTATTGACAATTTGGCTGATCACATCTATAACAGTTCTTGGCGACCCCGCTGTGATTTGATTTGGATCTTGGCAGACCCCTATTCCCGCACCGGGAGGCGCCCCGCTGTCTCAGCGGCCCGGCGGAAAGGGGCACCTCTACGAGACCAATCAAACCAAACAAACAAAAATGAGAACGAGCCACAACCAAGATCGGAGACAAGGTAGCGCAAAAAAGCTCTCAGAACTCGAGAAGAGATCCAGGTTTGGATCTCTCAGAGCCACGGTGTAGGTTTTGTCACCCATAAAAATCATCGTGCATGAAGAATCCACGCAGGAAAAAGGAGCCGTAAGTTCTGTGTGGTTGGTGGGGTGACTGTGTGTGAATGAGATGTGATTTTATCACGAAGCGAGTGTGGACCCTGCAATCGCAGTTCCGTCCTCCCGCGAGGGGAACGGTCAGTTAAAGGGGAAGCGCGTGGGGGAGAAATCGAACTAACGAAGGGAGCTGGGAATTAGGAGCTGGTTACGCTTCCCAGTTTGAAACCTAGACCATCAGGTTACTGTCTTTACACAAAGATTGGTGTAAAGACCCCCCCACTGCTCACACGCATCCGAACCACGGAAAGGCTCGGACTTAGTCACAGGAGTTGGAAAGGAAAGGAGACGTTGTTTGTGAGTTCAAGAACTGGTAAGCCTTTCTAAACTAGGACCCAGGGTGGTCCAAACAAAATAGAAAAGAGAGAGCACCATTACTGGAAGGAAAGCCTTGACGATCTGTCCTCAGAAAGGGGTGAGTATTTTTGTTAAATTTCAGCAAAGATATCAATTAGAATCTGAGAGAAAGAAGTTCTTTTGTTTTGGACTCAGGTAAGTAAGGTTAACAGGCAGGTACTGTTAGGAGAAAAAAAAAAAGTTTCTTCAAAATGGGACAGAAAGCAGCAAAGGCCAGGAGAAACCCCTAAGAAAATTGGGGAAAAGGACAAAAATTCCTGAAATGCCGGGGATAGTCCACTGGGAAGAATGTTAGAAAATTGGGGGAAATGTCCTTCAAGGAAAAGGAAATCTAAAGAAAAGATGATTCATTTTTTGTGTAGAAGTTTGGGGAGGGCAGCAGATAAGGAGATGCGTGGTATGGCCGATGTTCGGCACATTTGAAAAATGGATTTGCAGGATTTTGGTAGATCATGTGGGAGATAAGCAGGGATGGGAAGGAGAGGAGTATGAATATGCTAAGATATGGGAAGGATCAAATATCAGAATGTATCCCATGAAGGTTGGGATCTTGGCCCCAAATCAGGGGGATCTGTAAGAACCCTTGGAGAACTTACCTCCACCCTACCTAAATCCTCTCCTTCTTCCTGCACCAGCACTGGCACCACCCCCACCTCCTCCAGTTCCACCAACGGGACGAATTCCAGCGGTAGAACCTTCTGCACCATTACTGGAGCAGTTTAACCTGCAGACAGGATTGCCTCCCCTGCTAGAACCTACCTTGGGTCCCCTGACACCGCCAGCAAACCCCGCCCCCTCTCCAACCTGAGGTGCCCAAGTCTCCGACCTCGTGGTGTTAGAGCCGGATCCTGCCTGCCCTCTAGACCCGTGTCCCAAGACTAACAAAAATCCCCAAAGGGTAGTGTCTACTCCTCCTGTGAGGAGAACGAGACATCAACTAAAGAAAATAGCAGGACAGTGAATATGAGGAGGATCAGCACAACTTGTTACCTTTACGAGAGGTGCCAACAGCCCCGGGAGTTACTGGATATGTAAATGTTCTGATCAACACTTCCGATGTGAGGGCTTTCAAAAATGAGATGGGAAACCTAATGGATGACCCCCTAGGTGTCTCTGACAGGCTGGATGAGTTTTTAGGCACTAGTATTTATTCCTATGATGATATAATGATGATTCTAAGATCCCTGTTTAATACCGAAGAAAGGGAGATGATTCGTCAGGTGGGAATGAGGGAATGGGAGCGACGGAACCCACAGGGGACACCAACAGACCAAAAGTGGTCAAATCAGAACCCAGGGTGGAATGCACAGGCTGGTGAAGAAAGACAGAACATGATAGATCTTAGAGCGATTCAGGGAATCAGGGAGGTGGTACCAAAGGGACAAAACATCAGCAAGGTATTTGGGGAATGCCAGAAAAAAGATGAGACCCCCTCGGAATGGTTGGAAAGACTGAGAAAGAGCTTACAGGTATATTGCAGAACAGACCCCAACTCCCCAAGAGGAGAAGTACTGTTGAAAACCCAGTTTGTGGCAAAATCATGGGAAGATATTAGGGGGAAATTGGAGAAGCTGGAGAATTGGCAGGAAAGGGGATCACAGGAGCTACTCAGGGAGGCACAGAAGGTTTACATGAGGCGGGAGGAGGAGCAACAGAAAACTCAGGCAAGGGTTTTAGTTGCAGCAGTACGGGAAGCTCAGAAACAGGAAAAATCCCGAAACTCAGAGGATCATGGGAAAAAGTCTGGTAAAAAGGAAAAGACCTCCACACTTAAAAAGGGTAATACCCAAAAGGAGGAAGTAATCTGCCATTACTGCGAGAAATCTGGATACATGAAAAAATTTTGCAGGAAGCGTTTGAGGGATGAAAAAATGTTTAAAGAAGATTAGGGGTGTCAGGGGATTTTCATTTTGGGGTCCAGAACATCTACAGAGCCCTTGATAACATTGAGAGTTGGACCCCAGGGGGAGGAGCTGGAGTTTCTAGTAGACTCGGGAGCTGAAAGGAGCACTTTTAGAAATTTGCCTCTATGATGCACCAAAAGCAAAGAAACCATGACAATGATTGGGGCAAAAGGGGAGCCTTTTCAAGTCCCCGTGGTAAAAGATGTGGTAATAGAAACTGATTCTAAATTCTATTTAAGGGACATATTACTGGTAGAAGAAGCTGGCTATAATCTATTAGGAAGGGATCTGATGGTAGCATTAGGTATAAATCTAATCATTAAAGACTCTCAATTAGTGGCAAGCTTATATAAGCCAACCACACAGGATGAGGAAAAAATTGACCCAGATGTGTGGCATGCACCAAGGAAGGCAGGTGTTACCGATACGGCACAAAGTGAGGCCCGGTGCAATTGAACAGCACGGCTGCTGCACTCCAGCTCGCTCAGTCCATTGCTCACAGAACACCAATGTGGTGGATGGCAAAATGGCGTTTATTGAAACTTGCACAGAGTTTTTATAACTTTTGCTACCAAAACTCCACCTGTCTGCTTGGGTCATCCTTCATATGTGATTGGCTGACCCAGCAGGCCTACCAATGGAGAAGCCTAACCTTATCACCTACCCGTACACCCGAGATCTTCCGAGAACGCCTGTCCCTAACTGCTACATTTCCCCCCGCTCTATGATTAACTAAACATGCTAAACTTATAAATGCAAAACTTTTAAAATTAGTATCTTAAATGGCTAAATCATTAAATTGTTAGTAAACTACAAAACTGGTTAACTTCAAACTAAATAACTATAACATTCTTAAAACTGGTAGGTACTTATCACTTATCTCTAACCACTTAAAAAAGCTGCTTACGTTGCACTAGCATTATGTCAAATCGCTCTAAGCGATTTCTAGCAAATTGCACTAACTTATTCAGTACACAAGGCCCAAAAATCAACACAAGCAGAATCATCACGATCGGTCCGATCAACGTGGACACCAGAGTGACAAGCCATGGTGACTGATCGAACAAGGACTTGAACCACCCTTGCTGGGCTTCTCTTTCTTCCCTTCTGTGGGCAAGTCTCTGCCTCAGTTCTGCCATCGTGTCCCGAACGAGACCTGTGTGATCAGCATAAAAACAACACTCTTCTCCCAGGGCAGCACAAAGACCTCCTTGTTGCATGAGCAAAAGATCGAGACCTCATTGGTTCTGCAAAACAACTTCAGAAAGAGAAGACAGTGATTTTCTAGAAAGGATATGGATTTCTCAATTCTCTGCAGGTCTTCGTCGATTGCTGTTTGGAGCTCCTGCAAACCGTGATGCTGGGTCGCAAGGGCAGAAACACCAGTGGCGGCACCGGTCGCCCCCAGACCGAGTAGCATTGCTACTGTCGCACCTGCTATGATCGCTCTTTTTTGGAGCTGAAGAGATGGTGCAGAATCGATGAAGTTGTCCATCATGTGATCCACTTCTTCTTCCGAGTGGTACAAAATCCTGGGAACGATAACAACTTGCACAGAGAAATCGTTAGAGACGTCAAAAGATGAGAGAAGCACACAAGGACTCACACCTGTTCGGTGGCAAATCCAAGTGCCCGACGCAAACGGGATAGCCCATTTGCGACGTTTATTGATGCTGACAAAAGTTTTGCAGCTGTGGGTACTTTGCTTTGCCAGAGCTTCATTGCCAAAACACAGTCCTTGACCTATCACATGGCTCAAGGTGATTCCTCTCCGTGGTGAATCCCACCTGCACCGGACTGGGTTACTGGTGTCTGAATAAGTGAAAAAAGTGTCAAAAGCAATGCCTTCATAAAAGAGTGGTTGTGCATCGAAGCACAGCCAACAAGAACTTGTAAAATTGGAATTGGTTTGGTTCAGCGACAGAAACATTATGTTCACCATGTGGTAAAGCATGTCATAAGGGGCTATTTGTGGTTCTTACCAAGATGGCAATGCACCGACTGAGCCAGTGGCCTTGGACCATTCCTCCCTTAAAATTTTGTTGGGCCCAATCACTTTGGGAATTTGAGGTACAATTTTGACAATTTGCACTAACATGCCTGGGTCTTGAAAAGGGTGATGGATGACCACTTTTTCCCCGCCATCCAACCAGGGTCCTCCGGATGCAATATATCCACTTCAAAATGACTGCAATTGCCAAACGTGCGTGCCCTTCCATTGCTAGCAAAGTCTGGAAGTGCACAACCTCTCGGTCCCCACTTGGCTTGTAAAAACTCATCTCTCTTCTCCGGCTACCACGAACGACTACTACTCAAGACAATCGTTTCACATCCCCAATACCCACAAAAATAATACCTTGGATAATTGCAGTAACTCTTCCCTGGATACACACTGGGACACCAATAGGTTTCCCAACAAACTGGATGGAGGGCAATAGGTGGTCTCGAGGAGGACATGACACTACAAGTTTTCTGGCCAGGAAACAAGTCTTCTATTGTTACTATGAATTTGGGGGCACCTGCGGTCACAATTTCTTTTATGATTCTGTTCCCTGAAAGGTCTCGAAAAACTCACTTTACTGGCTGGTAAGGATGGTGCTCCACCCACACCGGGTCAGAGGATTTCCATGTCAACTTGATTGGCAAGCATGGGTGTAAAGCAGTGGCCCTCAGGGTAAATTTGTCACCCTGATTTTCAGTAGGGATAGGGCATCTCTCCCTAGCAAAGGCGGGACCCCTGACATGACAAATGGGTACAGAGCGATGGATCTCTCACGCCCTCCCTCAGTGAAGAGTGTTATTGCGATCAGCTGAGTGCTTTTCCGAGCTTGAGACAAACCCCCAACTCCACCCACGATGGGGGCTTCTTCCAGCTCCCAGCTTGGGGGCCATTCCACCTCTGGAATCACTGAAACATCCGCTCCAGTATCTAGGAGAAAGGGAAGACTAATAGCACAGTTAGTATTTCTTAAAAGTTTCCAGTGGGGCGCGGAAGGATTATAAAGAGTGCAGATTCCCCAGATTATTGGGGGGCTGTTGGTGCATTCCACGGCCAGGGCCACCCAGGGGTTTCAGTTCCAGGGGGTGGTGCTTGTGTAGCAGAGTTCGGCTGGGTTACCTGATGAGCTGTAAGGTTGGTTATCTCTCGTGGAGGTGGTGGGTTCGGGAGATGCTCGCCACCCCATGGGTTTGCATAGTTGAGTCGTCTCACTCCCCAGGTGGGGGGTGGGTTGACAAAGTTGGGCCACCTCGTATTCCAAGTGGGAGAAGGCCATGTGTGGCCCTGCTGCCTCCTCCCCCTCCCGTTTCCCTGAAAATTGGTTTTCTGGCATTCCCTGGCCAGGTGCCCTCTCTTGCCACAGGCCCAGCATGGCCCTTTGGGTTGGTTTTGTGGTGAGGGGGGCACTGGTGGTGGGCTTTCTGCCTTCAGACAATTTGCTGCAATATGACCTGCTTGGTTACATTTGACACATGTCATTACACTGGCTATTGCAAGTGCAAACTGCTGCTTGAATTGGTGCTAGGTGTTCCTCGCTGGTGACATGTTTGATCATGGCTGCAATGCTTGACCCTGCCGGCAGTGAACGCAGGATTCTTTTGTGGCTGAATTGCACTGTTGGCGTAGGCACTCTGCCACAACTGGGTCTTTGGCTTCAGGAGGCAAGGCTGAGGAGTCAACTGCAGCCTGAAGCCGATCTACAAACTGGGTAAAACTTTCAGTCTCACTTTGCCTTATTGTGGACCACGGTGCTGGCTTAGCAATCACTCTGCAGGCTGTGTGAATGGCCTCTCTGGCAGCACGAGTGATTGCTGCAACCTCTTCTGCACGCATGTGTTGTGCCTGTGCTTGGGGTGTAATCATGGCTGGATTTGTGCTTATCAGTCTCTGCAGGCTAGAGTTTTGCAGTGGATGGTCGGGACCAACTGCTTGAGCTAGCAGTTTCAAACAATTGTCCCCCCACTCTTGCCTAAATACAATCATTTTTGCCCTTTCAAACATCAGCTTGCAGGTTTGCATAATATCAAATGGGAGCATATAATCTCTTCCAAAAATGCTATCTACGAGAGTAGAAACCATGGCAGAGTTAATACTTTTATCAGCAATTGCTTTAACAATTGCCTGTACTTCTTTGGGCAGGGGGGAACCCCCGAACACCAAAGGGGAGAGGCTAGACACAGGAAACTCCTGGGAGGCATTTTCAAGGCTGAATCTTGGTGTCTGGAAGGTTTTTATGGACCCAGGGTGCCTGGTGACTTGTAGAGATGGACTTGGGCAGAGGAACCTTCAAACTCAACATGTTCATCCTTTATTTTTCCCTCAAACTAGGTTTTCCCATTCCCAAATCTTGGCCAGATGGAGGAGAAGGCTGCGAGGAAGAGGAAAATGCCCCAGGACAGCCAGGCAGGTGAGGATGAAGTCAGTGCCCCTTTCCCCCTCTCTCCTGCTCCATCTCCCAGCCCAGCCTGGCCCCTGGCTGCAGGACAACCCCGCTGCCGACGCCATCCTGCCGGGAATGCACTGGGGGGATTTCCTTCCCCTTCCCTGTGGCACAGAGGCAAATCCCATCCTCTACTTGTCCTTCCTCCTCCAGACAATGAGCTGAGAATGGGGACCAGGGAGGACAAATCCCCATGGCAGAACTTCATGGAAGAGGACATTTTGAGCAGCTCCATGGCACAGGAATCCAACGGGGAGGGAAAACCCTGGATATCCCACAGGAGGAGGGTCTCCAAACCCATCCCAGGGTGCTCAGAGGAGGAAAGACCCAGCCTGGGCCAGGAAGGTGGACAGAGCTTGAGCCGGAGCTCTGAGCTGGTGGTCCATGAGCAGCTTCATGATGGGGGGAAGCCCCACAAGTGCTTGGAGTGTGGGAAGAGCTTCAGCCTGAAAAAAACCCTCATCACCCACCAACGCATCCACACTGGGGAGAGGTCCTATGAGTGTGGTGAATGTGGGAAGAGCTTCCGCCAGATCTCCAACATGATCTGCCACCAGAGGATCCACACCAGGGAACGGCCCTACAAGTGTGAGCAATGTGGGAAGAGCTTCATCCAGAGCGCCCACTTGATCCGCCACCAAAACATCCATGCGGAGGAAAGGCCATACAGGTGTGGGGAATGTGGGAAGGGCTTCAACAGGAGGTCCCAAATGATCATCCACCAAAAGATCCACACCAGGGAGAGAGCCTATGAGTATCCCAAGTGTGGGAAGAAGTTTCAAACCAACTCAGATGTCCTTGAGCACCAGCAGATTCACACTAAGGAGAGGCCCTTCCCACGGCCCCAGCTGCAGGAAGAACTTCAAGCACAACTCCCACCTCATCACCCACTGGCGCATCCACATCAGGGAGAGGCTCTACCAGTGTGGGGAATGAGGTATGAGCTTCAGCTGGAGCTCCAGCCTGATCTGCCACCAGAGGATCCAGACCAGCTGGCAATGGCCATACGAA
Source organism: Phylloscopus trochilus trochilus (assembly GCA_016584745.2). Classification (NCBI taxonomy): domain Eukaryota; kingdom Metazoa; phylum Chordata; class Aves; order Passeriformes; family Phylloscopidae; genus Phylloscopus; species Phylloscopus trochilus. Next base: position 3,050,091 of record WQNJ02000054.1, read on the forward strand.
TATCCTGCTTGTGGGAAGAGCCTGTCCAGGAGCTCTCACTTTAACAGACACCAACGGAGGCACCGGTAAGGGAAGCCCTGCAAGTGCCCCGACTGTGATAAGGGCTTCCTGCACTGCTCCAACATCATCCCGCTTCAGAGGACCCACACTGGGCAGAGCCCTGGTCACCCACATTCCCAGTGATCTGCCTTGGGAAGGGAGTGGCCTGGTGGTCTTTTGGTCTGGTGGTCCCTAATATTCTTTTGATTCATCTTCATCCCTTTCAAACTGACAAAACTGGGGTAAAAACCAACAAATTCATCAAAGGCCTCTAAAAACCTCACTTTTTAGTGTTTGGGGGGATCTGGGATTCAAGGAGATACTTGGGAGGATTTGGGCGTTTGGGGGGTATTTAGTGTAGTTGTCTCCATTTCTTGGCGCTCAAAGAGACAAGAGGGTTTGATCTGTCACATCAATACCACTCAATGCCACTGAAAACTACTCAATTCCACCCCAAAACTACTTAATGCCACAGCTCCTCAGGGTGGGATGGGGTTAGAAGGGGATTGCATAAAGTGTGCTGCAAATCAGGAGGGGTGAGATGGGCATTGGGTGGGGCAGGATGGATGGGATGGGGTTTGGGAAGTGTGAAATGGAGGAAACACAGGTTAGGAAGGGCATTTTGATGTCCAGCAGGGGTGGGATGTATTGAGGTTTGGACTGGGGAAGTGGTGTGGGGTTTGGAAGGAGAAAGCCTGAATTTGGGGATGATGAATGGAGGGGGAGCCCATTACTGAGAGAGTTTTTGGGTATTCCACATTTCTGAAGAGATTTTGGGGTACCCCACATTTAAGAGGCAGTTTTGGGGCACTCCCTAGTTCTTGAGGGGTTTCCTGAGAGCAGGTCCATGCAGCCCCATTGCCAGGGGTGGTTGCCTTGGGCAGGAGCTCAGAGCTGCAGCCAGAGTGCGTTGCCTCGGTGCTGGGGAGCAGAGAAATGATGAGTGGCCCCAGACATCTCCAGGGTGTGTTTGGGGGGCAGGGCAAGATCTGCATAGGTGGGGTGGTCACTGCCCCACCCCCAGCCACTGCAGCCTCTGGTCCAGCCTCAAAGTGGCTGCCAAGCCCCTGGCACCCTGAAAACCCCACCTGTGAGAGGGACCAGAGCAGGTGAGGCTGTGACACAGGTGTGACACTGACACGTCCCATGGCCCTGGAGCTCACAGCAGCTGAGATGGCGCTGGACCCGAGGGTGACTGAGGATCTCTCTCTCCCTCACTCTCTTCCCCTTACTCCCTCTTGTAGAAATCTGGATAACTTGGACAGGTTAGAGTTTGCTCAGTCAGTGCTTTGTGAAGTGATTCACTGTCATTCCAGGTTGCTTTAAGATTTCCCAAGTACCTCGTTCTCTGAAGTTTGCAACTAAAAGTTTGTTCTCCACCCTCCTGACAAGATTGTTGTTTTCTCCCATGCGCCGCCCGAGGGGATTGAGGCACTTCAAGTCCCTTTCCAAGCCCGACTGAGCGAGCTTGGGGCACAGGAGCAGGGACTGCAATGCTGAGCAAGGCCTGGGCTGGCTGGAGGGAGCAGAAAGGCCAAGGCCTGAGCCCAGGCCTGGCACAGCAGGGCCTGTCCCTCGCGGCTGGCTGGGGGCTGTTGGTGGGGCAGGGGGATGGCAGGGGCAGCAAGGACAAATGTCCTAAAGCTGCAAGGCCTGCCAGCCTGCTCAGGGAGGGGCCAGGCAGAAGCCAAGTGCAGGCTTTCCTGCAAGGAAAGTTCCTTCTGTGGGGCCTGCAGAGGCGCTGGCAGAGCCCAGGGGACAAAGACCTGGGTGCCTGTGGCCCTGCCAGCCCTGCCCAGCCCTTGGCCATCTCTCCTGCAGCCTGTGCCCCCTGTGCCTGCTGCTGCTGCTGTGCCCTGGCCGGCTGCACACGCCCATCTCGCTGTCCCCCCAGCATTTCTCAGCCCAGCATTTCTCTGCCCTCCCTGGGCTCCCTGCACCCAGCGCTGCCGGCTCCTGGCACACAGAGCCAGGGCAGGGCCCAGGCTCACGCTGGGACACCTCCTGCACCAAAATTCTACCCTGGCAGGGACTTTTCTTCTTCCTCAGCTCCAGGCTGAACCTTCCAAGCTGCACTTTTGTGAGGTTTCCTTCTCTTCCCAGTGCCAAGGAAAGCTCTGTCTCCTGCTGTTCACAAACACAGAAGGGCTGGTGGGAAATCTGTGGTGATCAGAGGCTTTTTGGGGTCTAGTGACCATGAAATCCTTGATTTTTTAAATATTCTGTGAAAGAAATCAAAGAAAACTTCTATAGTGGACTTGCAGAGAGCAGACTTTGGCCTATTCAGGATGCAGATTTGAGAAGTGCCAGACCAGGTACTGGTTTTTTAAGGGAAAGAGCCCTAAAATGAAAAAAATGGTGGCCAGGAAGGATGGACACATTTCAAAAAATAAATTATGAAGAAATAGGAACAGGTTGTGAGCCCAAGGATAAGTCAGTGAGGAAAATGACTGGCCTTGATAGGTATGGAGCTTTTGCAGGAACCGAGGGTAAAAAAAGAGGTTGCATCCCCTTTAGACAGAAGGCAAGGCAACTCAAGAAATGTTTAAGGATGTTTTTGGGTCATGCAGAAAGAAAATTAGAGAGGTGAAAGCTCAGTGAGGACTTAATCTGGCTACTTATGTGAAAGAAAAAAAAATGAATTTATCAATACATTAATGGCAAAAGGAGGGGTAAGGAAAACCTCCATTCCTTATTGGGGGGATGTGGTTACCAAAGATGAGGAAAAGACTGAGGTACTTAACCCCTTCTTTGCCTCAGTTTTCAATGATCAGGCAGGTTGTGCTCAGGACAAGTGTTCTCCTGAGCTGGCAGATGGGGACAGGGAGCAGAAGAGCCCCCCTGTCATCCAGGAGGAAGCAGCTGCTGACCTGCTGAGCCACTCAGATGCTCACAGGTGTCTGGGACCAGATGGGATCCATCCCAGGGGCATGAGGGAGCTCCTGGATGAGCTCCCAAAGCTGCTCTCCATCATTTCTCCTCAGTCCTGGCTCACCAGGGAGGTCCCAGAGGACTGGAGGTGCCAGTGTGAGCCCATTCCCAAGAAGGGCTGGAAGGAGGATCTGGGGAACTCCAGGCCTGTCAGCCTGACCTCGGTGCCTGGCCAGGTGATGGAACAGATCACCTTGAGTGCCATCACAGGGCACCCACAGGATGGCTGAGGGATCAGCCCCAGCCAGCGTGGATTTCAGTATCTGCATTGATTGTCTAGATGAGGGGATTGAGTGCAGCATCAGCAAATTGGCAGATGACACCAAGCTGGGTGTGAGTGTGGATGTGCTGGAGGGCAGGAGGGCTCTGCACAGGGCCCTGGACAGGCTGGATCCAGGGAACAAATCCAACAATGTCAGCTTGAACAAGACCAAGGGCTGGGTCCTGCACTTTGGCCACAACAACCCCTGCAGTGCTACAGGCTGGGGACAGAGTGGCTGGACAGCAGCCAGGCAGAAAGGGACCTGCAGGGACTGCTGGACAGCAGGCTGGACATGAGGCAGCAGTGTGCCCAGGTGGCCAAGATGGCCAATGGCTCCTGGCGTGGGTCAGGAATGGTGTGGCCAGCAGGAGCAGAGCTGCTGTGCCACCCCTGCCCTGCCCCCAGCTCTGCACACAGACATTGCTGCTGCAGCTCCAGAGAAGGGAACAAAAGGGGGATCTCGACAGAAAACTCTACTGGGAAATCCTTTATTTCATTTAGAGCCACTGAGAGCACAGCTCCTCATTTAGATAGTCTGTGGCCACAGGGAAGGTGGAGAAAATCAAAATGAGAAACGGCACAAAACAATGGCTTTTCTTTGTGGACAATGAAAAACCCCTAAAATACAGGAAAAAAAAAACCCAGAACAAAAACTCTCAAAGATTGCATTTATGACACCAGATTTGCAGAAATTTGCAAGCAGTTTATTTTTTCCAGAAATCATCCCGTCATCAGTCTCCACACTGCTGTCCTTAACTCCTGGTTCCTCAGGCTGTAGATGAGGGGGTTCAGGGCTGGAGGCACCAGCGAGTACAGAACTGACAGTGCCAGATTCAGGGATGGGGAGGAGATGGAAGGGGGCCTCAGGTAGGCAAAAATAACAGTGCTGACAAACAGGGAGACAACAACCAGGTGAGGGAGGCAGGTGGAAAAGGCTTTGTGCCGTCCCTGCTCAGAGGGGATCCTCAGCACAGCCCTGAAGATCTGCACATAGGAGAAAACAATGAACACAAAACAACCAAGTGCTAAACATGCACTGAACACAATAAGTCCAACTTCCTTGAAGTTGGAGTGTGAGCAGGAAAGCTTCAGGATGTGTGGGATTTCACAGAAGAACTGGCCCAGGGCATTGCCATGGCACAGGGGCAGGGAAAATGTATTGGCTGTGTGCATGAGAGCATTGAGAAAGGCACTGGCCCAGGCAGCTGCTGCCATGTGGGCACAAGCTCTGCTGTCCAGGAGGGTCCCGTAGTGCAGGGGTTTGCAGATGGACACGTAGCGGTCGTAGCACATGATGGTCAACAGGGAAAGCTCTGCTGACATAAAGAAGGAAAAGAAAAAGAGCTGTGCAGCACATCCTGTGTAGGAGATGTTCCTGGTGTCCCAGAGGGAATTGTGCATGGCTTTGGGGACAGTGGTTAGGATGCAGCCCAGGTCAGTGAGGGCCAGGTTGAGCAGGAAGAAGAACATGGGGCTGTGCAGGTGGTGGCCGCAGGCTACGGCGCTGATGATGAGGCCGTTGCCCAGGAGGGCAGCCAGGGAGATGCCCAGGAAGAGGCAGAAGTGCAGGAGCTGCAGCTGCCTCGTGTCTGCCAATGCCAGCAGGAGGAAGTGCCTGATGGAGCTGCTGTTGGACATTTGCTGTGCCTGGCCACGGGAACCTGTTCATGGAGAAAGGACAGGGACAAGTCAGCAGAGGCTGCTTTGAGCCAAACCTGGGCCATTCCCTGTAGACTGTCCCACTGTGACTCACCCACCCTTGTTCCTGCTCTGGGAAAACCTTCGCCCAGGTCCCTGCCGGAGGTCCAGTTGTGCTGTCTGAGTATGCCAGGAGCAGCCAGACATGTGTGTGGGGGCTCTCCAGGAGCCATCCCTGCCCTGCTGCCCTGGGATTGTGGCCTTGTGGCAAAGGGACAAGGCTGGATATTCAGGATTTGTCAGGGGAATCACTCCTAATACAGACAGGCTTGTTGCCATCTGCACTCCCACTTCTAAAAGACATGGACAGAAGGAAGGAATTTTAGCCTCTATTTTCCTGCCCACACATAATTGATGGTTCTCTGAGGTGAGAAATCCCCAGCATTTCTTCTGCACTCAGAGTTTGTCACTGAGAGATGTGTGAGGCAAAGGATTCCCTGTGCCTTGGGCAAGGTGAGGGGCTGGATGGGCTTGTTCCCAACAAAGTTTTCAGCTTTGGCTGCAGTCAGAGCACAGTCACACTCCTGGGTCACCCTGGGATAAACCAGACCCTGCCCAGAGCAGAGGGATCCCTGAATGTCTCCCCCTCTCCAAAGGGCTCTGGGCAGGGTCTCAGCACCCCCTTCTGCCAAGGACACTCACGGCTCCCTCGACAAACCCAGCAGCATTTCCTCAGCTCTGGCATCTCTGCACTTCCCCGGGGCACATTCAGGGAACTCCAAGGGGCTCTGGCACAGATTTGCAGCCAGGAGGGCAGCTCAGAGCTTGCAAGGACACAGCAAGGAGATCCCTGGGTGTGCCCATGATGGGATCTCAGGGAGGGGGCTCAGCCCATTCCCCTTTCCCATGGACTGCTCTGCCCACAGCCCCACAGGTCCCAGGGAAGCTTGGACACCCCATGGCCATGGCCACAGCTGCCTGGCAGCAATGCCAAGGGCAGTGCCTGACTCAGCTGCTGCCAATGCCAGAGCCTCCCTGAGAGCACCAGATGACAGGGACAATCTCAGGGCAGTGCAGAAGCCAGAGAAGATGTGGTGGGGCTGTGCCTGGGAGGGCAGGGCAGAGACAGCCGGGCACTCAGGACAGTGTTCCCGTGCCCAGCTGTGCACGGCACCTCCCACACACCCGCAGTGCCCTCCTGCCCCCAGCACTGCTCTCTTCAGCCCCCTCTCCTTCCCTCAGCATCTCCCTGGGCCTGGACATTTCCCTGCTGAGAGGAGCCTTGTCCCTGCCAGCGCTGACAGAGCCCATCCCAGCCTCTGTGCCCTGGGCCCGGTCCTACAGAAACCTGCCTGTCTGCAGGGCCCTGGCTGGGGCAGGCTCTGTCTGCAGCTGGGCAAGGGCAGCTCAGGAGAGCCCTGCTGGGCCCTGCAAAGGTGATGCTGCTGCTGCTGCTGCTGTCCAGGGCTGAGGAGGGGCTGAAGGCCCTTTAGGAGCCTCCCAGCAGAGAGACTGACCACCCAAAGTTACAGCGCTGGAGTCCCTGTAAATGTTGCAACATTCCTTTGATGATCCTGAGTGTTCCTTTCAACTCAGACTGCTCTGTGTTTCTGTGATTACAATTCCTGTTCTGCTTCTCTCATCCTCCTGTTGCTTATAATCAGAAGAGAAAAAAAAATATTAATAATAAACTTCTTAACAGTGTTGGAATAGTAAAGTAAAAATTCGACCTTTATTGGAAGCTTCCAGGTGTCCCAGTGGGGTTGGGGCACACCCAGCCCCTGATTTCAACAGTTTATTCAGGTTGATATGTTGTTATTAGGATATTTAACAGGAACATCCAATAGGAGACTCAGTGGCCCCAGTTACACAGTAGTGAAAGAAATTAGCCCCAAGCTATGCACTCCCGAGTTGTGCTGTTACACTGTTTTTCCGTAAAATTAAAGTTGCACTGTTACTTGCCTGTTTTAAACTGTTCATGTTGAATCTGTACCCTAAATTTCTGCTCGTTATGTCCAAGTTCTGTACCCTTTCTCCCTAAATTCTAAGCTTTCCCCTCTCCATTGAAAGCCCGCACGCCGCTGTCTAGTAGTCCCTCCCTGCTGCTTCCTGCCTCGGCCGTCGAGCTGTGGGCTCCGCCCAATATGGAGATGAAAGGAACTCCCATCGTGCCTGGCTGCGACCGGGAGTCCAGTTAGAGCTAAAAAAACCCCTAGGACAGCGAGCCGACACAGAAACTAGACCTAAGAAAGACAAAACTGTGCGAGGCACACGCCCAGCTAGCTGCAGACAGCAAGCATTCTTTTGTTACTTTGTCGCCATAGCCTGAAAGAAACTAGAGAAAGGTAACGCCCCTGGACCACACGAGCCAAAGTGATTCTATTGGAACCCCCGTGAGGAAAGAATCCCGACTCTGCAGCAGCACCAGCGGCAGCAGATTCGACTGCACCTCCTCCTCCGTGGTGTCTTCAGGGAGCAGCGGCGGCGTGCGCAGCCCCTCGAGCCCCCTACCCAGAGCTGATTTCTAATAAAGGCTTTTTCAAAGGAGCTGGTCTCCTGCCCAATTTATAACAAATTTGGGGCTCGCCGGGACGTGACCACGCCTGAAGAGGACCGAGGACGGGACGGCCGACCGCTCTTTGGATCTCCAGGACAGCTGGTCACACCGGACCAAGGAAGACAGCCTGGGATTGGACAGCACGGAGGAGCGCCGGTAAAGTATAGCCGGTGGTGGGGGTGGAGACGAGCGAGTGGTGTGTGAGTGAGACAAAGACCGGTAGTTCGGATCTTTGAAGCGAGTGTGGACCTCTTAATACCGCGTTTTCAGTCTCCCGCGAGGGAACTGGCCGGGAACAGAGGGAAGTGAAAGGAGAACGGTGTGAAAGAGGCGTCTCCAGGGGCATAGGCGCCCCCCTCCGGGCGTGCGGAGGTAATTTAGAGAGTGAGTGGCACGTCACAGGGTGTGTGGAGGATAGGCCCGCCTCCATTCTAGAATCTACGGAGGCAGGCTGCTCAGGCTGATCCAAGCGTGCGGAAAGCCTAGAGCCGTGGGTGGAGCACGCACCACACTGGCTGAGGTTACGGCCCGGGGTGTCCACGAGTTGGGATACTGGCTGGGGTAGCTAACAGGGTGTGGGAGTGAGAGAGGGTACTGGCCGAGTTACGGCCTGGGGTGTCCAGCAGCAGTGGTGGTCAGACCCTGAGGGTGGGTAACTGCAACCACTACTGGCTTGGGACACCGGCTGGGGTAACTACCGGGGTACAGGAGTGGGCGCACTGGTTGGGGGTACCTAGAAGTGAGAGGTATGCGTTCCAGGTGCGGAGAGCCTACAGGGCCGGGGGTCTTTTGAGTATACCGCCTGGGTGTAGGATGAATGAAAGTTAGGGAAGTCCCAAGGTGCCAGGGATTTAACGATAGGGAGAGTGAGTGAGTCGCACACTGTATGTCCGAGTCCTGGCTGTAGGTGGTGACTGGAACTCTGGGCCCAGGTTGACCGGCCACTTATGGAAACTCGATAGATATACAGGAGAGGAAGAGGGGTGCTGGCTGGGGTAGTGACTGAATCTCTAAGGGCGAGATATCAGGCTACCGACAGGGCACTCTGAGCACTGGCAGGAGTGGCCAGACCCCGAGGGCGGGTAACTGGGGCCACTAACGGGTGTTCGTGGAGTGAGTGAGAAAGGGGTGCTGGCTGGGGTAGTGGCTGAATCTCTAAGGGCGAGATATCAGGCTACCGACAGAGCACTCTGAGCACTGGCAGGAGTGGTGCCACTGGGGCCACTGACGAGTGTTCGTAGAGTGAGTGAAGATTACCTAGTGAGAATGGGAGGATATATAAATAAGCAAAAACCACCTGAGGAGGAAAAGGGGAAGATAAAGAACATTCCCCCAGATAGTCCATTAGGACAAATGTTGGAACTATGGGATACTGAAGAGGCCACTAAAAATTTGAGCAAGGTTAAAATGATCCATTATTGTATTGAGGTTTGGCCCACTTTGAATTTGCCTGGAGGATGGCCGTGGTGTGGAACTAAGGACCCCTGGATGTGCTCGCAATTAAACCAGTATCTGAAATCCTGAGGGGACTCAGATACTGAGCAGATCCTTTATGCTGCCTGCTGGCAGAGACACAGAACTGAAAGTGAAACAGTTAAGATTTGTAAGCTACAAGAGGGAAAGAGGAAAAATGAAAAAGAGAAAAAGGAGGAAAGCAGTCACCATTGGGACCCTCTTGATTATTTGCCCCCTCCTCCTGTTTACCCTGGGATACCCCAAACTGTCCCTGCTAACCCTCCAGCTTTACCTGCGAACCCCTCTCCATCTCTCCAAACCATGATCCCTATTCCTTCTTCAGCTTGCTCCCCAACCGGATTAACCCCTACAGCTCCACCCTCTCTACCACCTCAGTCTGACCCGACTGTCTTGAGTACTAACCCCTTCTACTCTTCAACTCTATCCTCGACCTCTCCTAACACTGGCCGAGGCCACTCCCCCTCACCATCTACTGTCCCTGCACCCCCAAACAACTGGGAGCTGGACTTGCCAGCCAATACTACTGATTTTGTGGAAACCCCAAAAGGACCCTACTGTGGCACCAGGTCAAGAACAAAGCTCTTCCCCCTACGGAAAGTCCCGATAAGTGGGGCAGCTGGGGATGCACCTCTGACAGCTTCAGAAGTTGGGGGCTTTAAGAAAGAGCTGGGAGGCCTGGTTGGGGACCTGGTGGGGGTGGCTGGCTGGGTGGATTGGTTCCTGAATCCTAATGTTTGCATCTGGAGTGAGATGAACTCTATTTTGGGTGCCTTGTTCAGCCCCAAGGAGATGGCCATGGTCCATGTAGCGGGGATGCAAGTCTGGGAACAGGGGAGCAGGTTTGGGCCCCGGGCAGGGGACGGGCTCCCGCGGGCGGATCCAGGGTGGGATCCAGGTGGAAAAGGGGAAGGGCAGAATGTGGGAGACTGTGGAACCCTGGTGGTGAGGGGCATTGGAGGGTCTGTTCCCCGGGGTGGCAGCACCAGGCTGGCCTTTGATGGGAGCCAGGGGGAATGGGACCCCAGCCACCTAGTTAAGCAGGGGAGGAGATTTTTGGTTACGTGGATCCCGACAGTCCCGAGGACCAAGTGCTGTTAGAGGTGCAGTTCTGTGCTGGATCCTGGCCTGATACCAGGAAAAAGCTAGAAATTAGTAACCCATGCTGCTGTTTGGACCCAAGAAAAAGAGTGGACTGACGTTTCCCGTGTAAAAGGACCAGTATCGCCTCCTCCTAACTATGGACAAGGCCCAGAAAAATCCCCCACGAGTCTCCCCAAGTGGACTGCCATCCAACATCCTGCCAGCTGACAAAAGAAGAGAACCAATACGTGATGAACATGAGTTGAGAGAAATAAAGAAGTTAGGGTTGTACCAAGGGAAGCAAGGGGAATGGTTAACCCCAGATAAACGAAAGTTTTTAAATAAAGCCCTAGCTTGAAAAAATGCTAACAGAAATACAGAGCCTGACCCACTGGGGCACCCAAGGGTTATGTGATAATTTGTTTTGAGAATATTTATGTATTCGGGTGTATGGTCTGGCCAAAGCAGTAACTAAAAGATGCCTTATATGCCAAAAGGTAAATCAGAAAGTGATGGGGGGGGGAGTGCCCCAGGAGGAAGACAGATGGCATTGGGACCCTTTCAAAATGTACAGGTGAATTTTGCCGAGGTGCCTTCAGTACAGGGTTGCAGGTATCTACTTGTTATGGTTGATTGTTTGGCCCATTGGGTGGAAGCCTTTCCTGCTGGGGAGGAGACTGCACAAGTGGTAATAAAGGTATTATTAGAACACATCATCCCCCGGTATGGGCTGGTGAATAGTGTTAGTTCAGACCGAGGTCCTCATTTTGTAGCCAAAATTCTACATTAATCAGGTGGCGGTTGCATACACCCTGGCATCCCCAAAGTTCAGGGAGAGTTGAGAGGATGAATAAAACCCTTGAAAACGTATTAACTAAATTGATAACCGAAACAAGAATGAATTGGCTCAAGTGTCTGCCCCTGGCCCTTCTGCGAATCCGGGTCCGACCAAAATCTGACATAGGGGCTTCACCATATGAGATGATGTTTGGACTCCCCTTCTTACTGACCCCCTATAGCACTGGGGATTATTTATAAGGAGAGGCCGCTACCCAAGAATATGTAAAAACAATTGGAAAGACATTGGCAGATCTTAAAAGAAGAGGGTATCTTCCTCAAACCTCTCCCTTGGACACTGACATGCATCAAATAAAACCAGGAGACTGGGTTTTAATTAAGTCCTGGAATACCACCCCACTAACCCCTAAATTCGAAGGCCCGTTCCAAGTTCTGCTCACTACTCATACTGCAGTGCGAACCCAAGAAAAGGGCTGGACCCACATCACCAGAGTGAAAGGACCATTACCACCCCCGAGTGATCCCTCTGACTGCAACAAGGGGTCAGATCCCTCTGACCCTGCAACCCCAACAAGAGTTCCCTCTGAGTGGACTGCCACTCGAGATCCAGACACCCTCAAAGTAACTCTCAGGAAACAACCAAAAACCAGTTAAAGCCAATAAGGGACAATAACAGTTATTACAAGCTGTCCGTTACCATTGTTAAAAATCCACATTGTTATAAGAGGTTAAAAAGGTGTTAATATAAAAGTGTAAAATAATGGTTAAATCTGATGTTATAACTTGTTATAATGAGTCACAATGTGTTAATGCAAAAGTAATAAGTAACAGTAATTCTTAATTTAAAAATTAAATCTCTCATAGGGCACACCCAAAGGGAGCTAACTAAAACTAAGAAAAAGGTGGAAGGTGGGAATAAACAAGGGAGAACTCCACAAATCCAGCCTAAGAACTCCCCGACCCAAGAGGCAAGACCAGGTGAGACCAAAGAGAACCCTCAGAGCGAGATGGGGGCAGGTTCATACTGGACTCTTGGAGGGACTAATAGTAGTCCTACTGATATGATGAGGAGAAAGAACCCCCTGACCCAAGAGGCAAGGCCAGGTGAGACCAAAGGATCCACAAATAGAATGGTTCATACTGGACTCTTGGAGGGACTGATAGTAGTCCTATTGATAAGCAAGTTTACAGATGGGGCTTACTCCGAATGCTGTCATTCAGTTTGTGATGGGGAGAATCTACAATCCTTTATGAGAGTTCACACCCATGTGAATCCCACATGTTTTGACATGATCCAATTATCCACCTGTCAAAAAGAGAAAAAACAATATTGGATTGCAAAAAATGCTGCCACATTTAAGCAGTGCCTGACTGGGGAGTGCCCTATCAGAGAGTGGTTCTGTTTTAAAAAGTTAAGAAATACAGAGGGAGTAGCAGACCTGAGAAAAAGAAAATACCAAAAGGGGAGGAGGGGCAGCACACAAACATGGAAAAGTAAAATACAGACACCAAAAAGAATAGTGAAAACATATAAGCCAGCAACTTGGACACAAGATAGATCATGGAGGTGCCGAACTCCAATTTACATGTTGAATAAAATTATCAGGTTATCAAACAAAACAGCCCTTGCCCTTGATCATATCAGTAACCAATTGGCACAGACAAGAGCAGTAGTTTATCAAATCAAACTAGCAGTCGATTATGAAAGTAAGGTAATAAAAAATATTTCCAAAGAAATACAAAAAATTGCATATGTAAGTACCCAAGAATGGAAGCCCTTAATTAATATAGACTGGTGAGACAACTTCTGGTCCTTTGAAGGGACCTGGTGGAAAAAAGTAGTGTTCATTGCAATAAGTGCCTTTGTCAGTCTCCTGCTTCTCCCCTGCATACTTCCCTGTCTAATTCGAACTGTAGCCACTACTGTTCCAGCTAGTCTCCAAATCCCTAAAGTAAAGATTCAGAGACCTACAAATACAATTAGATTGGAACCCCAAGAAGAACTGAGCACAGCAAAAAGAATTTATGACCAATACCAAGAATTAAAACAGATTTATTCCCTTGAGTCAGACATGACCAATTGATGCGGGCTAAAGCCCGATCAAAGAAATAGAGGGGGGATTGAAAGAAATTAGCCCCGGGTTATGCACTCCCGAGTTGTACTGTTACATTGTTTTGCTGTAAAATTAAAGTTGCACTGTTACTTGCTTGTTTCAAACCGTTCATGTTGAATCTGTACCCTGAATTTCTGTTCGTTATGTCCAAGTTCTGTACCCTTTCTCCCTAAATCCTCGGCTTTCCCCTCTCCCGACGAAACGCTGCCGCCGCCTTGTCGCTCCGCCCCCCCCGCCGCTTCCTGCTGCTCCCTGCCTCGGCCGTCGAGCTGTGGGCTCCGCCCAATATGGAGATGAAAGAACTCCCATGGTGCCTGGCTGCAGCCGAGAGTCCAGTTGGAGCTAGAAAAACCCCTGGGACAGCGAGCTGACACAGAAACTGGACCTAAGAAGGACAAAACTGTGCGAGGCACACGTCTAGCTACCTGCAGGCAGCAGGCATTCTTTTGTTACTTTGTCGCCATGGCCTGAAAGAAACTAGAGAAAGGTAACGCCCCTGGACCACACGAGCCAAAGTGATTCTATTGGAACCCCCGTGAGGACGGAATCCCGACTCTGCAGCAGCACCAGCGGCGGCAGATTCGACTGCACCTCCTCCTCCGTGGTGTCTTCAGGGAGCAGCGGCGGCGTGCGCAGCCCCTCGAGCCCCTACCCAGAGCTGATTTCTAATAAAGGCTTTTTCAAAGGAGCTGGTCTCCTGGCCCATTTATAACACCCTCCTGCCCCCAGCACTGCTCTCTGCAGCCCCCTCTCCTTCCCTCAGCATCTCCCTGGGCCTGGACATTTCCCTGCTGAGAGGAGCCTTGTCCCTGCCAGCGCTGACAGAGCCCATCCCAGCCTCTGTGCCCTGGGCCCGGCCCTACAGAAACCTGCCTGTCTGCAGGGCCCTGGCTGGGGCAGGCTCTGTCTGCAGCTGGGCAAGGGCAGCTCAGGAGAGCCCTGCTGGGCCCTGCTAAGGTGATGCTGCTGCTGCTGCTGCTGTGCAGGGCTGAGAAGGGGCTGAAGGCCCTTGAGGAGCCTCCCAGCAGAGAGACAGACCATCCAAAGTTACAGCTCTGGAGTCTCTGTAGATGTACAAAGATTCCTTTGATGATCCTGAGTGTCCCTTTCAACTCAGAATGTTCTGTGGTTCTGTGATTGCAATTCCTGTTCTGCTTCTCTCATCCTCCTGTTGCCTATAATGAAAAGAGAAAAAAAAATAGCACTTGTAACAACATTAGAAGAGAAAAGTAAAAACCAGACCTTTATTGGAAGCTTCCAGGTGTCCCAGTGGGGATGGGGCACACCCAGCCCCTGATTTCAACAATTTATTGATTTTGATTAATTAGGATATTTAACAGGAACATCCAATAGTAGATTCAGTTGTCCCTGTTACACATCTCTGGGTCAACCCATTAGAGTTGTTCCAAGGGCTTCTTTGCCTCACTTTTTTTTTTATGACTGCTCACACTCCGGGTTAAAAACCAAAATGTTATTTTGTAGAATCTTCCTGATAATAAGACTACACAGTAGATCAGGAATGTAATTAAAAGGTTAGTTTATTGTTCTAAAACTTAATAGAAAGAGTAGGAAACGTGCTAGAATTAAATAAGAATTATATTTAAATAGGTATATGTATACTATAGGTATGTAAGTATATATAACTATATGTATACTATACATTTTTTACTATAGTATATAAGCATATGTACATATATATATATATACTAGAGTATATATGTACACTATAATAAGTATATGCAAGAGTAGTTGAATAGAGTAAATTAAAGATTATAGTTTTATAACTACATAATAGTAGTTAACAGAGCTATGAATATATAAAAAATGCATAAAACGCAGAAATCTTTTTTTCATCACCTCAACTCTCCCACTCTGCTCCAAGCAGGAAATTGAAAACACTCTCAGGAAAGCTCCTGATTTTTACAGCAATCCCAGGCTCACCTTCTTTTGGCAAATATCCTCCAGAGCTCTGGGACGTGGCAGCTTCAGGAGATCCCTGCAGCAACTGCAGCTTATCTTCCCCCAGCCAGAGAGTGACTGTTCCCAACGCTGTGAGGATTTCTCCTGCAGTGAGCCCTGAGTGAGCTCTGCTCTGTGCTGCCAGCCCAGGCTGAGCTGAACCCCTCTGTACCTCTGTGCTGTGCCTGGGGTGGCTGCAGGCAGTGCCCCAGCCCTGCTGGGCTGAGAGAAAAGCTGTTCAGCAAGAGAAATGTGGTTTTAAGGTTCCTCTTGGTTGCCAGGAGCTGCTTCTCTGCCTGGCCCAGCCCAGCTCATCATCACAGACAAAGCACAAGGACTTTAATGACCCTCTTGGGGCTCTGTGCTGAGGCCCTGAACATCAGTCCCTGAGAAGGGAGATGAAGAAACCTCTCAAGAACTCCAAGTCAGAATCCAACTCCAAAGTTTCTGGAAGTTTTAATGGGTCCCAGTGAGGGACACAACAGAGAAAGTGTCCCCAGTCCCCAGGCAGAGCAGAGAACTGCAGGCAGTGATGCCAGGAGGGGAAAAAGAGAAGCCAAGTCTTGGTGCCCTGGGGCACAGCAGGGTCTGTGCCACCAAGGGCTGTCAGGAGACACCTTGTCCTGAGGCCCTGGGGCCTCCTGGCACAGCCCCAGCAAGGCTGGGCACTCTCAGCCCCTTGTCCTGCCCTCAGCATCCCCCTGACAGCCCAGTGGCCTCAAGGATCTCCTGGAAGGAGTCCCTGGGGAGCCCTGGTCAGGAAGGGCCCTGGGGGGGTGCTCTTCAATGCTCCCATGTACTGCAGGTTTTTCAATGGACTTTGGGTTTGGCTTTTGCCTTGGAGTTTCTGAGAGGTTTGTGCAATCATGACCCCCAATTATCTGCTTTAATTAGTCCCTGGAGAGGCTTTTTCAGTAACAACACTCAGTGGGGCTCATTAATGCTTCAAGGTACTTCAGTTATTTGAAGGTACTTGGTGTTTCCCTTTTAAATCTGATTCTGTGAGAAAGATTGTGCAATCTTGCCCCCAATTATTTACTTTAACAAGTCCCTTGGGATTCTCAGTCAGTAAAAACACTCAGTGGGGCTCATTAATACTTTAAGGTACTCAAAGTTTCTTAAAGTACTTTTTTTTTGGCCACTGAGTCTCTGAGAAGTTTTTGTGCAATCCTGGCCTCCAATAATCTGCTTTAATGAGTCCCTTGAGAGCTTTGCACTGACACTCAGTGGGGCTCATTAATAGTTTGAGATACTCAAAGTTTTTAAGGTGCTTTGGAATTTCCTTCCCACACTAAGTCTCTGAGAGGTTTTTGTGCAATCCTGGCCTCCAATTCTCTCCTCCAAGGAGTCCATGAGGAGCCTGTGTTGGGGATGGACCTCAGTGCAACCCATGAATGCCTCAAGACGCTTCGGGTTTTTCTTCTGACTTGGACTCCTGGAAAGGTTTGTGCAATCTCCTCTCAGGCCCTGAGGTTTCAGGGCTCAGCACCAAATGCACCAGGGGGCTCATTAGGATCAAAGCAAGTCCTAACAAACCATGGCTCTGCCTTGATTTTCTTCTGGTGTCGTGCAGTTCATTAGGAAAGTTTCCTGCTACAGTTATGGAGAAAGATTTTAAATAGTTTCTAAGAAATACACATTCCTGGTATAAAGGGATCTTTTGTTACTGCTCTGTTTTGAGCAGAGCTGATTGCAGCATCCAGTGATTGATATTGATCCAGGGTCTCTCCTCAGGAGGTCTGGCCTGCTCAGAGAAGCTGTGCCCTGAGGTGTGCTCCAGTGTGAACAACCTTGTTCCACATTCTCCAACCCATCCTGTGCCTCCTCACTCCCCTGGGACCTGCTTTGCTTGGAGAGCTGCCCACACGCAGGCAAACAGGGGCTTCCTGCATTTTTTAGCAATGTAAAACTCCTGAGTTTCCCCACTGAAAACAGACACCCTCCTCAGGTGTGTGCCAGCCCAAGGTGCCACCAAGGCCACTGCAGCCCTGCCCTGGGCCAGGAGTGAGGGTGGATCATCATCCCAACCTGCCCTGGGCCATTGCAAGGGGCTGTGGCCATGGACACTGCCCTGACCCCACTGCTGGGTTTGGGTGCCACAGCAACCCCCATCAGTTCAATTTTCCTTGGAAAGCAACCCAAGGAGCCATTTCTGCAGCCACGTTCCATGGCCAGGGGGATGTGGGGGGCTGCAGGTGGTCATTGCCCCGTCCCTGGAAACATTCCAGTCCAGCTGGGACAGGGCTCTGAACAACCTGATCTGGTGAAAGATGTCCCTGCTCATCCCAGGCCTGGACAAGAGGCCTGAGTGAGGCCTGAACAACAGGCCCTGAGCCAAAGGTGACCGCTGGATGAAACTTCCAACCCAAGGTTATCTTTGTATTTGCTCATTAGTGAAATATGCATGGTCATTAGCAGTGTGATAGATGTATCCACTCATTTATGAAACATGGATTTACCTTTCTGTGTTTGGAAGCTGAACAAGGCCATGAAATCTGACATCTGGCCTTGTTTGGGGCTGTAGGGTCAAAGTCACCTCCCTTGGTTCCTCCTTGAGCCCTGGCCAGGCTTTGGGAGGGGCCCAAGAGGAGGATGAATCCAGATGTTCCCACACTAGAAGTGCTGTCAGTTTGTTTATTCAGCACTATCAAAGCTGGGCCCTCTCGCAGCAAGGCTGGAGCCTCACCTGTGGCTGGAGGCACCTGCAGGAATTCCCAGTGTCCAGGAGTGGCTCTGCAGTCCTTGGCTGTGACAGCTTCCCCCAGCTGAGGTGTGGGTGATGGGAAAGTCTGAGGGTCACTGCTGATGGATCTTTCTTACTCACTGCAGGCAATCTTTGGTAGTGATGGTTGGGTGCATTGCTAAGCTGCTCCTTTTGTGCTCCTTTGCCTCAGTTCCCACTCACCCCTGAGCTTCAGCCCTGGCTAGCAGTATGCTCGGGGGGAAACTGAGGCAAGGACGAAGATAAAAGACAAAAGGTGCTCTTAATCCTTCAGGAACACAGTCCCACAGTTTAATGCAGAACCTACTCCTTGCAGCTTGGGGGAGTTAAGAGAGGAATTAAGAGAGGAATTAAGAGACAGATTCCCTGCCAGAGGGCAGTTTTATGCCCTCTGCCAAGGAGGGGGAGAGGAGGGGGCCCACCAGCCGATGGGGGCTGACCTGGGGGAGGTGAGGCATAGGTGGTGTCAGGGAGAGGGGATTCAGTGCATGGGTTCATGGGAAGGTACAGCAAATACTTTGTGTGAACACATATAACAGAAACACCCAGTGCAATATCACAAAGTGAACTAACTACTTAGTGCAATACAACATCTCAGCCTTTTCTGTTACAATAAAACTGAAAGACACGCTTTGGGCCTATTCTGATGCAGAATATGTTTTTGCCCACCACTTTTGATTTGCAGGCAGTTTTGGCTGCTCTTGGCCTGTGAGCTCTGCATGGCTGACTTCTGAGGTGGTAGGGATTAAACCATTGAAGGCCTTTAAAACTAGGCAGCGAAGAATTCTGAACGCCAACACATTTAAAAACAAGACAACACAAAACAACAGGATTGTAAAAGGAAACACAAACACAAAGCATATTAACAATCTGATATCTTCCAGAAGTAACCCAATTTTTAAAAAGGCTCTGTCTTCTCTTTCCGGCGGCATCTTCTTTTAGAATTGATGGCTGCTTGCTTCTCATCATCTTCCTGGTGCTGGGTTTTTGGGAACAAAAGGTTTCACCCACTTTTGGGGTATCCAGTGTGGGCCCCAGGGGGTGGATACGCACGCGTAGCCACATCCCCAGGTCACGAGCTCATAGGGACCTTTGATCTCCCAGGTTTCTGGGTCCCTAATCAAAACTGGTGGGTGCTGTGACAGCTTAAACTGATTACTGCTGTTAAAGTGACATACCACTGGAGGACTCCTGTTTTCAAATGAACAATTCAGAAAGTTAATGGTAAACATGGCTTTGCAGAGTTTTTGTGTTGGTGACATCCATGCTGTGGAACTGTCTTGCCCAGCCAGGACTTTTTTTGAGCATCTGGTGGGCACGCTCGACCACAGCTTGGCCTGTGGGGGAGTGGGGGATGCCTGTTATGTGTTCCATTCCCCACTGATGGACAAACTGCAGGAATTCCTTGCTTTTGTACACTGGGCCATTGTCAGTTTTGATTTTCTTAGGGATCCCCAGTACTGAAAAGGCTTGCACGAGATGTTTCTTGGTATGTTCAGCCATTTCTCCTGCGTGGGCAGAGGCATAAACTGCGTTTGAATAGGTGTCAATGCTCACATGCAAATATTTTTGACGGCCGAAACTAGGAATATGTGTGATGTCTGTCTGCCACTCCTGGCAGCTTCCAAGCCCTCTGGGGTTAACCCCCATTGTAGGGGAGTTTTTAGAAGAGTAAGGCCACAATCTATTGATAAGAGGTTTGAACAATCCTTGCTATCAGGGAACAGTATGAGGTCATGTACTGTGCCTGCTGTGTACTGTGCTGTTCCTACATTGCCTTGAATTAGCAAAAAGGTAGCAAATGTAATAATTCATTGGTCCTTCTCACGGATGCTTCCACTTGGAAGCTGAAGACATGTAACAACTTATTGTACCTTCTCATAGATGCTGAACATAGAAATGCTGATCATAAGAAGAACAAAGAAGAAGTTGCTGCCAAAAGACCTGAACCAATGAGCAATCATTTAGAGTGCTTGAATATGAGATTTCAACCAAACAGCAACTGTAGCTGTTCCTGCTTTTACTCTGTAACCACATAAATATAGGGAATAAAGAATAAACTAGGAGATCAAACCTAATCATATTGATGTCCATTTGAGGCTCGGTTCCTTTCTCGCAAACGTTTCCATGGGTCCCCACAGTGTCACAATGGCCCCTTGCTTCCATGAGGCCTTGCAGTGTCAAAATGGTTTCCTTGGTTCCATGGAATGGAGCAATGCACAATGAACAATGCACAACTGCACAATGACACAGTGGCCCCTTGGTTCCATGAGGCCTCAGAGTTTCACAATGGTCTCCATCATTCCAGACAGTCCTGTAGTGTCACAGTGCTGCCTTGGTTCTATTGGGCTCCTCAGGATCACAATGGCCCCTTGGCTGCATGAGACCCAGCTGTGTCACACTGGCCCCTTGCTTCCATTGGGCCCCATAGGGTCACAGTTGTCCCCCTTTGCTTCCATGAGGCCTTCAGTGTCACAGGGGTCTCCTTGGTACCAGAGTATCACAATGGACCCTTGGTTCAATGAGGCCCTGCAGTTTCAAAATGGCCTCATTTGCTCCACAAGGCCCTGCAGAGCCCCTTGGTTCAACAAGGCCTCAGAGTTTCATCATGGTCTCCAGGATTGCATGAGGGCCTGCAATGCCACACTGGACCTTTGGTTCCATGGGCTCTCACGCTGTTCCATGAATCCTTAGTTCCATGGGGCCCTGCAGTGTCACAATGGACTCCTTGGTTCAATGGTGCCACACAGTGCCACAATTGTCTCTTGGTTCCATTCAGCCCGACAGTGTCACTATGGACACCTTGGCTCCACAAGGCCCTGAAGTGCCACAATGGCCCTTTGGTTTTCCAGAGCCTCAAGATGTACAAATGGCCCCCAGGGTTTCATGAGGCCCTGCTGTGTCACAATGGACCTATGGTCCCATGATGCGCCTTAGTGTCACAATGGTGTCCTTGGTTCCACGGTGTCAGAATGGGTCCTTCATCCCATGGAGACCCACAGTGTTCACTGCAGCCCCCTTGATTCCTTGAAGCCCTGCCATGCTCTAATGGCCCCTTGGTTCCAGTGGGTCCCAAAGTGTCAGAAAAGTCTCCATTGTTCCATGAGGTCCTGCAATGTCACTGTGGTCCCCAGGACAGCAGAATGTAACAATGGACTCTTGGTTAAGTGAGGTTCCTCAGTCACAGTGGACTCTTGGCTCCATGTGGCCACACTGTGACACAATGGTTTCTGGTTCCAAGAGGCCCAACAGAGTCACAATGGACCCTTGGCTGCATGAGACCTTGCTGTGTCACAATGGAGTTCTGGTTCCAGGAGCTTTCATCCTGCCAACAACAGTCTCCTTGGTTCTGCAGTGTCACCATGGACCCTTGGTTCCAGGAGGTCCCACAGTATAACATGGTCACTTCGGTTCTGTCAGGTTCAGCAGTGTCACAATGGCCTCCTTGGTTCTACAAGGCCTTGCTGGGTCAGAATGGCCCCTTTGGTTCCACAAGGCCCCACAGTGTCACCATGGTCTCCTTGGATCTGCATTGTCACGATGGACCTTCCATTCCATGCAGCCCTGGTGTGTCACAGTGGCCCCTTGGTTCCATGAGTTTCTGCACTATCAGCAATGGTTCCCTTGCTCAAACAAGGCCTTGCTGTGTCACAATGGACTCTTGGTTCCATGAAGCCTTTCTCTGTCACAATGTACTTTGGATTCCATGAGGTTCCAGGGTGTCCCAATGGTCTCCTTGGATCTGCTGTATCACAATGGACCATTGGTTCCATGTGGCCCTGCTGTGTCACAAAGGATTTTTTATCCATGAGGGTCCAACTTGTCACAGTAGACTCCTTGGTTCTGTGAGGTTCTGCTGTCACCAAATCTCTAAAATATCAGAATAACAATCCTACACAAATGTGGTGTTTAAGAGGGCATGACTTGAGGTGATGCTTGAGGTCCAACATTTGGTAACCCATAACCTTACATGGACATGTGATTCTAAAACACTGTTACTTATTTACAGTCACTACATGTGCATTAAAATTTAGCCATCACCATAAAACCCACCCCAAATTCCCAGACTCACTCCTTGTTTTTCTATCACTGCACTCTTGAGCCAGATGTCTTCTGCTCTTCCAACCAACCTTGCTGGAAAAGAAGGACCTCAAGGCCTTGTTCCTGTGCTAGAAGTTCACAGGCACAGGAAAAATGGAATGAACCCTTTTGGTATCCAGCCCCAGGCTCTGTGTGCCCAGGCAGAGGCAGGCAGGACGCAGAGCTGTCAGCAAAGGAAGGGCCCAGCCAGGTGGGGCAGCCGCGGGTGACGACAGCCTGCAGGGACAGAGGCACAGGGCATGGACACCGTAGGACAGCCTGGGCTGCACAGGCCACAGGGATGGGCAGCAGCTGCAAGGCCCTGACACAGCCAACTCCTGCAGCACTTGGGCCATGGCTGCTGGCCCTGGGCCTGAGCCAGCAGGAGGGGACAAGTGACCCTTGCAGGCCTGCAAGGGCCTCATGGCCTCCTTGTCCCTGCTCAGCAGCCTGGCAGGGGCTGCCCCATGGTGCTGCCCTTGGCATTGCACATCCCCACATCCCAGTGGCCTGGGAAGAGGCCTGAGCAAGGAGGGAGGGACAGGATGTGCCTTGGCAGGGGCTGGGGCTCAGGGCATGGCCCTTTGCATTCCTGAAACACATCCAGGTTTGCTCAGCATCAGAGACACCTTTGCCTTGTTTGTCCCACCTGTCCTCACTGCCTGCAGGGTTCTGCTCTATCTGGAACCTGGAGAAACTTTCTCAGTCGTGTTTCTCTCTGGGACCCATTAAAACTTAAAGAAAGTTTGGACTTGGAATCTGACTTGGAGTTCTTGAGAAGTTTTTTTTGCACACTCTGAGGGACTGAATCTGATGTAAACAGCACGAAAGTCCCAAGAGATTAATTAAAATCCTTGTGCTGAGTCTTTACTGCTGAGTTGCATCAGTAACCTGGCAATCAAGAAGAGCTTCAAAAAGACATTTCTCTTGCTGAGCTGCTCCTTTCCCAGCCCAGCAGGGCTGAGGGCACTGCCTGCAGGTTCCTGAGAGCTGTGAAGCATTCAGAGGCTTTAAGAAACTGCAAGGACAATTCTGAGCTTCTTCATGGAGAAATCTTCACAACTTTTGAAAATTCAGAAATTCTTCATTTTGAAATTGTCACCACTTCTGACACAATCAGTCTCTGGCTGCAGGGATCTCCTAAAGCTGACCCAGGACAGCACTGAGGTGACTGTAAGGATGGCTCTGCTGCCCTTTCTGCTTTGGGGGAGGATGTGCTCCAGAGCGGGGCTGCCCTGGGCACCGTCAGAGGGACAGGGCAGGACGGCTCCTGCTGCCAGGGACGGCTGCAGGGGCTGAAGCTGGGGCTGCAGCCAGGGCTGCCCAGGGCTGTCCTGCACAGCAGCTCCTGCAGCCCTCAGGGCTCTTGGCCAGCCCAGGGCATCTGCCACCTGCCAGGGGCAGCTCTCAGCCTGCCTGGGAGCTCCCATGGATGGTGGAGGGGAGCAGTGGGTGCAAGGAGTGACTCCTGCCAGGGCAGGTCCTGCAGCTGCTGCTGCTGTGGAGAGGGTGCTGTGTGTGCCAGGGCTGCTCAGAGCTCCAGCTCATGCCCAGGTCATTTCTGAGGGGACTTTTCATCAGCTCATTCAGGGCAGGAGTTTCCTGCTTGTGTCTCTGCTTTCCTGAATCTGTGCTCCCACTTTTCCCTGGCTCAGCTTGGTGGCATTGGAAACTCAGCTGTGCAGGGCAGAGCAGGGCCTGAGGCTCTTCAACCATCCCACAGAGTTTTCCTGGGAACCTCAGCAAGTGCCTGCAGCTGCCCAGGTTCCAGATCCATGCAGCATCAGCTTTCCATGGTGCCCAGGCCTGGGGGAGCTGTTCTTTAATGCCTGCAGCCAGGAGCAGCTGCAGGGCAGAGCTGGCCCAGGGGCTGGGCTGGGCTCTGGCAGCTGTGGCAGGGAAGGAGCCCGGGCCCACAGGAACAGCTCGGGCTGGGACAGCTGCAGCAGCAGAGGCGTGGGCAGGGAGGGAGGGAGGCAGTGCTGAGGGCAGCCCTGCTGCTGCTGCTGCTGCTGCTGCTGCTGCAGGGGAGATGTGGCAGCTGCAAGCCCTGCCCTGCAGGGCAGACACTGGCCTGAGCAGCACAGCTGCTGTGTCCCCTGGCAGCCAGCACAGCCCTCAGCCCGGGGGCTGGGGGCCCTCAGTCCCCTCCTGGGCCGGCAGAGCAGCTCCAGAGATGAAGGGCATCTCTGCTGCCATGTGCCCATTGCCTGCTGCCCAGGGCCTGAGGGCCACTGTCCTGCACTGCTGCTGCCTGCACTGCAGGGGCTGGGCAGGGCTGGGCAGGGAAAGGCTTTTCCTCAGGGCCCGGCTCTCTCTCTCCTTGCCTTGCCCAGCTGCTGCTGGCATTGCTGAGGGGCTCTCTGGGAATGGCACTTCCAGCTGCAGGCTCAGGCCCAGCCCTTGGGCTCCTCCTGCTCAGGCTGAGCACAGCAGTGGGGTGTCCCAGCTCCCTCTGCCTGGGCAGCTCTGGGCAGGGCAGGCTGGCAGGCTGGGAAGGAGCTGACACTCCCTGACTTTGGGAAAGGCAGGAGCCACTTTGTGTGCCAGGGATCCCTCTGCTCTCAGCAGTGTCTCCTGCCTTTCCATGGAAACATGGGAGTGGAACTCAGAAAGGTGCAAGTCCAGGGCAGCTGGGAACAGGAGAGAGGGACAGAGCAGCTCCCCTCAGTCTGCACCAAGGCTCAGACAAATCTCCTGCCTCACTGGACTCTCTGTTCTCCCCAGGTGCAGCAGAATCTCTCGTTCTGCCTCCTGAAATCCCCATCATTTGCTCTGGCAGGTCCTGTGCCTAAGGAGCAGATTCTTTGTCCAAGTTCAAACACCAGGACTGGCCCCTGCCCTCACTGTTCCCCTGCACTGACTGGGGATCAGGGTTGACTCCCAGGTTTCCTGCAAGTCAAGGTCTGGCTCCTCACAAAAACTTGGCCAGCAGCAATCAGGGCTCCTGCAACCAAGGTAAAGGAAGATCTCTTGGTCAGAGACGGCGGGGAGGTGTTTAGTGTCAGGAGAGGTTCTGTGAGAAAGGGGTCTGACTTTTCTGTGAGAAATCTATTGTCAGTTTTCACTGTTTATCCTCTTTCAAAAGGTTCCAATGTTTTGAGACAGCAAATGTCCAACAGCAGCTCCATCAGCCACTTCCTCCTGCTGGCATTGGCAGACAGGCGGCAGCTGCAGCTCCTGCACTTCTGCCTCTTCCTGGGCATCTCCCTGGCTGCCCTCCTGGGCAACGGCCTCATCATCAGCGCCGTAGCCTGCGGCCACCACCTGCACAGCCCCATGTTCTTCTTCCTGCTCAACCTGGCCCTCACTGACCTGGGATGCATCCTAACCACTGTCCCCAAAGCCATGCACAATTCCCTCTGGGACACCAGGAACATCTCCTACACAGAATGTGCTGCACAGCTCTTTTTTTTGGTCTTCTTTCTCTCAGCAGAGTTTTATCTCCTGACCATCATGTGCTACGACCGCTACGTGTCCATCTGCAAACCCCTGCACTACGGGACCCTCCTGGGCAGCAGAGCTTGTGCACACATGGCAGCAGCTGCCTGGGCCAGTGCCTTTCTCACTGCTCTCATGCACACAGCCAATACATTTTCCCTGCCCCTGTGCCATGGCAATGCCCTGGGCCAGTTCTTCTGTGAAATCCCACACATCCTCAAGCTCTCCTGTTCCAAATCCTACCTCAGGGAACTTAGGCTTGTTGCTGTCACTGCAAGTTTATCTTTGTGCTGCTTTGTGTTCATTGTTTTCTCCTATGTGGAGATCTTCAGGGCTGTGCTGAGGATCCCCTCTGAGCAGGGACGGCACAAAGCCTTTTCCACCTGCCTCCCTCACCTGGCTGTGCTCTCCCTGTACCTCAGCACTGGCACATTTGCTCACCTGAAGCCCCCCTCCATTTCCTCCCCATCCCTGAATCTGGCCCTGTCAGTTCTGTACTCAGTTGTGCCTCCAGCCCTGAACCCCCTCATCTACAGCCTGAGGAACCAGGAGCTCAAGGCTGCAGTGTGGACAATGATGACTGGATTGTTTAGGAAATATTAAACTGCTGGCAAATTTCTGCAAATCACTTATAATAAAAATCAATAAAAGTAATTTTGAAAATTCTTGTTGGTTTGGTAGTGGGTTTTTCATTTGTTTTGTTTTATATTTTTGAACATTTTCGCAAAGAAATCTCATGGTTTGTGCCATTTCTCATTTTGTTCCTCTCCACCTTCCATGAGGCCACAGACTGTGTCAATGAGGGGCTGAGCTCTTGGTGGGTTTAAAGGAACTCAAGGATCTCCCAGCCAAGTTTTCTGCAGAGATGCCCCTTTTGTTCCCCTCTCTGCAGCTGCAGCAGCAATGTCTGTGTGCAGAGCTGGGGGCAGATCAGTGCTGGCACAGCAGCTGTGGCCAGCAGCAGCAGCAGCACTTGGTGCTGCCAGTGCTGCTGCCGTGGCCCTGCCCCGCTGCCCTCCTGGCCCTGCTGTTGCTGTAGGGCCTGAGTGCTCTCGGGGCCGGGCACAGGGCTGGGGGTGGCAGTGCCGGGGCTGCAGCAGGGACAGGCCATGGGCACTGCTGGCACAGCAGCAGTGCTGAGGCCTCAGGCCAGGGCCTGGGGGCTGCAGGCTCCTTGCCCAGGCTCTCTCCAGAACACATTGCCCAGGCCAATGCTGAGCAGAGAAAAGCCCCGGCAGCAGCCCCAGGCTGGCCGTGGGCAGGCTGGGGGCAAACAGCACGGCTGGGGCTCTGCAAGGGCCCTGGGCAAGCACACGGCAAGGAGCAGCAGAGCAGGGCCTGATCCATCCCCACTGCGCTGGACACCCCAGGCCAGCGGCCCACAGCCTCCTCATGCACCTGCCAACAACATCCCCCATCTGCAGCCCTGGCCTCTCCCCCAGCTCACACAGCTGCCGCAGCCTTGCAGGCACAGCCACGGCAGCACTGCCTCAGGAGCCCCTGTTTGCCCTGCCCAGAGCAGGCCTGAGCACCCCCATGGGCTTGGTGTGGGGAGATGAAGCTGAGGGAGCACAAATGCCAGCAGGGCCTGGGGCCAGGAAGGGCTGGGCCACAGCAGGGAAACCCCTCAGGTTTGTGGTGGCCTCTGAAGTCAGAGCCAGAAAGTTTGTTCCCATGAGCTGGGAGTTTTCTGTGCCACTGCAGACGTTGTTGCTCAGAGCCAGGGCTGCCTGGCAGCCACCCCCAAACTGCCCTGACCATTTCCTTTGATTCACCTTGGCTTGCTTTAATCTTCCTGCTACAAATTTCTTCCTGTTGCCCACCCCTGTTCCCTGCCCTGCAAACAGCCCATCCCTGATTACCCTTCCTCTCTGGCCCCACTCCCCATTTCAGTTCCTCACTTGGCACCATGGGAATATCCCTTGGGGAGCAGGATCATCCTCCAAGTGCTTCAGGACTTGTCTGCAGGCTCCTGCAGTGCCTGGTGCTGCTCCCTTGCCAGAGTCACCCCAGGCCAGGGGGGCACATCTGGGCTGCTGTGTCTGCCTGTGGGGCTCCCTGTTGTGGGCAAAGAGGAGGAGCTGCAGAGGCTCTGCAGGACTGACAGGATGGGCTTTGGGGCTGTGAGGAGAAGCTGCTGAGGGACCTGGGCCTCTGCACCTTCTGGAGACGAGGCGCTGGGCTCATCCTGCAGGTGCAAGGGTGGCTTCAGAGAATCACAGAATCAGCAAGGTTGGAACAGACCTTGGACATCATCCAGTCCAACCTGTGCCCTGACACTGCCTTGTCTCCCCTGAGCCTCCTCTTCTCCAGGATAAACAACCCCAGCTCCCTCAGCCACTCCTCACAGGACTTTTGTTCCAGACCCCTCACCAGCCTTTTTGCCCTTCTCTGGACACGCTCCAGCCAATCCATGTCCTTCCCAAATTGGGGGGCCAAGAACTGGACACAGCACTCGAGGTGCTGCCCAACCAGTGCTGACGCAGGGGAACAATCCCTGCCCTGCTCCTGCTGCCCACACTGTTCCTGATCCAGGCCAGGAGCCATTGGCCTTCTTGGCCCCCTGGGCACATTGTTGCCTCATGTCCAGCCTGCTGTCCAGCAGTCCCTGCAGGTCCCTTTCTGCCTGGCTGTTGTCCAGCCACTCTGTCCCCAGCCTGTAGCACTGCAGGGGTTGTTGTGGCCAAAGTGCAGGAGCCGGCCCTTGGTCTTGTTCAACCTGATATGGTTGGATTTGGGCCCTGGATGCAGCCTGTCCAGGGCCCTGTGCAGAGCCCTCCTGCCGTTCAGTAGATCCACACTCCCAGAGAATTTGGTGTCACCAGAGTTCCATGAGGCCCTAGAGTGTCACAATGGTCTCCATGATTCCATGAGGCCTCCCAGTATCACAAAGTCCCTTGGGTTCCTTGGGACCTCTTGGTGTTACAAAGTCCCTTGGATCCTTGGGCCCTGCAGTGTCACAATGGATCTTTGGATCCAGGAGGTCTGGCAGTGCAGCAATGATCTCCTTGGTTCCACAGGGTCACAATGGCCTCTTGCTCCCAAGGGGCACCACGGTGTCAAACAAGTTTCCTTCATTCCAGGAGTCCCTGAGGAGCAACCCTGGCCCCTTGGTTCCATGGGGCCCTACAGTGTCACAATGACACCAGGTCCTGCTCTGTCCCAATGCTCTGCATGGTTCCACAAGGCCCTGCAGTGTCACAGTGGCCTCTTGGTTCCATGAGGCCTCCGAGGGCCACCATGAATTCCTTGGTGCTGCAGTGTCACAGAGGAGCCCTGGTCACACAAGATCTGCAGTGTCACAAAGGCCCCTTGGTTCCACCACAGTGTCACAGTTTTTCCCTCAGCTCCATGAGTCCCTGCAGTGTAACAGTGGCCCCCTGATTACACAAGGCCCTGCAGTGTCAGAACGGCTCCACGGTTCCACTGGGCCCTGGAGTCTCACAATGGTCTCTTTACACAGTTCAAGGTCTCTCTCTCAGTTCTGCAGTGTCAAAATGGTGAAACCTGTGTGTCACACAAGGCCCTGCAGGGTCACAATGGCCTCTGTGGTTCCACGAGGACCCAGAGTGGCACAGTGCACTCCCTGGTTCCATTTGGCCCCTCAGTACCACAATGGACTCTTGGTTCTGTGGGATTGCACAGTGTCACTGTGGTCCTCTTAGTGCCACCAGGCCCCACAGTGTCACAATGGCCCCTTGCTTCCCCAGAGTGTCCCAAGCATCACAGAATGACAGAATCAGATGGGTTGGAAAAGACCTTGGAGATCAAAAAGTCCAACCAATGCCCCAATACCACCTTATCACCCAGACCATGCCACTGGAGAGGGACAGTGACTCTGCCACCTCCCCCCTGGCCAGCCCATTCCAGTTCCCAATACCCTTTTTCTCTGAAGAACTTTTTCCTATTTTCCAGCCTAAACCTCCCCTGGTGCAGCCTAAGGCTGTGTCTTCTTGTCCTGCCCTCCAGCAGATCCACACTCACACCCAGCTTGGTCTCAGCTGCAATTTGCTCATGGTGGACTCGATGCCCTCACCCAGATCATCAGTGAAGATGTTAAACAGGACTGGGCCCAACACACATCCCTGGGGGACACCACCAGTGACTGGGCACCAGCTGGATGCAGCACCATCCCCAGCCCTCTCTGGGCCCAGCCTGCAGCCAGTTCTTCATTCTCCCAGCAAAGAGGGAACCTGCCCAAGCCAGGGGCTGCAGCTTTTCCAGGGAATGCTGTGGCTCACGGTGTCAGAGGCTTTGCTGAAGGCCAGGTAGACACATCCACAGCCTTTCCCACATCCACCAGGCAGGTCACCTGGGTGTAACAGGCGATCAGGATGGTCAGGCAGGATCTGTCCCTCCTAAATCCACTCTGGCTGGGTCTGATCCCTCAGCCATGCTGTGGGTGCCCTGTGATGGCACTCAAGGTGATCTGTTCCATCACCTGGCCAGGCACCCAGGTCAGGCTGACAGGCCTGGAGTTCCCCAGATCCTCCTTCCAGCCCTTCTTGGGGATGGGCTCACATTGGCACCTCCAGCCCTCTGGGACCTCCCTGGTGAGCCAGGACTGATGAGAAATGATGGAGAGCAGCTTGGGGAGCTCATCCAGCAGCTCTCTCATGCCCCTGGGATGGATCCCATTTGATCCCATGCACCTGTGAGCATCTGAGTGGCTCAGCAGGTCAGCAGCTGCTTCCTCCTGGATGACAGGGGGGCTCTTCTGCTCCCTGTCCCCATCTACCAGCTCAGGAGAACACTTGTCCTGAGCACAACCTGCCTGATTGTTGAAAACTGAGGCAAAGAAGGGGTTAAGTGTCTCAGCCTTATCCTCATCTTTGGTAACTATATGCCCCCAATAAGGAATGGAGGTTTTCCTTATCCCTCCTTTTGCCATTAATGTATTGACGAAATCATTTTTATTTTCCTTCAAAGAAGCAGCCTGGTTAAGTCCTTATTGAGCTTTCACCTCTCTAATTTTCTTTGTGCATGATCTTACAACATCCTTAATCACTTGCTGAGTTGCCTGCTCCTCTGTCCAAAGGGGATGCACCTTTTTTTTTTCTCCCTGATTTCCTGGGAAGAAATGCATGTCCAGCCAGGCCATTTTTGTTTCTGGGTGATATTTAAGTACACAGAGACACCATGCTCTTGATCCTTCTAGATTTCTTTCTTAAAGTGTGTCTATCCTTCCTGGACACAGTTTGTTTTTAAGGGCTGTTTCTTTAAAAAAAATCAGTACCTGTTTCAATACTCCCCAAACCTGCAACCTGAATAGGCCAAAGTCTGCTCTCTGTGAGTCCAGTGTAGAACTTTGTTGATGCCTCTCCTTCTTCCACAGAATATATTTAAAAACTCAATCATTTCATGGTCACTGCACCCCAAAAAGCCTCTGACCATCACCACTGATCTCCCACCAGCCCTTCTGTGTTTGTGAACAGGAGGAGACAGAGCTTGCCTTGGCAGAGGGAAGAGAAGGAAACCTCCCCAAAGTGCAGCTTGGAAGGTTCAGCCTGGAGCTGAGGAAGAAGAAAAGTCCCTGCCAGGGTAGAATTTTGGTGCAGGAGGTGTCCCAGCATGAGGCTGGGCCCTGCCCTGGCTCTGTGTGCCAGGAGCCGGCAGCGCTGGGTGCAGGGAGCCCAGGGAGGGCAGAGAAATGCTGGGCTGAGAAATGCTGGGGGGACAGAGAGATGGGCGTGTGCAGCCGGCCAGGGCACAGCAGCAGCAGCAGGCACAGGGGGCACAGGCTGCAGGAGAGATGGCCAAGGGCTGGGCAGGGCTGGCAGGGCCACAGGCACCCAGACCTTTGTCCCCTGGGCTCTGCCAGCGCCTCTGCAGGCCCCACAGAAGGAACTTTCCTTGCAGGAAAGCCTGCACTTGGCTTCTGCCTGGCCCCTCCCTCAGCAGGCTGGCAGGCCTTGCAGCTTTAGGACATTTGTCCTTGCTGCCCCTGCCATCCCCCTGCCCCACCAACAGCCCCCAGCCAGCCGCGAGGGACAGGCCCTGCTGTGCCAGGCCTGGGCTCAGGCCTTGGCCTTTCTGCTCCCTCCAGCCAGCCCAGGCCTTGCTCAGCATTGCAGTCCCTGCTCACAGCCTTGGGCTCCCTGCAATCCTGGCCTCAAGGAGCTGCTCTCACCAGTGCCTGGGCAGCCTTTGGCACTCCCTGCCCTCACTGGGGCCCAGGGATGCTCCAAGGCATTTGGAGTTTTGCTTCTGACTCCTTGAGCAGCTTCTTCAAATTTCTCTCAGTGCTTTGGGGTCCTGGACTCAGCCCCAAATTCACCAGGAGTCTCATGAAAATACAGAAAGCCCTTAGGAGCTCCTTGTCTTCCTTGAATTGTCTTTGAGCCTCCAAGGCTTGAGCAGTTTACTGGAGTCAGTTTGGTGTTGTATTAAGGAGGAGATTTGAAAGTCCATCTCATGATTTTTGGTTTTTAAAACAAATGAGTATTTTTAAAAATTTTTGTTCATTGAACAGGTGACAGAAACAATCTCCAAGTGATCTTGATGCTGAAGGTTTCTTTAGAAGGTCTGGGCACAGACAAGTATGAGCCCTTACAGGCTGAGCCTGTTTAGACAAGCTGCTCCTCACCCCAACCTCACCATGTCTGACATTGCCCACCTGGCACTGACATCCCTGTGCCCTGCAGCAGAACCTTGTCCCCTGAGCTCTGCAGCTGCCTGTCCCAGCCCATTGCACCATGGCCCACCTGCTCTCCTCAGGCCTCTGCCTGCACACAGGCCCAGCAGAAGTTTTCCTCTTGCTGAGGAAAGAATGGAAAAGCCTGAGCAGGTTTCCTAAATCACAAAGCCCACTCAGGAACCACATGCTCAGGAGAGGCTGCCTGGATTGATGTCACCTTTGGGAAAATCCAAAGCTTATCTTCTATTTCCAAAGTCATTGAAGACTTAAAATGAAATTATTCCCAGGGGCTTTTCTTGTTAGAGTTCTTTCGAATGTTAATGAGCCTTTGGCACTGAATTCCTGAACTGAAGAGCTGAAGACTGAACAAGCCTCTGGAGGGATAAAATCCATCAGGGAACCTCCAAGTTGCTGAGGATCCATCCTCAGCAGAGCAGATTGAAGAGATTCCAGGGGTTTCCAGCTGCTCAAGAGCTGTGAGCTCACGTGCAGGCACAGGGGCTCCATGGTGGCATCTGAGGGGTCTCTGGGCTCCTGAAGATCTCTTTGGTCACACTCAGTCCCAGGGGCTCTGTGGTGACATCCCAGGGCTCCTTAATCTTCCTAAGGGTCATGAGGTGACAGACAGTCCCAGGGCTGCAGAGTGACAACAGAGGTGTCTGTCCCCTGCCAAGGAGCCAATTTGTCCCAGGCAGTAGCAGGAGTCCAGTGGTTACATCCCTGTGCTCCTAAAGAACAGCGAGGTCACCGACACTCCCAGGAGCTCCATGGGGACATCCCAGGAGTGTCCAGGCTGCCAAAGAGCTGGGATGTCTGTTTGGTTTGAAAAGACAGGTTTCTGCCAGGGAAACTTGGGTTTACCTTAGAATGGAGAATGTAAACCCCTCACCCCCCCCGCCAAATTATAATTTTGCTATCAAGGGCTCTCAGGCAAAGATTTTGGGGATGGGAATAACAGTTCTTTACTAAGAATATTAACAATACAAATGTAATAGGAAACAAAACCACCCAATCAAACAAGCAAACAAAGAAATAAACAACAAAATTGGAAAACGCTGACAGAGTCAGAGCTACAGCCTGACACCTTGTGATTCAGGGTGTTGAAAGCAGTCCAAAAATAAGCCCTTCTGAAGTGGCAGACGTGATTCTGTTGAAGTAGAGATGATCCTGTAGAAAAACAGGTCCAGGGGTGGTGAGGAGGGGTCTGGTGATGGTGAGGAGAGGGTCTGGGAATGGTGAGATGGAGTCTGGTATTGGTGAGATGAAGTCCGGTCTTCCTCCCAGGAAATCGAGTGAAAAACCAGCAGCTCTCGTGTCTGTGAGTCTCCGTTTATTCAGACAACAAAAACTGCCTGCCCCACCTCCCCCACCCCGCCCGCCCCCACTGCCAGGGGATGAGATGTATCTCACAATAGGGTGATAGAAATGCAGATGCACCGCTCTGGGGGGGAAGGTACAGGCTGGGAAGGTGCTAATGGCCTATTACTCAAAGGCATCAGGCCTCTCCCTCCTTGAGTTACCAGAGATAAAGAAAAGCATCTCCCCAACTGCTTTAAAACAGTTGAAAATAGAATACAGAAACCCTGGCTCCACCATCCAAGACACACTGCAGAACCAAGGAGAATGTTGTTGGCAGTATGAAAACTCATGCAACCAAAAGTCCATTGTGACATTGTGGGGGCTCATAGAACCATGGAGACCATGATGACACTTCAGGACCCACTGGAACCAAGGGGCCATTGTGACACAGCAAGGCCTCATGGAATGTGCAGGACCTTGTATAACCAACGGGTCATTGCAGCACAGCAGGGCCTCATGGAATCAAGGGGATCATAGTGACACTGTGTGACACCATGGGACCACGGGGACATTCTGACTCTGTGGAATCAAGTACACCATTGTTACATAACAGGGCAATATGGACAAGGAGGCCATGGTGAACCAGCAGGGGAACCCACTGAGGCTACTGTGACATTTCAAGGCCTTGTGACACCAAAGGACACTTGTGGAACTGCAGGGCCTCATGGAACCAGTAAGACCATTGTGATATCCC
The DNA here is from genome assembly GCA_016584745.2 of Phylloscopus trochilus trochilus. Taxonomy (NCBI): domain Eukaryota; kingdom Metazoa; phylum Chordata; class Aves; order Passeriformes; family Phylloscopidae; genus Phylloscopus; species Phylloscopus trochilus. The sequence continues at coordinate 3,083,878 of WQNJ02000054.1, forward strand.
ATGGCCTCATGGGAACTAGGGGCTATTTTGACACTCTGGGATCTTGTAGAACTGAGGGGCTGTTGTACAATACAGGGCTCCATGGAACTAAGAACTCATGTAACCGTGAGGGGCCCAATGGAATCAAGGGGCCATTCCATACTTCAGCGCCTCATGGAACCCAGGTGCCCCTGTGACACTTCAGGGCCTCATGGACTCCTGGAGAGAATTCTGACACTTTGAGATGTTGTTGAATCAAGAGGCTCTTCAGGGCCTTGTGGAACCAAGGAGCCATTGTGACACTGCAGGGCCTCATGGAAGCAATGAGACCATTCTGGCACTCTGAGTCTCCAGGGAACCAAAGAGCCATATTGACACCACAGGGCCTCACAGAACCAAGGTCACCACTGTGACACTGCCAGGTCTCATGGAAGCAAGGGGCCATTGTGACACTGTGAAGGCAAGGAGACCACTGTGATATTGCTGGGCCTCATGGAAACAAAGTTCTGTTGTGATACTATGGAGCCTCATGGAACCGTGGGGAAATTGTGATGCTATATGTTTCAAGGATCCAAGAACATGGAACAAGTCTGGCTGGCTTGGCCTCTGGGTGCTGTCTGAGTGCTCCAACTGACCTTAACATGTTGAGGGCTGCTTCTGATCTGTCCTTGAAACCCTGGAGTTCTGTGCTTTCTTTCCTGTGGGAAAGAACTGTCCTTCTCCTCCAGATGCCCATGGCCAGAATTGGGGTTCTACCTCCAAATTTGATTGTATCCAAGGATTGTTCCCATATGAAACCTGGCAGGAGAGACAGCTCTGGCTGGCCTTGGCCTCTTGAGGGCCACTTCTCATCTGCCTTCAAAACATTAGGGAGCCGTGCTTCCCTTCCCATGGAAGAAATCATCTTTCACATCCAGGTGTCCATGGCCACAACTGGGAATCTGCCTCCATAATTCCAGACATCCAAGGATAGCTGCCAGACAAAAGTTGCCAGGACAGTCTCGGTTCCTTCGGCCACCTGAGAGCCAGCTCTCATCTGCCTCCTTCCATCTCCTCCCCATCCCTGGATCTGCAGGTCCAACATAGGCCCTCCCTGGGTGGGCTCACTCACCAGCTGTGACAAAAAGTTGTCCTCCACACACTCCAAAAACCTTCCTGGACTGCCTCTTTTCTGCTGTATTCAGTTCCCAGCAGATGTGTGGGAGGTTAAAGTCACCTCCAAGAACAAGGGCTGATGGTCCTGAAACATTCTCCAGCTGCTCATAGAATAAGCTGTCCACCTCTTCTTCTTGGCTGGGTGGATGATAACAGACTCCCAGTAGGATGTCAGCCTTGTTGGCCTTCCCACTGGGAGGATTGATTGATTGATCCATAGGATCAACTCCCTATGGATTCTTACCCATAGGCTTTCAACTCCATTGATTTCAATATAATCTCTCAGAGGAGATGGGACAGATGGGAGCAGAGACAAAGAATTCCTGCTGGATTTTTCATTGTGTTTGCTTATCCAGGTGACCTGGATCCATATGTAGAGGAGGTGTTTTGTGTCAGATAACACTAGCAGAGTGATAAGAAGAATATTTTTAAGTGAAAATAGTATATCATGCAAAATAGACAATGAGAAAAAAAGGACATGTGATCAGAAGAGCATCTAAGTTTTTCAGACGATGAGAGACTGATTGATGTTCCAGTGGTCAAGCCTGTTTATATTATTTCTCCAGGGATTCCTTGAGATGAGAGTTGACCACCAGAGGCCAAGGTCAGCCACAGCTCTCTGTCCTGGCAGCTTTTGCCTGGGAGAACCCTTGAATATACAGATTTTTTCAGGGGAAACATCAGTTTTGGCCATGGGCACCTGGAAAGACGGATGGCTCTATTCCATAGGAAGGAAAGCATGGAGCACCAGTGCTCCAGTGGCTGATGAGAGGCAGCCCTCAGCATTCCATGGACAGCTGAAACCGTCAGGTGGGCCCTGGGAGGCCAAACACGTCAGATCTGTTCCATCTCCCCTTGGTTCCATGAGGACCTGCAGTGTCACCATGGTCTCCATGATTCCATGGGGCCTTGCAATGCCACAATGCACCCCATGGATCCACAGTGCCCTGCAGGATCACAATGGCCCTTTGGTTCCAAAAGACCCTGTAATGCAACAATGGCCTCTTGGTTGCACAAAGCCCTGCTGCCTCACACTGGCCCCTTGGGACCATGCAGCCCAACAGTGCTACAGGGATCCCTTTGGCCCCACAGTGTCACCGTGATCTCCATAGGACGGAAAGCACAGAGCCCCAGTGTTTCAGGGGCTGATGAATGGCAGCCACCAGAGGCCAAGGCCAGCCAGAGCTCTCTGTCCTGGCAGCTTTCATCTGGGACCAATTGAATAAATATCTTGGGTTCTGTATCTCGGATATATGGAATTTTGGGGGCAGAATCCTAATTTCAGCCATGGCACCTGCATGAGAAGGCCAGTTCTTTCCCATAGGATGGAAAGCACAGAGCCCCAGGATTTCCAGGGCAGATCAGAGGTGATCACCAGAGGCCAAGGTGAGCCAGACCTGTCTGTCCTGGCAGCTTTAGTCTGGGAGAAACCCTTGTATACAGCGAATTTTGGAGAAGTACCATTTTTGTCCATGGGTGCCTGAGCAGGAGGGATGGTTCTTTTCCATAGGAAGGAAAGCCCAGAGCCCCAGGGTTTCAGGGGCACATGAGAAGAGACCCCCAGGTCAGTTGAGCCAGTCAGGCCCAGACAACCAGACCTATTCCCTGTTCACTTGGATTCACAGGGCCTCACTGTGTCACTCTGGCCCCTTGTTTCCATGGGTCCCCACAGTGTCACACTGGGCCCTTGCTTCCATGAGGCCTTGCAGTGCCAAAATGGTTTCCTTGGTTCCATGGAGCTGCACAATGACACAGTGGCCCCCTTGGTTCCATAAGGACTCAGAGTGTCACAATGGTCTCCATGATTCCAGACAGTCCTGCAGTGTCACAGTGGTGCCTCAGGATCACAATGGCCCCTTGGCTGCATGAGGCCCAGCTGTGTCACACTGGCCCCTTGCTTCCATTGGGCCCTGTAGCATCACAATTGTCCCCCCTTGCTTCCATGAGGCCTTCAGTGTCACAGGGGTCTCCTTGGTACTGCAGTATCACAACTGACCCTTGGTTCAATGAGGCCCTGCAGTGTCACAATGGTCTCCTTGGCACCCCAAGGCCCTGCAGAGCCCCTTGGTTCAATGAGGCCTCAAAGTTTCATCATGGTCTTCAGGATTCCAAGAGGCCCCGCGATGTCACAATGGACCTTTGGTTCCATGGGGTCCTGTGCTGTTCCATGAATCCTTAGTTCCATAGGGCCCAGCAGTGTCACAATGAACCCCTTGGTCCAATGATGTCAAACAGGGCCACAATTGTCCCTGGGTTCCATTCAGTCCCACAGTGTCACTATGGACCCCTTGGCTCCCCAGGGCTCTGAAGTGCCACAATGGTCCTTTGGTTTCCCAGGGCCTCAAGGTGTACAAATGACCACCAGGGTTTCATGAGGCCCTGCTGTGTCACAATGGACCTTTGGTTCCATGATGCCCCATAGTGTCACAATGGTCTCCTTGGTTCCACAGTGTCAGAATGGACCCTTCATCCCATGCAGACCCACAGTGTTCACTGCAGCCCCCTTGATTCCATGAGGCCCTGCTATGCTACAATGGCCCCTTGGTCCCAGTGGGTCCCAAAGTGTCAGAATAATCTCCACTGTCCCATGAGACCCTGCAATGTCACTGTGGTCTCCCTGGTTCCACAGGGCCCCACAGTGTCACAATGGACTCTTGGTTCCATGAGGTTCCTCAGTCACAAAGGCTCCTTGGCTCCATGTGGCCAAGCTGTGTCACAATGGCTCGTGGTTCCATGAGGCCCAACAGAGTTGCAGTGGACCCTTGGTTCCATGAGACCTTGCTGTGTCACAATGGAGTTCTGGTTCCATGAGCTTTCATACTGCCAACAACAGTCTCCTTGGTTCTGCAGTGTCACCATGGACCCTTTGTTCCATGAGGTCCCACAGTATAACATGGTCACTTTGGTTCTGTGAGGTTCAGCAGTGTCTCAATGGCCTCCTTGGTTCTACAAGGCCTTGCTGGATCAGAATGGCCCCTTTGGTCCTCTGAGGCCCCACAGCAGCACCATGGTTTCTTTGGGTCCCCATTGTCATGATGGACCTTTCATCCCATGCAGCCCTGGTGTGTCACAGTGGCCTTTTGGTTCCATGAGTTACTGGACTCTCAGCGATGGTTCCGTTGCTCAAACAAAGCCTTGCTGTGTCACCATGGGCTCTTGGTTCCATGAAGTCTTTCTCTGTCACAATGTACTTTGGGTTCCATGAGGTTCCAGAGTGTCCCAATGGTCTTCTTGGATCGGCAGTATCACAATGATCCATTGGTTCCATGTGGCCCTGCTGTGTCACAAAGGATTTTGGTTCCATGAGGTTCCAAGGTGTCACAGCTGAATCCTTGCTTCTGTGTGGCACCACTGTCACCAAATCTCTGAAATATCAGAGTAAGACTCCTTAACACAAATTTGGTGTTTAAGAGGGCATCACTTATTCAGGCTTGAGGTCCAACGTGTGGTACCTCATAACCATACACGGACATGTGATTCTAAAAGGGTGTTACTTATATACAGTCACTACATGTGCATTACCATTTAGCCATCACCATAAAACCCACCCCAAGTTCCCCCATTCCCTCTTTGTTTTTCTGTCACTGCACCCTTTAGCCTTTCTTCTGCTACTCTTCCAACCATCCTTGCTGGGAAAGCAGGCCCTGCATGCCTTGTTCCTGTGCTAGAAGTTCACAGGCACAGTAAAAATGGAATGAATCCTTTTGGTATCCAGCCCAAGGCTGTGTGTGCCCAGGCAGAGGCAGGCAGGATGCAGAGCTGTCAGCAAAGGAAGGGCCCAGCCAGGTGGGGCAGCCGCGGGTGACGACAGCCTGCAGGGACAGAGGCACAGGGCATGGACACCGTAGGACAGCCTGGGCTGCACAGGCCACAGGCATGGGCAGCAGCTGCAAGGCCCTGACACAGCCAACTCCTGCAGCACTTGGGCCATGGCTGCTGGCCCTGGGCCTGAGCCAGCAGGAGGGGACAAGTGACCATTGCAGGCCTGCAAGGGCCTCATGGCCTCCTTGTCCCTGCTCAGCAGCCTGGCAGGGGCTGCCCCATGGTGCTGCCCTTGGCATTGCACATCCCCACATCCCAGTGGCCTGGGAAGAGCCCTGAGCAAGGAGGGAGGGACAGGGTGTGCCTTGGCAGGGGCTGGGGCTCAGGCCTTGGCCCTTTGCATTCCTGAAACACACCCAGGTTTGTTCAGAATTAGGAACACCTTTCCCTTGTCTGTCTCCACTTGTCATCACTGTGTTCTGCTCTACCTGGAACCTGGGGAAATTTTCTCAGTTGTGTTTCTCTGTGGGACCCATTAAAACTTCAAGAAAGTTTGGAGTTTCAATCTCACTTAAAGTTCTTGAGAAGTTTTTTTTGCACACTCTGAGGGACTGAATCTGATGTAAACAGCACCAAAACCCCAAGAGGTTAATTAAAGTCCTTAATGAGCTGGGCTGGACTCCTGGAAGAAAGGATGATCTTGGCAACCAAGAAGAGCTTAAAAAGGCATTTCTCCTGAAGAGCAGCTCCTCTCCCAGCCCAGCAGGGCTGAGGGCACTGCCTGCAGGTACCTGAGAGCAGTGAAGCAGACAGAGGCTTAAAGAAACTGCAAGGACAATTCTGAGATTCTTCATGGAGAAATCTTCACAACTTCTGAAAATTCTGAGCTCCTTCCTGGAGAAATTTTCACCACTTTTGGCACAGTCAGTCTCTGGCTGCAGGGACCTCCTCAAGCTGACCCAGGACAGCACTGAGGTGACTGTAAGGATGGCTCTGCTGCCCTTTCTGCTCTGGGGGAGGATGTGCTCCAGAGCGGGGCTGCCCTGGGCACTGTCAGAGGGACAGGGCAGGACGGCTCCTGCTGCCAGGGACGGCTGCAGGGGCTGAAGCTGGGGCTGCAGCCAGGGCTGCCCAGGGCTGTCCTGCACAGCAGCTCCTGCAGCCCTCAGGGCTCTTGGCCAGCCCAGGGCATCTGCCACCTGCCAGGGGCAGCTCTCAGCCTGCCTGGGAGCTCCCATGGATGCTGGAGGGGAGCAGTGGGTGCAAGGAGTGACTCCTGCCAGGGCAGGTCCTGCTGCTGCTGCTGCTGTGGAGAGGGTGCTGTGTGTGCCAGGGCTGCTCAGAGCTCCAGCTCATGCCCAGGTCATTTCTGAGGGGATTTTTCATCAGCTCATTCGGAGCAGGGGTTTCCTGCTTGGGTCTCTGCTTTCCTGAATCTGTGCTCCCACTTTTCCCTGGCTCAGCTTGGTGGCAATGGAAACTCAGCTGTGCAGGGCAGAGCAGGGGCTGAGGCTCTTAAACCATCCCACTGAGTTTTCCTGGGAACCTCAGCAAGTGCCTGCAGCTGCCCAGGCTCCAGATCCATGCAGCATCAGCTTTCCATGGTCCATGGCCCAGGCCTGGGGGAGCTGTTCTTTAATGCCTGCAGCCGGGAGCAGCTGCAGGGCAGAGTTGGCCCAGGGGCTGGGCTGGGCTCTGGCAGCTGTGGCAGGGAAGGAGCCCGGGCCCACAGGAACAGCTCGGGCTGGGACAGCTGCAGCAGCAGAGGCGTGGGCAGGGAGGGAGGGAGGCAGTGCTGAGGGCAGCCCTGCTGCTGCTGCTGCTGCTGCTGCTGCTGCAGGGGAGATGTGGCAGCTGCCAGCCCTGCCCTGCAGGGCAGACACTGGCCTGACCAGCACAGCTGCTGTGTGCCCTGGCAGCCAGCACAGCCCTCAGCCCGGGGGCTGGGGGCCCTCAGTCCCCTCCTGGGCCGGCAGAGCAGCTCCAGAGATGAAGGGCATCTCTGCTGCCATGTGCCCATTGCCTGCTGCCCAGGGCCTGAGGGCCACTGTCCTGCACTGCAGGGGCTGGGCAGGGCTGGGCAGGGAAAGGCTTTTCCTCAGGGCCCGGCTCTCTCTCTCCTTGCCTTGCCCAGCTGCTGCTGCCATTGCTGAGGGGCTCTCTGGGAATGGCACTTCCAGCTGCAGGCTCAGGCCCAGCCCTTGGGCTGCTCCTGCTCAGGCTGAGCACAGCAGTGGGGTGTCCCAGCTCCCTCTGCCTGGGGAGCTCTGGGCAGGGCAGGCGGGTAGGTGGGGAATGAAATGACTCTCCCTCTCTTTGGGAAAAGCAGGAAGCACTTTGTGTGCCAGGCATCCCTCTGCTCTCAGCAGTGTCTCCTGGCTTTCCAGGGAAATATGGGAGTGGAACTCAGAAGGGTGCAAGTCCAGGGCAGCTGGGAACAGGAGAGAGGGACAGAGCAGCTCCCCTCACTCTGCACTAATGCTCAGACAATCCTCCTGCTTCACTGGACTCTCTGTTCTTCCCAGGTGCAGCAGAATCTCTCGTTCTGTTTCCTGCAATCCCCATCCTTTGCCCTGGCAGCTCCCCTGCCTTAGGAGCAGATGCTTTGTCCAAGTTCAAACATCAGGTCTGACCCCAGCCCTCAGTATTCCCCTGCACTGACTGGGGGTCAGGGCTGATTCCCACGTGTCCTGCAGATCAAGGTCTGCCTCCTCACACAACATTGTCCAGCAGCAACCAAGGTAAAGGAAGATTTCCTAGACATAGACAGGGGGGAGGTGTTTTTTGTCGGGAGAGGGTCTGTGAGAAAGGGCTTTGACATTTCCGTGAGAAATCTTCTGTCAGTTTTCACTGTTTATCCTCTTTCAAAAGGTTCCAATGTTTGGAGACAGCAAATGTCCAACAGCAGCTCCATCAGCCACTTCCTCCTGCTGGCATTGGCAGACACGAGGCAGCTGCAGCTCCTGCACTTCTGCCTCTTCCTGGGCATCTCCCTGGCTGCCCTCCTGGGCAACGGCCTCATCATCAGTGCCGTAGCCTGCGGCCACCACCTGCACAGCCCCATGTTCTTCTTCCTGCTCAACCTGGCCCTCACTGACCTGGGCTCCATTCTCACCACAGTCCCCAAAGCCATGCACAATTCCCTCTGGGACACCAGGAACATCTCCTACACAGGATGTGCAGTCCAAATATTTTTTTTTGTCTTTTTCATGTCAGCAGAGTATTTCCTTCTGACCGTCATGTGCTACGACCGCTACGTGTCCATCTGCAAACCCCTGCACTACGGGACTCTCCTGGGCAGCAGAGCTTGTGCCCACATGGCAGCAGCTGCCTGGGCCAGTGCCTTTCTCAATGCTCTCATGCACACAGCCAATACATTTTCCCTGCCCCTGTGCCATGGCAATGCACTGGGCCAATTCTTCTGTGAAATCCCACAGATCCTCAAGCTCTCCTGCTCCAAATCCTACCTCAGGGAACTTCGGCTTTCCATTTTTACTTCCTCATTCGTACTTGGCTGTTTTGTGTTCATTGTTTTCTCCTATGTGCAGATATTCAGGGTTGTGCTGAGAATCCCCTCTGAGCAGGGACGGAACAAAGCCTTTTCCACCTGCCTCCCTCACCTGGCTGTGGTTTCCCTGTTCATCAGCACTGTCATGTTTGCAAACCTGAAGCCCCCCTCCATGTCCTCCCCAGCCCTGGATGTGACCCTGTCAGTTCTGTACTCAGTGGTGCCTCCAGCCTTGAACCCTCTCATCTACAGCCTGAGGAACCAGCAGCTCAAGACTGCAGAGTGGGGACTGATGACTGCATGTTATAAGGAACATTAAACTGTCTGGCCATTTTCTAGAAATTACTTATATACAAGTGATTATTGTATATTTATTGTATATGTATTGGATATGTATTGGATATGTATATTGCTTTAAATATAACTCATATTTTATATTTATTGTTGGTTTCATTTTGGGGGTTCTTTTCTCTTGGATTTATTTTTTGATCTTGTCAACAATGAAATCTTATTTTCTGTGCCATATTTCATTTTGTTTCCTTCTACTTTCCCTGCAGCCACAGACAGTGTCAATGAGGGGCTGCACTCTTGGTGCCTTTAAAGGAACTCAAGGATCTCCCAGCCAAGTTTTCTGCAGAGATGCCCCTTTGGTTCCCTTCTCTGCAGCTGCAGCAGCAATGTCTGTGTGCAGAGCTGGGGGCAGATCAGTGCTGGCACAGCAGCTGTGGCCAGCAGCAGCAGCAGCAGCACTTGGTGCTGCCAGTGCTGCTGCCGTGGCCCTGCCCCGCTGCCCTCCTGGCCCTGCTGTTGCTGTAGGGCCTGAGTGCTCTCGGGGCCGGGCACAGGGCTGGGGGTGGCAGTGCCGGGGCTGCAGCAGGGACAGGCCATGGGCACTGCTGGCACAGCAGCAGTGCTGAGGCCTCAGGCCAGGGCCTGGGGGCTGCAGGCTCCTTGCCCAGGCTCTCTCCAGAACACATTGCCCAGGCCAATGCTGAGCAGAGAAAAGCCCCGGCAGCAGCCCCAGGCTGGCCGTGGGCAGGCTGGGGGCAAACAGCACGGCTGGGGCTCTGCAAGGGCCCTGGGCAAGCACACGGCAAGGAGCAGCAGAGCAGGGCCTGATCCATCCCCACTGCGCTGGACACCCCAGGCCAGCGGCCCACAGCCTCCTCATGCACCTGCCAACAACATCCCCCCTCTGCAGCCCTGGCCTCTCCCCCAGCTCACACAGCTGCCGCAGCCTTGCAGGCACAGCCACGGCAGCACTGCCTCAGGAGCCCCTGTTTGCCCTGCCCAGAGCAGGCCTGAGCACCCCCATGGGCTTGGTGTGGGGAGATGAAGCTGAGGGAGCACAAATGCCAGCAGGGCCTGGGGCCAGGAAAGGCTGGGCCACAGCAGGGAAACCCCTCAGGTTTGTGGTGGCCTCTGAAGTCAGAGCCAGAAAGTTTGTTCCCATCAGCTGGGAGTTTGCTGTGCCACTGCAGATATTGTTGGTCACAGTCAGGGCTGCCAGGCAGCCACCCCCAAACTGCCCTGACCATTGCCTTTGCTTCACCTTGGCTTGCTTTCCTTTCTCCTACTCCATATTTCTTCTTATTTCCCAGCCCTCCCCTGCAAACAGCCCATCCCTGGTTGCCCTTTCCTCCCTGGCCCCACTCCCCATTTCAGTTCCTCACTTGGCACCATGGGAATGTCCCTTGGGGAGCAGGATCATCCTCCAAGTGCATCAGGAATTGTCTGCAGGCTCCTGCAGTGCCTGCTGCTGCTCCCTTGCCAGAGGCACCCCAGGCCAGGGGGGCACATCTGGGCTGCTGTGTCTGCCTGTGGGGCTCCCTGTTGTGGGCAATGAGGAGGAGCTGCAGAGGCTCTGCAGGACTGACAGGATGGGCTTTGGGGCTGTGAGGAAAAGCTGAGGCACCAGGGCTGCTGCACCTTCCGAAGAGGAGGCCCAGGGCTCATCTTGCAATTTCTGCAAGGGTGGTTTCAGAGAATCCCAGAATCAGCAAAGTGGGAATGGACCTTGGACATCATCAAGTCCAACCTGTGCCCTGACACTGCCTTGTCTCCTCTGAGCCTCTACTTCTCCAGGATAAACAAACCCTGCTCCCTCAGACATTCCTCACAGGACTTGTGTTCCAGATGCCTCACCAGTTTGATGCCCTACTCTGGACATGCTCCAGCCCTTCCATGTCCTTTCTAAATGGGGGGCCCAGAACTGGACACAGCACTCGAGGTGCTGCCCCACCACTGCCGAGAAAAGGGGAAGAATCCCTGCCCTGCTCCTGCTGGCCACACCATTCCTGATCCAGGCCAGGAGCCGTTGGCCTTCTTGGCCACCTGGGCACACTGCTGCCTCATGTCCAGCCTGCTGTCCAGCAGTCCCTACAGGTCCCTTTCTGCCTGGCCACTGTCCAGCCACTCTGTCCCCAGCCTGTAGCACTGCAGGGGTTGTTGTGGCCAAAGTGCAGGAGCCGGCCCTTGGTCTTGTTCAACCTGACATTGTTGGATTTGTGCCCTGGATCCAGCCTGTCCAGGGCCCTGTGCAGAGCCCTCCTGCCCTCCAGCAGATCCACACTCCCACCTGCAGGAGAGATGGCCAAGGGCTGGGCAGGGCTGGCAGGGCCACAGGCACCCAGGCCTTTGTCCCCTGGGCTCTGCCAGCGCCTCTGCAGGCCCCACAGAAGGAACTTTCCTTGCAGGAAAGCCTGCACTTGGCTTCTGCCTGGCCCCTCCCTCAGCAGGCTGGCAGGCCTTGCAGCTTTAGGACATTTGTCCTTGCTGCCCCTGCCATCCCCCTGCCCCACCAACAGCCCCCAGCCAGCCGCGAGGGACAGGCCCTGCTGTGCCAGGCCTGGGCTCAGGCCTTGGCCTTTCTGCTCCCTCCAGCCAGCCCAGGCCTTGCTCAGCATTGCAGTCCCTGCTCACAGCCTTGGGCCCCCTGCAATCCTGGCCTCAAGGAGCTGCTCTCACCAGTGCCTGGGCAGCCTTTGGCACTCCCTGCCCTCACTGGGGCCCAGGGATGCTCCAAGGGACTTGGGGTTTTGCTTCTGACTCCTTCAGCAGCTTCTTCAACCTTCTCTCAGTGCCTGGGGGTCCTGGACTCAGACCCAAATGCAGCGTGGGGCTGATTTAAAGACAGAGAGCCTTCAGGAGCTCGTTGTCTTCCTTCAATTCTCTTTGAGCCTCTAAGACTTTTGCAGGTGACTGGAGTCCGTTTGGAGTCCTGTGAAGGACGGAGATTTGAATGTGCATCTCATCACTTTTTCTTTCTTTAATCAAGCATTTTTCGTTTTCCAGATCAGTGAAGAGGAGATGGAAACATTCCCCAAGGGATATTGATGCTGAATGTCTCCTTATGATGTCTGGGCACGGAGAAGAATGAGCCCCTTGCAAGCTGACCCTGTTTGGACCTCAACCTGCTCCTCACCCCAACCTCACCATGTCTGACATTGCCCACCTGGCACTGACATCCCTGGGCCCTGCAGCACAACCTTGTCCCCTGAGCTCTGCAGCTGCCTGTCCCAGCCCATTGCACCATGTCCCACCTGCTCTCCTCAGGCCTCTGCCTGCACACAGGCCCAGGAGAAATTTTCCTCTTGGTGAGGAAAGAATGGAAAAGCCTGAGCAGGTGTCCTAAACAACAAAGCCCACTCAGGAACCACATACTCAGGACAGGCTGCCTGGAATGAGTCACCTTTCTACAAGGGACAGTGTCACCAGAAATGAGCTCTGGAAGCAGAATTGTCTGTGTCTCTCAGCTGAATTCTCTGTCCCTGTCCTGGATCTGTGTTGCAGATGGAAGCTGCTGGTGCCATCCTCAGCTTGAACCCTTCTTTGGAATGCAGACAGAGGCTCCCAGGTGTGTAAAGGAAGCATTGCTCAATGTTGATGCAAAGCTTTTGTGTTCCTCCTGGAACCAAGGAGACTCCTGAGACACTGCAAGGCCTTGTTTAACCAAGGGTCCATTGTGACACAGCAGGTGCTCATGGAATCAAGAAGACAATTGTGATAGTAGGGAACCTTCTAGAAACAAGTCTGTGTTGTGGCAGTCATGGAATCAAAGAGACATTTGTGACACAGCCAGGCTGTGTGGAACCAATGGTCCATTGTTACCCTGCAGACTCAAGAAGAACATGGTGACACCACAGAACCTCATGGAACCAAGGGTCCTTTGTGGCACAGCAGGGCCTCATTGGAACCCAGGGGACCATCGTGACAAGGCAGGGCCTAATGGAACCATGGAGACCACTGTGACACTAAGGAAACTCATGGAACCACGGTGACCATTGGGATGCTATGGAACCTCACAGAACCAAGGGTCCATTGTGACCTTGTGGTGCCTCCTGGAATCAAACATTGTGAAACTTGGAGGCCTACTAGAACAAGGGTTTCTATTGTGGCACTGCAGAACCTCATGGAATCAAGGTGACCATGTTACACTACAGAAGCCCATGGAACCAAGGGGCCATTGTGACACTGCAGAACCAAGGAAACTGTTGTTGACAGTATAAAAACTCATGGAATGAAAAGTCCTGTGTGACATGATGGAACCCCGTGGACCCAAGGGTCTTCTGTGACTCTGTAGGGCCTCATGGAACCAAGGGTGCTTTGAGACACAGCTGGGCCTTGCTGGAACCAAAGAAACCCCTGCTCAAAGCAGGGTAACTCGTAGAACCAAGAAGTCCATTGGTACAGCTTAAAACCTATGGAACCAAGGGGCCACTGTGACAAAGTAGGGCCTCATGGAACTAAGGGGACATTCTGACCCGTTGGGACTGCATGGGAAGAATTGTCCATGATGACAATGCAGATCCCAGGAGACCATGGAGACACTATGGAATATCATGGATCCAAGGGGCCATTGTGACACCAAAGAACTTCATGGAACCCAGGGTCCATTGTGACATAGCAAGGCCTCATTGGAACAAAGGAACCATTGTTGACAGTACAGAAACTCATGGAACCAAGGGGCTGTGGTGACACAGCAGGGACACATGGAAGCAAGGAGACCAGTGACATTTAGGAACCTCATGGAACCAAGGATTCATTAGGACACTGCAGAAACAAGGAGACCATTGCTGACACTGCAAGCTCATGGAACCGAGCAGCCATTGTTATACTCCAAAGTGTCATTGAACCAAACAGATCATTGTCCAGCTACAGAACCTCATGGCACTAAGGCTTCAGTGTGACACAGCAGGGTTCCATGAAACCAATTGTCCATTGTGACAATGCAGATCGAAGGAGACCATGGTGACACTAGGGAAGCTCATGGAACCAAGCGGCCATTGTGACACAGCAAGGCCTCGTGGAACCAAGGAGAGCCTTGTGACACAATGGAACCTCATGGAACCAAGGGTCCATCATTACAGTCCAGAATCAAGGAGTCCATTTTGACAGTACAGAACCTCCTGGAATCAAGGGTCACTTGTGAAAGAGTTGGGCTTCATGGAACCAAGAAACCATGGTGACACAGCAGGGCCACATGGAACCAGTGGCCCAGAGTGATACTGTGGATCCAAGGAGGCCATGCCAATAATATGGAATGTGAGAAATGAGTACGATTTCATGCTAAATAAATTGTAACTGTATTGATATTTTAGAAAAAGACAAATGATATGTGATTAGTGTCACAAAACTGATATTTGAGGATGTTTATGAAAACAACAACAAAAAAAGGATACAGAATATAATTTCAGATAAGTAATATCCCATAACAGAATAGGCCTTGGGATAATTGGAAGATCAGCCTTGAGATGGACAATTGGGATGGTTCCAGGTACAGAATCTAAGTTGTGTTTTTATTTATGACTTGTTTTTGGAATATGATGTTAGCTAACATAACACAAGGCTCGGGGCGCCTGTGAAACCTGTAAGGTTATCCAGTGGTCAGTGAGGAAGACTGTGAGCCTTCAACCAAAAGACCACGAAAAGAAGACAGAAGACCCACTAACAACAAGTGAAGCATGCACCATGAAGTACAGTGATGTAGATATTTAGAATCAGAAATAGGAGGAAACTTAAGGGAAATATTGATGAATATGTATTAGCAGATAGTATATAAGTGTAGTCTGAATTGCTCTGTTTTGTACCTGGGGTGGGGGGAGAAGCCCTCCCTGTACCCTGGTCAGCTTTGCTTCTGCCTTATTAGATCCTTAACCAGACTTAATTAATCATTACCAGATTTTTATATGTTTAATTTTATATTAAATTGCTATTAAAAACTGCTGCTAAATTTTAAAATAGTTGTTTGTTTTATTTGTATTTATAGCAGATGTCTGCCTTGTTCCAGGGCTGCCACATGGCCTTGGGGCTGCCCTGCATCCTCTTGGGGAAGTTCCCTGAGGCTCAGAGCACTCAGTGCCCAGACCCCTTTCCCTGCTGTGTCCCCTAGGGCTGCAGAGCTCTCCTGGCTCACAGCAGATATTCAGTCCTTGATCTCGGGGTGACCCCACCCTGGCCAGGCCTGTGCCCAGGGAGCTCCACTCCCTGCTGCTCCCTGGCACACACTGTCCCTGCAGCTGCCCTGTGCTCTCCTGGCAGCTCCCCAGGCCCTCCAGAAAAACATTCCCCTGCCATCAGCCCTGGCACAAGCTGCACAGCCCCAGGAAGGTTCAGCACAGACCTTTCACCATCTGATGGGGCCCAGGCCACCAACACGCAGAACCTGACCCAGACCTGAGTCCCCTGAAGGCCACCCTGGGACCCTGATCTCATCCCACGGAGCCCTGGGAGAACAAGGAACACAAGGAGCCTCTTCAGAGTCTGTTCCTTGGGCCTGTTGCTGAGAGGGACTCTGCAGGGAGAGCAAAGCCTTCCTGGGCTGCCCTCAGGAGATGATGCCCTTTGCTGCTGGAGCTGCTGTGCTGGAGCCCAGCTGTGTCCCAGCAGTGCCCATGGCCTGGCCCTGCCTGTGCTCACAGCACGCACACGCAGCAGGACAGTGACCAAGCTGCCACAGCCCTGCGGCCTGACAGCCACAGAAGGGCTGGGAAGGAGAGGCTGCAGTTGGGAAGAGCAGCTGTGGGAAGAGCCAGGGCCATTGTCCCTGGCTGTGCTGCTGTGCTGGGAGTCTCTGCCCTGCACCTCTGCTCACAGGCACTGGCCCTGCAGAGACAGAGAGGGGCTGAGGGAACATCTTGGGCACCCAGGGCACAGCAGGACACTTTATTTGACAGAAATGCAGAGTGATCAGGGCTCCTTTCTGTCTGTGCTTAACACAGGCATGGTAGATACTGATGTAGCAATACTGTGACTAATGGCATCCCTTTATGGAAATAGAAAAAAAAAAAAAAGAAAAAAAAAAGGAAAAATAGAACTCAGCAAATAGAATAACAAACAAGACAGAGGGCACAAAGCACTCTGGGCGTAGAATGAGTTCCATTCTTAATGCTGTGCACAAACAAAGAGGCACCTGATTGTTTCTGAAAAGCACAGAGTGGTCATATTCCTCAGGGCATCCTCCAGCTCCTGGTTCCTCAGGCTGTGGATGAGGGGGTTCAGTGTTGGAGGCAGCAGCCAGCACAGAAGTGACAGTGCCAGAGCCAGGGATGGGCACCAGGCTGGCACAGGTGACCTTGAGGCTCTGCAGGGCTCAGGCGCAGGGGCTGTGCCAGAGTCAGGGCTGAGCTGACACTCTGTGGGCTGGGGCAGAGCCCAGGCAGAAATGAGCCCTGAGCCAGCAGCTCTGCAGTGGTGGCCACCAGGCCCGGTGGCCAAGGGAGGCTTCTGGCCATGGCCTGGAAGCAGCTGCTGCTGCCCAGGGGCCTTTGGTGCCTCAGGCTCTCCCTGGCACAGCTCCCAGCACGGCACTCTGCACTTGTGCCCGAGCCCTTCCCTCTGCTGGGGCTGGCCTGGGGCATTTCCTGCAGCAGGACCTGCCCTGGTCCTGGCACAGGAAAGGCAGTTCCTGCTGGAGCAGGAGGCTCTGCCTGCAATGACCTCAAACAACTCCAACAAGGCCCTGTTTGCAAAGCCCCCAGTGGGAAATGATGAAGGGGATCATGCTGTTTTTGGGGTGAAGAATGCTGAAAGCAGCCTGACTCCTCCATCCCAAAGTTCCACATGCTGAGAGGGAGCTGAAGCTGTGGCAGAGCTGCTCAAATCCCCAGAGAAAACAACAACCCAGTGACACCACTGAGAGCTTCTGCAGAGCTGCTGAGCTGGCCCAGCCTGGGCACATCTGACTGACAGGGCAGCACTTCAGACTAGAAAAGCCCCATCCCAAATTTGAACTGCAGCATCTCCTGACATTTCCCTTCTTGGAGGGGTGTGGAGATTCCTCCCTGGAGTGGGGACACCCCTCCAGGTCACTGTCTGAGGCTGAGCTAAAGAGATTTGCCCATGGTCGTTGGTCTGGAGGAGTGACACCCATCTCTGGTTAATAACTGCTTTTGCTTTAATACAATTCCTTCAAAATTGCTTCCTAGGGCACTATATTAAAATACATGTTACAGCTCCTATACTGTGAAGTAAGTCATTCTGATTAAGACCTTTTTGTCTAATCATGATCATAATCAGTCATATCTATATATACATAAATACTTCTGGTTTGCCTTCCTTAATATTGTGGGACAAAGTTGTACAAACGTTCAATTCCGCCTGTATAATCCTTTAGGCATAAATCCTTGAGAAAGTCTGGGACTCGGATTGGAACCAGGCATTCCCAAGATCCTCTCACAGGAGTTTAGAAAGCCTGGGGGTCCTGGTTTGGGTTCTTTGTGAACCTCGTGACCCAACAGGAGCTTCTCGAATAAACTTTGCCTGAAGCTGCCACTGTGCCCATGACAGGAACCCCTGTGAGTGTCTGTAACATCCCAGCTCTTTGGCAGCCTGGACACTCCTGGGATGTCCCCATGGAACCCCTGGGAGTGTCGCTGACCTTGCTGTTCTTTAGGAGCACAGGGATGTCACCACTGGACTCCTGCCACTGCCTGGGACAAATTGGCTCCTTGGCAGGGTACAGACACCTCTGCTGTCACTCTGCAGCCCTGGGATTGTCACCTCATGACCCTTAGGAAGATTTAGGAGCCCTGGGATGTCACCACAGAGCCCCTGTGACTGAGTGTGACCAAAGAGATCTTCAGGAGCCCAGAGACACCTCAGATGCCACCATGGAGCCCCTGTGCCTGCACGTGAGCTCACAGCTCTTGACCAGCTGGAAACCCCTGGAATCTCTTCAATCTGCTCTGCTGAGGATGGATCCTCAGCAACTTGGAGGTTCCCTGATGAATTTTAGCTCCCCAGAGGCTTGTTCAGTCATCAGCTCTTCAGTTCAGGAATTCATTGCCAAAGGCTCATCAACATTCCAAAGCACTCTAGCAAGAAAAGCCCCTGGGAAAAATTTAATTTCAAGTCTTCAATTCTTCTGTGGTGAATTGTACAGATTTCAGAAGTGTATTCAAAGAGAATATACTATATTTTTTAAAAAAAATTGGGGGTCCGGGGGGGTGTGTTCTTTAGCTTTGTTTTCCTGTTTATAGATTGGTATCCGCAATCTCCAGGTGATATTGATCCCCAGGACATATTCATCAATATTTCCTCTCAGTTTCCTCCTATTTCCAATTCTAAAATCTATGTCACTGTACTTCATGGTGCATGCTTTCCTTGTTTTTAGGGGCTCTTCTGTCTTCTCTTGGTGGTCTTCTGGATGAAGGCTCACACTTTTCCTCATTTTCCTCTGGATAACCTTACAGGTGTGCATGCACCCCAAGCCTTGTGTTATGGCAGCCAACATCCTATTCCAAAAGTAAGCCTTAAATAAAAACACAACTTTAATTCTCTACCTGGAACCATCCCAATTGTCCATCTCGAGGCCAATCTTCCAATTATCCCTAGACTTTTTCAGTTTTGGGGTTTTACTTATCTCAAATTGCATCCTACATACTATAGTTTTCATAAATATCTGCAAATATCAGTTTTCTGACACTAATCACATATCATTTGTCTTTTTCTAAAATACTGATACAGTTACAATTTAGTTAGCACAAAATCATTCATTTATCACAGGGCTGAGGTGCAGCTGCCCCAGCGGTGCCTCCGAGCTGGCAGGGCCATGGTCACTCAGGGTCAGTGGCCGGGCAGTTCTGTTGACTGGACACGGCTCTGGACACTTCCCTTGGAGCGTCTCCAGGCATGGAATGTTGGGGCTGTCACTGCTGTGGTGTCACAGAGAGGGGAACGCTGGGGCTGCCCTGCTCCTGCCCCAGCCCAGCAGCTCTGCCAGCTCCTGCTGGGGACAGAAAGGCTGAGCCAAAGGGTGAGAATTGCAGAATGGGCTGAGCTGGGAGGGACCCACCGGGATCATGGAGTCCAAGCCCCATCCCTGCACAGACAGCCCAACAATCCCAGCCTGGGCATCCCTGGGAGCGGTGTCCAAAGGCTCCTGGAGCTGCAGCAGCCTCGGGGCTGTGCCCATTCCCTGGGGAGCCTGGGCAGTGTCTGAGCCCCTGTGGGGGAAGAAGCTTTTGCTGCTGTGCAGCCCAGCCCTGGCCTGGCCCAGCCCCAGCCCTTCCCTCGGCTGCTGTCCCTGCTGCTGCCCCGGGGCAGAGGTGGGAGCTGCCCCAGCGCTGCCCCTCGGGAGGAGCCGCAGCCCCCGGGGAGCTCTGAGCTCCGTCTGCTGGGCTGCGGCCGAACCGAGCCAGCGCCCGCAGAGCTCCAGGGAAAGGTCCTGCCCCTGGCTCAGGGCTGGCCCGGGGCCACGGGGAGAAAATCAACTTCCAACTTCTGCCCCACGGCAGGGAGGAGCAGCAATTCTTGGATGAGAGAGACTCTTTCCAAGGGCCTGCAGGGACAGGACAAGGGGGAATGGCTCCCACTGCCTGAGGGCAGGGTTAGATGGGATGTTGGGAAGGAATTCTTCCCTCTGAGGGTGCTGAGGCCCTGGCAGTGGTTGCCCAGAGAAGCTGTGGCTGCTCCATCCTTGGAAGTTTCCAAGGCCAGGCTGGATGGCTCTTCCTGCCCAGGAGCAGTGGGATGTGGTGGGGTGAGGATTGTGAGGGTGGGATGGGGTCTGGTCAGCTGAAAGCTGAGGATGATGAGGCCAAGTGAGACCCTGATCCTGAGTGGGTTCTGGGGTATCCCACACTCCTGAAGGAATTCCAGGCTATCTCCTGTTCCTGTACACACAAGGTCATGGTGTGTAACAGCGTGTGGCAGCAGTGATCATCGTGTCCAGGGAGGTTCAGCTGCTGGCAGGGAAGCAAACGAGACAAGTCTCTTTGTTAAGCTTGAGAATCCATTTTTATTCCCCCCTGAACTGGGGAGGGGGTGAGGATGAAGAGGGTTGATCATGTGGTTTTTCTCAGTTATATCGTGTCTCAGGTTCCTGGGTGGTACAGGGAGCAGGGCAGGGGGCAACTGACCATAGAGAAGACAGAAACTGGACACCAGGCCCCCACAGCCAATGGGGAAATAGGGAAAGAAGATACCATGGAGGGGTGATGGGCTTGAGAAACCCAGGGAGAAGATTATACAATGTTTGCAGGGATCTGTGGAGGAGAAGCCTTTGTTGCATCTGGGAGGGGTCGCGTTTCCAGGGCAAGGCAGCTGGAAATTCCTTTAATGGTACAAGGGACTCCCCAGCTCCTCTGTTTTTAAATTGTTTATAACTAGGGGACTCTCAGTGAAAGAAATTAGCCCCAGGTTATGCACTCCCGAGTTGTACTGTTACACTGTTTTGCTGTAAAATTAAAGTTGCACTGTTACTTGCCTGTTTTAAACCATTCATGTTGAATCTGTACCCTAAATTTCTGCTCGTTATGTCCAAGTTCTGTACCCTTTCTCCCTAAATTCTGGGCTTTCCCCTCTCCATCGAAAGCCCGCACGCTGCCGCCTTGTCGTTTCCTCCTGCCACTTCCTGCTGCTCCCTGCTGCTCCCTGCTGCTTCCTGCTGCTCCCTGCTGCTTCCTGCTGCTCCCTGCCGTCTGCCATCGAGCTGTGGGCCCCGCCCAGTATGGAGATGGGAAAGCTCCCATGGTGCCTGGCCACGACCGGGAGTCCAGTTGGAGCTAGAAAAGCCCCTGGGACAGCGAGCTGACACAGAAACTGGACCTAAGAAGGACAAAACTGTGCGAGGCACACGTCTAGCTGCCTGCAGGCAGCAGGTATTCTTTTGTTACTTTCTTGCCATGACCTGAAAGGAACTGGAGAGAGGTGACGCCCCTGGACCACACGAGCCAAAGGGATTCTATTGGAACCCCCGTGAGGAAGGAATCCCGACTCTGCAGCAGCACCAGCAGCAGCAGATTCAACTGCACCTCCTCCTCCGTGGTGTCTACTGGGAGCAGCGGCGGCGTGCGCAGCCCCTCGGGCCCCCTACCCAGAGCTGATTTCTAATAAAGGCTTTTTCAAAGGAGCTGGTCTCCTGGCCCATTTATAACAAATTGGGGGCTCGCCGGGACGTGACCACGCCTGAAGAGGACCGAGGACGGGACGGCCGACCGCCCTTTGGATCCCTAGGACAGCTGGTCACACTGGACCTAAGGAAGACAGCCTGGGATCGGACAGCACGGAGGAGCGCCGGTAAAGTATAGCCGGTGGTGGGAGTGGAGACGAGCGAGTGGTGTGTGAGTGAGACAAAGACCGGTAGCTCGGATCTTTGAAGCGAGTGTGGGCCTCCCAGTACCGCGTTTCCAGTCTCCCGCGAGGGAACTGGCCGGAAACGGAGGGAAGCGAAAGGAGAACGGTGTGAAAGAGGCGTCTCCAGGGGCATAGGCGCCCCCCTCCGGGCGTGCGGAGGTAATTTAGAGGGTGAGTGGCACGTCACAGGGTGTGTGTAGGATAGGCCCGCCTCCATTCTAGAATCTACGGAGGCAGGCTGCTCAGGCTGATCCAAGCGTGCGGAAAGCCTAGAGCTGTGTGTGTAGCACGCACCACACTGGCTGAGGTTACGGCCCAGGGTATCCACGGGTTGGGATACTGGCTGGGGTACCTAACAGGGTGTGGGGAGTGAGAGAGGGTACTGGCCGAGTTACGGCCTGGGGTGTCCAGCAGCAGTGGTGGTCAGACCCTGAGGGTGGGTAACTGCAACCACTACTGGCTTGGGACACCGGCTGGGGTAACTACCGGGGTACAGGAGTGGGCGCACTGGTTGGGGGTACCTAGAAGTGAGAGGTATGCGTTCCAGGTGCGGAGAGCCTACAGGGCCGGGGGTCTTTTGAGTATACCGCCTGGGTGTAGGATGAATGAAAGTTAGGGAAGTCCCAAGGTGCGAGGGATTTAACGATAGGGAGAGTGAGTGAGTCGCACACTGTATGTCCGAGTCCTGGCTGTAAGTGGTGACTGGAACTCTGGGCCCAGGTTGACCGGCCACTTATGGAAACTCGATAGATATACAGGAGAGGAAGAGGGGTGCTGGCTGGGGTAGTGACTGAATCTCTAAGGGCGAGATATCAGACTACCGACAGGGCACTCTGAGCACTGGCAGGAGTGGCCAGACCCTGAGGGCGGGTAACTGGAGCCACTAACGGGTGTTCGTGGAGTGAGTGAGAAAGGGGTGCTGGCTGGGGTAGTGACTGAATCTCTAAGGGCGAGATATCAGGCTACCGACAGGGCACTCTGAGCACTGGCAGGAGTGGTGCCACTGGGGCCACTGACAGGTGTTCGTAGAGTGAGTGAAGATTACCTAGTGAGAATGGGAGGATACATAAGTAAGCAAAAACCACCTGAGGAGGAAAAGGGGAAGATAAAGAACATTCCCCCAGATAGTCCATTAGGACAAATGTTAGAACTATGGGATACTGATGAGGCCACTAAAAATTTGAGCAAGGTTAAAATGATTCATTATTGTATTGAGGTTTGGCCCACTTTGAATTTGCCTGGAAAATGGCCATGGTGTGGAACTAAGGACCCCTGGATGTGCTCGCAATTAAACCAGTATCTGAAATCCCGAGGGGACTCAGATACTGAGCAGATCCTTTATGCTGCCTGCTGGCAGAGACACAGAACTAAAAGTGAAACAGTTAAGATTTGTAAGCTACAAGAGGGAAAGAGGAAAAATGAAAAAGAGAAAAAGGAGGAAAGCAGTCACCATTGGGACCCTCTTGATTATTTGCCTGCTCCTCCTGTTTACCCTGGGATACCCCAAACTGTCCCTGCTAACCCTCCAGCTTTACCTGTGAACCCCTCCCCATCTCTCCAAACCATGATCCCTACTCCTTCTTCAGCTTGCTCCCCAACCGGATTAACCCCTACAGCTCCACCCTCTCTACCACCTCAGTCTGACCCGACTGTCTTGAGTACTAACCCCTTCTACTCTTCAACTCTATCCTCGACCTCTCCTAGCACTGGCCGAGGCCACTCCCCCTCACCATCTACTGTCCCTGCACCCCCAAACAACTGGGAGCTGGACTTGCCAGCCAATACTACTGATTTTGTGGAAACCCCAAAAGGACCCTACTGTGGCACCAGGTCAAGAACAAAGCTCTTCCCCCTAAGGGAAGTCCCGATGGGTGGGGCAGCGGGGGGGGTAGGGTTTGTAAATGCACCTCTGACAGCTTCAGAAGTTAGGGGCTTTAAGAAAGAACTGGGGAATCTGGTTGAAGACCCTGTGGGGATTGCTAAGCAAATAGATCAGTTCCTGGGCCCAAACATTTATATGTGGAGTGAGTTAAACTCCATACTAAACATACTTTTTAATCCAGAAGAATTTCGACTGATTAGAATGGCTGGCATACGGGCTTGGGAAAGGGAAAATCGGATGGGACTCCCAGGAGACCAGAAGTTGCCAGTGGCTGATCCCGGGTGGAACCCAAACAGGGAGGAAGGTAGACGAAATATGGAAGATTACAGAAACTTGATGATAAAAGGCATCAAGGAATCAGTCCCCCGGAGTAGTAACACAAAACTGGCCTTTGATGGAGCCCAGGAGAAAGATGAGACCCCAGCAGCCTGGTTAAACAGACTGAGAAAGAACTTCCAGCAGTATTCTAACTTGGATCCAGATAGCCCAGAGGGACAAGTGCTTTTAAAATTACAGTTTGTTACCAAATCCTGGCCAGATATAAGGAGGAAACTAGAAAAAGTGGAAGACTGGCAGGAAAAGGGAATAAATGACTTGTTAAGAGAAGCTTTAAAGGTTTATCTGAGGAGAGAAGATGAGAAAGCAAAGACAAAGGCTAGGATTATGGTAGCTGTGGCCAAAGAAAGTGTAAGGGATAATAGAGACTCACAAGGGAGGGGAAATGCAAAGCCTCCATCAGGGAGAGGCAGAGGAAAACTTTTGTCGCCTTGGGGTACCCCTCCGAGGCCGGGGGAAACCCGAATATGCCACTATTGTGGTGAAGTGGGCCACATAAGGAGATATTGCAAAAAGGTATCCTTTGACAACGCTATTATGAAGGAGCAAGAGGCATTGGAGAAGTTGTTAAAGGGGGAGGATAATGAAGATTAGGGGTGTCATGGGCTCTATGTATTAGGGGACCCAATGAAACACCAAGAAGAGCCCATGGTAAAGTTTGAAGTAGGTCCCCATCATGAAGAATTTGAGTTTCTTGTGGACACCGGTGCGGACAAATCCAGCGTTAATCAGCTTCCAATTGGGACTACAGTTGGGAAACGGACATGTGATATCTTAGGAGCAGAAGGGAAACCCTTCAAAGCTTCTTTCATAGAAAATGTAGAGATCAAAGGAAATTCAAGAAAATGTGTCACTAATCTCATATACTTGCCTAAGTTAGACAGTAATTTACTCGGAAGGGACTTACAAGTTCAGTTGGGGGTAGGGATTCTTCCTAAAAAGGGTAAAATGGTGGTCCAAATGATGAGAATGACTGTTGAAGACTTGAATGAAATAAATCCAGAGGTATGGGCTGAAGAGGGGAAGTATGGATACTTAAACATCCCACCTATAAGAATAGAGATGCGGGAAGGGATACCCCCTATAAGAGTGAAACAATATCCTATTTCTGTGGAAGGTAAAAAAGGGCTGACACCAATTATAAATCATCTACTAACTGAAGGAGTATTAGAACCGTGTATGTCCCCCCATAACACCCCCATTTTGGCAGTGAAAAAGACAGAAAAAATTATCTAAGAGAGAATAGCCTATGGGGTGTTGACCCAAGAGTGGGGGGGACACAGAAAGCCTGTTGCATACCTTTCTAAGCTCCTGGACCCAGTCGCAAGGGGATGGCCATCTTGTCTTCAAGCTGTGGCAGCCACAGCAGTCCTTGTAGAAGAAGCACAAAGCACACTACAAGGAAAAATCATTGCACACACCCCCCATGATCTCAGAGCAGTGTTGAGTCAAAAAGCCCAACAATGATTAACTGACTCAAGGATCCTAAAAAATGAAGTGATTCTGACAAATGCTGAAAATCTAGAATTAATCACATCCAAAAGCTTAAATCCTGCACAATTCCTCTCAGGGGAGCCCATACCCACTCTGGAACATAATTGCTTGGAAGTCATGGACCTGCAAACAAAAGTAAGGGAGGACCTTGAGGATATACCCCTGCCATATGGGAGGGTGTTTTTCATTGATGGATCATCTAGAATGGTGGAAGGAAAGAGGATATCAGGCTATGCAATAGTCGAGGGTATCAACAAACAGAGTTTAAAAGTTTTAGAGAAAGAAAAATTGCCCTCAAACTGGTCCGCTCAGTGCTGTGAGGTCTATGCTCTTAAAAGGGGATTAGACCTGTTAGAACAAGATCAAGGTACAATTTACACCGACTCACGGTATGCCTTTGGAATTGTGCACACATTTGGAAAAATTTGGGAAGAAAGAGGCTACCTAAATTCCAAGGGAAAAGATTTGATACATAAAGAACTAATTAAGTTGGTATTAAAATCCCTCATGAAACCCAGGGAAATTGCAATAGTGCATGTCAAGGGACATCAAAAAGGGGATACCTTTGAAAGAAGAGGCAATCGAGCAGCTGACCAAGCTGCCAAGTTAGCAGCCCAAAACCCGGGGGAGCCAATAAAGATTTTGACTGTGACTGATTTGCCAGCTGACAAAGAAAAAGAACCAATATATGATGAACATGAGTTGAGAGAAATAAAGAGGTTAGGGCTGCACCAAGGGAAGCAAGGGGAATGGTTAACCCCAGATAAACGAAAGTTTTTAAATAAAGCCCTAGCTCGAAAAATGCTAACAGAAATACACAGTCTGACCCACTGGGGCACCCAAGGGTTATGTGATCATTTCTTAAGAGAATATTTATGTATTGGAGTATATAATCTGGCCAAAGCAATTACTGAAGGGTGCCTTATATGCCAAAAGGTGAATCAGAAAGCAATGAGGAAGAGTACCTCAGGAGGAAGGCAAATAGCATTAAGACCCTTTCAAAATATACAAATAGATTTTACTGAAATGCCTTCAGTACAAGGTTACAAGTATCTACTTGTTATAGTTGATCATTTAACCCATTGGGTGGAAGCTTTTCCTACAAAAAGGGAAACGGCACAAGTGGTAATAAAAATATTATTGGAATACATCATCCCCCGGTATGGGCTAGTGAATAATATTGATTCAGACCGAGGTCCTCATTTTGTGGCCAAAATTCTACATGACGTCATTAAAGCCTTAGGAATCAAGTGGCAGTTGCATACACCCTGGCATCCCCAAAGTTCAGGGAGAGTTGAGAGGATGAATAAAACCCTCAAAAATGTATTAACTAAATTGATAACCGAAACGGGAATGAATTGGCTCAAGTGTCTGCCCCTGGCCCTTCTGCGAATCCGGGTCTGACCTAGATCTGACATAGGGGCTTCACCATATGAGATGATGTTTGGACTCCCCTTCTTACTGACCCCCTATAGCACTGGGGATTATTTAGAAGGGGAGGCCGCTACCCAAGAATATGTAAAAACAATTGGAAAGACATTGGCAGATCTTAAAAGAAGAGGGTATCTTCCTCAAACCTCTCCCTTGGACACTGACATGCATCAAATAAAACCAGGAGACTGGGTTTTAATTAAGTCCTGGAATACCACCCCACTAACCCCTAAATTCGAAGGCCCGTTCCAAGTTCTGCTCACTACTCATACTGCAGTGCGAACCCAGGAAAAGGGCTGGACCCACATCACCAGAGTGAAAGGACCATTACCACCCCCGAGTGATCCCTCTGACTGCAACAAGGGGTCAGATCCCTCTGACCCTGCAACCCCAATAAGGGTTCCCTCTGAGTGGACTGCCACTCGAGATCCAGACACCCTCAAAGTAACTCTCAGGAAACAACCAAAAACCAGTTAAAGCCAATAAGGGACAATAACAGTTATTACAAGCTGTCGTTACCATTGTTAAAAATCCACATTGTTATAAGAGGTTAAAAAGTGTTAATATAAAAGTGTAAAATAATGGTTAAATCCGAGGTTATAAATTGTTATAATGAGCCACAATGTGTTAATGTAAAAGTAATAAGTAACAGTAATTCTTAATTTAAAAATTAAATCTCTCATAGGGCACACCCAAAGGGAGCTAACTAAAACTAAGAAAAAGGTGGAAGGTGGGAATAAACAAGGAAGAACTCCACAAATCCAGCCTAAGAACTCCCCGACCCAAGAGGCAAGACCAGGTGAGACCAAAGAGAACCCTCAGAGCGAGATGGGGGCAGGTTCATACTGGACTCTTGGAGGGACTAATAGTAGTCCTATTGATATGATGAGGAGAAAGAACCCCCTGACCCAAGAGGCAAGGCCAGGTGAGACCAAAGGATCCACAAATAGAATGGTTCATACTGGACTCTTGGAGGGACTGATAGTAGTCCTATTGATAAGCAAGTTTACAGATGGGGCTTACTCCGAATGCTGTCATTCAGTTTGTGATGGGGAGAATCTACAATCCCTTATGAGAGTTCACACCCATGTGAATCCCACATGTTTTGACATGATCCAATTATCCACCTGTCAAAAAGAATAAAAACAATATTGGATTGCAAAAAATGCTGCCACATTTAAGCAGTGCCTGACCGGGGAGTGCCCTATCAGAGAGTGGTTCTGTTTTAAAAAGTTAAGAAATACAGAGGGAGTAGCAGACCTGATAAAAAGAAAATACCAAAAGAGGAGGAGGGGCAGCACACAAACATGGAAAAGTAAAATACAGACACCAAAAGGAATGGTAAAAACATATAAGCCAGCAACTTGGACACAAGATAAATCATGGAGGTGCCGAACTCCAATTTACATGTTGAATAAAATTATCAGGTTATCAAACAAAACAGCCCTTGCCCTTGATCATATCAGTAACCAATTGGCGCAGACAAGAGCAGTAGTTCATCAAATCAAACTAGCAGTCGATTATGAAAGTAAGGTAATAAAAAATATTTCCAAAGGAATACAAAAAATTGCATATATAAGTACCCAAGAATGGAAGCCCTTAATTAATATAGACTGGTGGGACA
Source organism: Phylloscopus trochilus trochilus (assembly GCA_016584745.2). NCBI lineage: Eukaryota > Metazoa > Chordata > Aves > Passeriformes > Phylloscopidae > Phylloscopus > Phylloscopus trochilus. Next base: position 3,111,625 of record WQNJ02000054.1, read on the forward strand.
ACTTCTGGTCCTTTGAAGGGACCTGGTGGGAAAAAGTAGTGTTCATTGCAATAAGTGCCTTTGTCAGTCTCCTACTTCTCCCCTGCATACTTCCCTGTCTAATTCGAACTGTAGCCACTACTGTTCCAGCTAGTCTCCAAATCCCTAAAGTAAAGATTCAGAAACCTACAAATACAATTAGATTACAACCCCAAGAAGAACTGAGCACAGCAAAAAGAATTTATGACCAATACCAAAAATTAAAACAAATTTATTCCCTCTAATCAGACATGGCCAATTGACGCGGGCTAAAGCCCAATCAAAGAAATAGAGGGGGGATTGAAAGAAATTAGCCTCAGGTTATGCACTCCCGAGTTGTGCTGTTACACTGTTTCGCTGTAAAATTAAAGTTGCACTGTTACTTGCCTGTTTTAAACCGTTCATGTGGAATCTGTACCCTGAATTTCTGTTCGTTATGTCCAAGTTCTGTACCCTTTCTCCCTAAATCCTGGGCTTCCCCCTCTCCTGACGAAAGCACGCCGCCGCCGCCTTGTCGCTCCCCCCCTGCTGCTTCCTGTTGCCCCCTGCTGTTTCTTGCTGCTCCCTGCCTGCCTGCCCGTCGAGCTGTGGGCTCCGCCCAATATGGAGATCAACTCCCATGGTGCCTGGCTGCGGCCGAGAGTCCAGTTAGAGCTAAAAAAACCCCTGAGACAGCGAGCCAACACAAAAACTGGACCTAAGAAGGACAAAACTGTGCGAGGCACACGTCTAGCTACCTGCAGGTAGCAGGTATTCTTTTGTTACTTTCTCGCCATGACCTGAAAGTAACTGGAGAGAAGTGACCCCCCTAGACCACACGAGCCAACGTGATTCTATTGGAACCCCCGTGAGGAAGGAATCCCGACTCTGCAGCAGCACCAGCGGCAGCAGATTCGACCTGCACCTCCTCCTCCGTGGTGTCTACTGGGAGCAGCGGCGGCGTGCGCAGCCCCTCGGGCCCCCTACCCAGAGCTGATTTCTAATAAAGGCCTTTTCAAAGGAGCTGGTCTCCTGGCCCATTTATAACACCCCCAGCATTTCTCAGCCCAGCATTTCTCTGCCCTCCCTGGGCTCCCTGCACCCAGCGCTGCCGGCTCCTGGCACACAGAGCCAGGGCAGGGCCCAGCCTCACGCTGGGACACCTCCTGCACCAAAATTCTACCCTGGCAGGGACTTTTCTTCTTCCTCAGCTCCAGGCTGAACCTTCCAAGCTGCACGTTGGGGAGGTTTCCTTCTCTTCCCACTGCCAAGGAAAGCTCTGTCTCCTGCTATTCACAAACAGAGAAGGGCTGGTGGGAGATCAGTGATGGTCAGAGGCTGTTTGGGTTACAGTGACCATGAAATGATTGAGTTTTTAAATATTCTGTGAAAGAATGAAGGTCATCAACAAAGTGTCCTTACAGAGAGCAGACTTTGGCCCATTCAGGATACAGATTTGGGGAGTACTGAAACAGGTACTGATTTTTTTTTACAGGAAACAGCCCTTTAAAACAAAGGATGTTCAGGAAGTGTAGACACACTTTAAGAAAGAAATGTCGAAGGAGCAAGAGCAGGCTGTCTCTGTGTGCTGAATGATGACCCAAAGAGAAAAACTACTGGCCTGGCTTGGCATTGAGCTTTTGCAGGAAATTGGGGGGAAAAAAAGAAGGTGCAAAACATTTGGACAGAGGCACAGGCCAACTCAGGAAATGTTTAAGGATGTTGTTCAGTCATGCAGAAAGAAAATTAGAGAGGTGAAAGCTCAGTTAGGACTTAGCCAGGCTGCTTCTTTGAAGGATAATAATAATTATTTTATCAATACATTAATGGCAAAAGAAGGGATAAGGACAACCTCCATTCCTTACAGGGGACGATATGGTTACCAAAGATGAGGAGAAGGCTGAGGTACTTAACCCCTTCTTTGCTGCAGTTTTCAACATTAATACAGGTTGTCCTCAGGACAAGTGTTCTCCTGAGCTGGTAGATGGGGACAGGGAGCAGAAGAGCCCCCCTGTCATCCAGGAGGAAGCAGCTGCTGACCTACTGAGCCACTCAGATGCTCACAGGTGTCTCTGGGACCAGATGGGATCCATCCCAGGGACATGAGGAAGCTGCTGGATGAGCTCCCCAAGCTGCTCTCCATCATTTCTCATCAGTCCTGGCTCACCAGGGAGGTCCCAGAGGACTGGAGGTGCCAGTGTGAGCCCATCCCCAAGAAGGGCTGGAAGGAGGATCTGGGGAATTCCAGGCCTGTCAGCCTGACCTCAGTGCCTGGCCAGGTGATGGAACAGATCACCTTGAGTGCCATCACAGGGCACTCACAGGATGGCTGAGGGATCAGCCCCAGCCAGCGTGGGTTTAGGAGGGACAGATCCTGCCTGACCAACCTGATCTCCTGTTACACCCAGACCTGCCTGGTTGATTTAGGAAAGGCTGTGGATGTGTCTACCTGGACTTCAGCAAAGCCTCTGACACCGTGAGCCACAGCATTCCCTGCAAAAGCTGCAGCCCCTGGCTTGGGCAGGTTCCCTCTTTGCTGGGAGAATGAAGAACTGGCTGGAGGCTGGGCCCAGAGAGTGCTGGGGATGGTGCTGCATCCAGCTGGTGCCCAGTCACTGGTGGTGTCCCCCAGGGATGTGTGTTGGGCCCAGTCCTGTTTAACATCTTCACTGATGATCTGGGTGAGGGCATCGAGTCCACCATGAACAAATTGCAGCTGAGACCAAGCTGGGTGTGAGTGTGGATCTGCTGGAGGGCAGGACAAGAAGACACAGCCTTGGGCTGCACCAGGGGAGGTTTAGGCTGGAAAATAGGAAGAAGTTCTTCACAGAAAGGAGGATTGGGAATTGGAGTGGGCTGGCCAGGGGGGAGGTGGCAGAGTCACTGTCCCTCTCCAGTGGCAGGTCTGGGTGACAAGGTGGCATTGGGGCATTGGTTGGACTTTTTGATCTCCAAGGTCTTTTCCAACCCATCTGATTCTGTCATTCTGTGATGCTTGGGACACTCTGGGGAAGCAAGGGGCCATTGTGACACTGTGGGGCCTGGTGGCACTAAGAGCACCACAGTGACACTGTGCAATCCCACAGAAGCAAGAGTCCTTTGTGGTACTGAGGGGCCAAATGGAACCAGGGAGTGCACTGTGCCACTCTGGGTCCTCGTGGAACCACAGAGGCCATTGTGACCCTGCAGGGCCTTGTGTGACACACAGGTTTCACCATTTTGACACTGCAGAACTGAGAGAGAGAGACCATGAACTGTGAAAAGAGACCACTGTGAGACTCCTGGGCCCAGTGGAACCGTGGAGCCGTTCTGACACTGCAGGACCTTGTGTAATCAGGGGGCCACTGTTACACTGCAGGGACTCATGGAGCTGAGGGAACAACTGTGACACTGTGGTGGCACCAAGGGGCCTTTGTGACACTGCAGATCTTGTGTGACCAGGGCTCCTCTGTGACACTGCACCACCAAGGAGAATATTTTGGAATTCTGTACAACACAGTGGCCTCATGCAACCAAGGGGCCACTGTGAGTGACACTATGGGGCCTCAAGGAATCTAGAAGAGCTTTGTCATTCTCATAGAAATAAAGATTCCTTTGTGACACTCAGGGGACTTGTGGGACCAGAGACCATTGTGACAGTGTGGGACCTGATGTAACCATGGGGCCATTGTGACACCCTGGGGCCCCATGGAACCAAGGGGCCTCAGTGAAACTGGGGCACCAAGGTGAACATTGTGAAACTGGGAAGCCCCATGGAACCAAGGAGTCTCCACTGTTACGCTGCCTGCAGGGTCTCGTGGAACCATGGAGACCAGTGTGAGAGCACAGGGGCTCGTGTAACCAACAGGCCACTGTGACACTGAGGGCCCCCATGGAACCAAGGACATCTTTGCAGATGACACCAAGCTGGGTGAGAGTGTCAAACTATGGGAGCATAGGAGGGCTCTGTGCAGGGTCCTGGACAGGCTGGATCCAGGGAACAACTCCAACAACGTCAGGTTGAACAAGACCAAGGGCCGGGTCCTGCATTTTGGCCACAACAACCCCTGCAGTGCTACAGGCTGGGGACAGAGTGGCTGGACAGCAGCCAGGCAGAAAGGGACCTAGGGCAGTGCTGGACAGCAGGCTGGACATGAGGCAGCAGTGTGCCCAGGTGGCCAAGAAGGCCAATGGCTCCTGGCCTGGATCAGGAATGGTGTGGCCAGCAGGAGCAGAGCTGCTGTGCCATCCCTGCCCTGTCCCCAGCTCTGCAGACAGACATTGCTGCTGCAGCTCCAGAGAAGGGAACAAAAGGGGGATCTCCAGTGAAAACTTTGCTCGGAGATGCTTTAGTTTTTTAAGAGCCATTGAGAACACAGCTCCTCCTTGACACAGTCTGGAGTCACAGCTAAGGTGGAGAGAATCAAAATGAGAAATGGCACAATCAGTGGCCTTTCTTTTTGGGCAATGTTGAAAAAGTAAATGACTGTGAAAAAAAAAAAAAAGAGGCACAACCAAACTACAACAACTATCAAAGATTACTTTTATTACAAGTGATTTGCAGAAATTTGCCAGCAGTTTAATGTTTCTTACACCATCCAGTCATTAGTGTCCATACTGCAGCCTTGAGCTCCTGGTTCCTCAGGCTGTAGATGAGGGGGTTCAGGGCTGGAGGCACCACCGAGTACAGAACTGATAGGGACAGATCCAGGGATGGGGAGGAGATCGAGGGGGGCTTCAGGTGAGCAAAAATAACAGTGCTGACAAACAGGGAGACCACGGCCAGGTGAGGGAGGCAGGTGGAAAATGCTTTGTATCGTCCCTGCTCAGAGGGGATCCTCAGCACAACCCTGAAGATCTGCACATAGGAGAAAACTATGAACACAAAACAACCCAGTCCGAAACAGATGGAAAATGCAAGGAGCCCAAATTCCCTGAAGTATGAGTTGGAGCAGGAGAGCTTCACGATCTGGGGAACTTCACAGAAGAACTGGCCCAGGGCATTGCCATGGCACAGGGGCAGGGAAAATGTATTGGCTGTGTGCATGAGAGCATTGAGAAAGGCACTGGCCCAGGCAGCTGCTGCCATGTGGGCACAAGCTCTGCTGCCCAGGAGGGTCCCGTAGTGCAGGGGTTTGCAGACGGACACGTAGCGGTCGTAGCACATGACAGTCAGGAGGGAAACCTCTGCCGACATGAAAAAGACAAAATAAAACAGTTGGACTGCACATCCTGTGTAGGAGATGTTCCTGGTGTCCCAGAGGGAATTGTGCATGGCTTTGGGGACAGTGGTGAGGATGGAGCCCAGGTCAGTGAGGGCCAGGTTGAGCAGGAAGAAGAACATGGGGCTGTGCAGGTGGTGGCCGCAGGCTACGGCGCTGATGATGAGGCCGTTGCCCAGGAGGGCAGCCAGGGAGATGCCCAGGAAGAGGCAGAAGTGCAGGAGCTGCAGCTGCCGCCTGTCTGCCAATGCCAGCAGGAGGAAGTGGCTGATGGAGCTGCTGTTGGACATTTGCTGGGGCTGCACATGGGGGCCTGTTCATGGAGAAAGGACAGGGACAAGTCAGCAGAGGCTGCTTTGAGCCAAACCTGGGCCATTCCCTGTAGACTGTCCCACTGTGACTCACCCACCCTTATTCCTGCTCTGGGAAAACCTTCACCCAGGTCCCTGCCTGAGCTCCAGTTGTGCTGCCTGAGTGTGCCAGAAGCAGCCAGGTCTGTGTGTGGGGGTTCTCCAGGAGCCATCCCTGCCCTGCTGCCCTGGGTTTGTGGCCATGTGGCAGAGGGACAAGGCTGGATATTCAGGATTTGTCGGGGGAATCACTCCTAATGCAGACAGGCTTGTTGCCATCTGCACCCCAATTCTAAAGGACATGGACTGAAGGAATGAATTTTGGTCATTATTTTCCTGCCCACACATCATTCGTGGTTCTCTGAGGTCAGAAATCCCCAGCATTTCTGCTGCACTCAGAGTTTGCCACTGAGAGATGTGAGAGGCAAAGGATTCCCTGTGCCTTGGGAAAGGTGAGGGGCTGGATGGGCTTGTTCCCAACTGCCCTGGGTTTGCAGCTTTGGCTGCAGTCAGAGCACAGTCACACTCCTGGGTCACCCTGGGATAAACCAGACCCTGCCCAGAGCAGAGGGATCCCTGAATGTCTCCCCCTCTCCAAAGGGCTCTGGGCAAGGTCTCAGCACCCCCTTATGTCAAGGACACTGACGGCTCCCTCGGCAAACCCAGCAGCATTTCCTCAGCTCTGGCATCTCTGCACTTCCCCAGGGAACATTCAGGGAACTGCGAGGGGCTCTGGCACAGATTTGCAGCCAGGAGGGCAGCTCAGGGCTCGCAAGGACACAGCAAGGAGATCCCTGGGTGTGCCCATGATGGGATCTCAGGGAGGGGGCTCAGCCCATTCCCCTTTCCCATGGACTGCTCTGCCCACAGCCCCACAGGTCCCAGGGAAGCTTGGACACACCATGGCCATGGCCACAGCTGCCAGGCAGCAATGCCAAGGGCAGTGCCTGACTCAGCTGCTGCCAATGCCAGAGCCTCCCTGAGAGCACCAGATGACAGGGACAATCTCAGGGCAGTGCAGAAGCCAGAGAAGATGTGGTGGGGCTGTGCCTGGGAGGGCAGGGCAGAGACAGCCGGGCACTCAGGACAGTGTTCCCGTGCCCAGCTGTGCACGGCACCTCCCACACACCCACAGTGCCCTCCTGCCCCCAGCACTGCTCTCTTCAGCCCCCTCTCCTTCCCTCAGCATCTCCCTGGGCCTGGACATTTCCCTCCTGAGAGGAGCCTTGTCCCTGCCAGCACTGACAGAGCCCATCCCAGCCTCTGTGCCCTGGGCCCGGCCCTACAGAAACCTGCCTGTCTGCAGGGCCCTGGCTGGGGCAGGCTCTGTCTGCAGCTGGGCAAGGGCAGCTCAGGAGAGCCCTGCTGGGCCCTGCAAAGGTGATGCTGCTGCTGCTGCTGCTGTCCAGGGCTGAGGAGGGGCTGAAGGCCCTTGAGGAGCCTCCCAGCAGAGAGACTGACCACCCAAACTTACAGTGCTGGAGTCTCTGTAAATGTTCAAACATTCCTTTGATGATCCTGAGTGTCCCTTTCAACTCAGACTGTTCTGTGTTTCTGTGATTGAAATTCCTGTTCTGCTGCTCTCATCCTCTTGTTACCTGTAATGAAAAGAGAAAAAAAAAAATAACACTTGCAACAACATGAGTACAGTAAAGTGAAAACCAGACCATTATTGGAAGCTTCCAGGTGCCCCAGTGTGGATAGGGCACACCCAGCCCCTGATTTCAAGTTTATTGAGGTTGATTAATTAGGATATTTAACAGGTACATCCAATAGGAGATTCAGTTCACCCTGTTACACATCTCTGGGTCAACACGTTGGAGATGGTCCAAGGGCTTCTTTGCCCCACTTTTTTTAATGACTGCTCACACTCTGGTTGAAAAACCAAATTTTTCTTCTTGTAGGTCCCCTTCCTGATAGTAAGACTACACCGTAGTTCAGGAATGTAATTAGAAGATCAGCTTATTTTTCTAAAATGTAAAAGAAAGGGTAGGAAACATGCTAGAATTAAATAAGAAATATACTTAAATAAGTATATGTATACTATAAGTATATAAGTATATATATGTATAATATACAATACTATACAATATATACTATAGTATATGTACATATATTTACTATATGTACATATATGTATATATACTAGTGTATATAAGTATATGTGTACTATAATAAGTATATGCAAAAGTAGTTGAATGGAGTAAATTAAAAATTATAGTTTTATAACTACATAGTAGTAGTTAACAGAGCTATGAATATATGAAAAATGTATAAAAAGCAAAAGTCTATGTGTCATCACCCCAACTCTCCCATCCTTCCCCAAGCAGGAAATTAAAACACTCTCAGCAAAGCTCCTGATCTTTACAGCAATCCCAGGCTCACCTTCTTTTGGGAAGTGTCCTCTGGAGCTGTGCCCAGGCTGGTGTGGAGCTGGGAGCAGCCCTGCCCCACACAGCACCTCTCAGCAGCAGCACCTGCCCTGCTCAGGGTGGCTCCTTCCCCCCACAGCTTCTCCCCAGCACTGGGAGCAGCTCCCCGGGCCGGCTGAGAGCTGTCCCTGGCAGGCAGCAGAGTCCCTGGGCCAGCACAGAGCCCTGGGCTGCAGGAGCCTGCTCTGCAGGACAGCCCTGGGCAGCCCTGGCTGCAGCCCCGGCTGCTCAGCCCTGCAGCAGATCCTGGCACAGGGAGCTGCCCTGTGCTGTGCCTGGGCTGCTGCAGCAGGGAAACCCAGCCCTGCCCCAGGGCCACATCCCTGCCCTGCAGCAGCTCTGAGAGTGCTCCTGGAAGGGCCTCAGATCTGTGGGATGTGGCAGCTTCAGGAGATCCCTGCAGGAACTGCAGCTTATCTTCCTCCAGCCAGAGAGTGACTGTTCCCAATGCTGTGAGGATTTCTCCTCCAGTGAGCTGTGAGTGAGCTCTGCTGGGCTGGGAAAAGAGTTGCTCATCAGGAGAAATGTCTTTTGAAGCTCTTCTTGGTTGCCAGGAGCTGCCTCCGTTCCAGGAGCACAGCCCAGCTCATTAGCACAGACACAGTAAAGGACTTTAATGACCCTCTTGGGGCTTGTGCTGAGGCCCTGAACATCAGTCCCTGACAGGGAGATGAAGAAATCTCTCAAGAACTCCAAGGCAGAATCCAACTCCAAAGTTTCTGCAAGTTTTAATGGGTCCCAGTGAGGGACACAACAGAGAAAGTGTCCGCAGTCCCCAGACAGAGCAGAGAACTGCAGGCAGTGATGCCAGGAGGAGACAAAGAGAAGCCAAGTCTTGGTGGCCTGGGGCACAGCAGGGTCTGTGCCAGCAAGGGCTGTCAGGAGACACCTTGTCCTGAGGCTCTGGGGCCTCCTGGCACAGCCCCAGCAAGGCTGGGCACTCTCAGCCCCTTGTCCTGCCCTCAGCATCCCCCTGACAGCCCAGTGCCCTCAAGGATGTGCTGGAAGGAGTCCCTGGGGAGCCCTGGTCAGGAAGGGCCCTGGGGGCCTCCTGAATGCTCTCAGGCTTTGCAGGTTCTTCAAAGGACTTTGGGTTTGGCTTTTGCCCTGGAGTTTCTGAGAGGTTTGTGCAATCAGGGCCTCCAATTATCTGCTGTAATTAGTCCCTTGAGAGGCTTTGTCAGTAACAACACTCAGTGGGGCTCATTAATGCTTCAAGGTACTTCAGTTATTTTAAGGTACTTGGTGTTTCCCCTTTAAATCTGACTCTGTGAGACAGATTGTGCAATCCTGGCCCCAATTATCTACTTTAACAAGTCCATTGGGATTCTTAGTCAGTAAAAACACTCAGTGGGGCTCATTAATACTTCAAGGTACTCCAAGTTTCTTAAAGAACTTTTTTTTGACACTGAGTCGCTGAGGAGTTTTTGTGTAATCCTGGCCTCCAATTAATCTGCTTTAATGAGTCCCTTGAGAGCTTTGCACTGACACTCAGTGGGGCTCATTAATACTTTGAGATACTCAAGGTGTTTAAGGTGCTTTGGAATTTCCTTCCCACACTGAGTTTCTGAGAGGTTTTTGTGCAATCCTGGCCTCCAATTCTCTCCTCCAAGGAGTCCATGAGGAGCCTGTGTTGGGGATGGACCTCAGTGCAACCCATGAATGCCTCAAGACACTTTTGGTTTTTCTTCTGACTTTGACTCCTGGAAGGGTTTGTGCAGTCTCCTCTCAGGCCCTGAGGTTCTAATGCTCAGCACCAAATGCACCACAGGGCTCATTAGGATCAAGCAAGTCCTGACAAACCATGGCGGTGCCTTGATTTCCCTCTGGTCTGGTGCAGTTCATTAGGAAAGTTTCCAGCTAGAGTTATGGAGAAAGATTTCAAAGAGTTTTTTAAAAGGACATATTCCTGTTACAATGGGTGTCTTTTATTACTGCTCTGTTTAGAGCAGAGGTGATTGCAGCATTCAGTGACTGACACTGCCCCAGGGTCTCTCCTCAGGAGGTCTGGCCTGCTCAGAGAAGCTGTGTCCTGAGGTCTGACCCAGTGTGGACAACCTTGCTCCACATTCCCCAAGCCCTCCTGTCCCTCCTCACTCACCTGGGACCTACTTTGCTTGGAGAGCTGCCCACACGCAGGCAAACAGGGCCTTCCTATTTTTTTTTAGCAATGTAAAACTCCTAATTTTCCCCACTGAAAACAGACACCCTCCTCAGGTGTGTGCCAGCCCAAGGTGCCACCAAGGCCACTGCAGCCCTGCCCTGGGCCAGGAGTGAGGGTGGATCATCATCCCAACCTGCCCTGGGCCATTGCAAGGGACTGTGGCCATGGACACTGCCCTGACCCCACTGATGGGTTTGGGTGCCACAGCAACCCCCATCAGTTCAAGGTTCCTTGGAAAGCACCCCAAAGAGCCATTTCTGCAGCCAGGTTCCATGGCCAGGGGGATGTGGGGGGCTGCAGGTGGTCAATGCCCCATCCCTGGAAACATTCCAGTCCAGCTGGGACAGGGCTCTGAACAACCTGATCTGGTGAAAGATGTCCCTGCTCCTCCCAGGCCTGGACAAGAGGCCTGAGTGAGGCCTCAACAACAGGCCCTGAGCCAAAGGTGACCTCTAGGTGAACCTTCCAAACCAAGGTTATCTTTGTATCTGCTCATTAGTGAAATATGCATGGTCATTAGCACTGTGATTGATGGATCCACTCATTAGTGAAACATGGATTGACCTTTCTGGGTTTGGAAGCTGGACAAGGCCATGAAATCTGACATCTGGCCTTGTTTGGGGCTGTATGGTCAGAGTCACCTCCCTTGGTTCCTCCTTGGGCCCTGGCCAGGTTTTGGGAGGGACCCAAGAGGAGGATGAATCCAGATGTTCCCACTCTAGAAGTGCTGTCAGTTTGTTTATTCAGCACTATCAGAGCTGGGCCCTCTCCCAGCGAGGCTGATTCCTCACCTGTGGCTGGAGGCACCTGCAGGAATTCCCAGTGTCCAGGAGTGGCTCTGCAGTCCTTGGCTGTGACAGCTTCCCCCAGCTGATGTGTGGGTGATGGGAAAGTCTGAGGGTCACTGCTGATGGATCTTTCTTACTCACTGCAGGCAATCTTTGGTAGTGATGGTTGGGTGCATTGCTGAGCTGCTCCTTTTGTGCTCCTTTGCGTCAGTTCCCACTCACCCCTGAGCTTCAGCCCTGGCCAGCAGTATGCTTGGGGGGAAACTGAGTCAAGGATGAAGATAAAAGACAAAAGGTGCTCTTAATCCTTCAGGAACACAGTCCCACAGTTTAATGCAGAACCTACTCCTTGCAGCTTGGGGGAGTTAAGAGAGGAATTAAGAGAGGAATTAAGAGGGTGATTCCCTGCCAGAGGGCAGTTTTATGCCCTCTGCCAAGGAGGTGGAAGGGAGGGGGTCTACCAGCCAGTGGGGGCTGACCTGGGGGAGGTGAGGCATTGGTGGTGTCAGGGAGAGGGGATTCAGTGCAGGGGCTCATGGGCAGGGTACAGCAAATGCTTTGTGCGAACACATATAACAGAAACACCCAGTGCAATATAACAAAGTGAACAAACTACTTAGTGCAATACAACATCTCACCCTTTTCTGTTACAATAAAACTGAAAGACACACTTTGGGCCTATTCTGAGACAGAACAGTTTTTGTCCACCACTTTTGATTTGCAGGCAGTTTTGGCTGTTCTTGGCCTGCAAGTCAGCATGGCTGACTTCTGAGGTGGTAGGGATTAAACCATTGAGGGTCTTTAAAAGTAGGCAGCAAAGAATTCCGAATGCCAACACAATTAAAAACAAGACAACAAACAACAACAGGATTGTAAAAGGAAACACACACAAAAAGCATAATCACAACCTGAGATCTGCCGGAAGTAACCCGATTTTTAAGAAAACTCTGTCTTCTCTTTCCTATGGTGTCTCCTTTTTGAAGTGATGGCTGCTTGCTTCCCATCATCTTCCATTGGTGCTGGCTTTTTGGGAACAAAAGGTTTCACCCACTTTTGGGGTATCCAGCCTGGGCCCGAGGGTGTGGATACGCAGGCGTAGCCACATCCCCAGGTCATGAGCTCATAGGGACCTTTGATCTCCCAGGTTTCTGGGTCCCCAATCAAAACTGGTGGGTGCTTGACAGCTTAAACTGATTACTGCTGTTAAAGTGACGTACCACTGGAGGACTCATGTTTTCAAATGAACAATTCAGAAAGTTAATGGTAAACATGGCTTTGCAGAGATTTTGTGTTGGTGACATCCATGCTGTGGAACTGTCTTGCCCAGCCAGGACCTTTTTGAGCATCTGCTGGGCACACTCGACCACAGCTTGGCCTGTGGGGGAGTGGGGGATGCCTGTTATATGTTCCATTCCCCACTGCTGGACAAACTGCAGGAGTTCCTTGCTTTTGTATGCTGGGCCATTGTCAGTTTTGATTTTCTTAGGGATCCCCAGTAATGAAAAGCCTTGCATGAGATGTTTCTTGGCATGTGCAGCCATTTCTCCTGCGTGGGCAGAGGTATAAACTGCGTTTGAATAGGTGTCAATGCTCACATGCACGTATTTTCGGTGGCCAAAACTAGGAATGTGTGTGATGTCTGTCTGCCACTCCTGGCAGCTTCCAAGCCCTCTGGGGTTAACCCCCATTGTAGGGGAGTTTTTAGAAGAGCGAGGCCACAATCTATTGATAGGAGCTTTGAACAATCCTTGCTATCAGGGAACAGTAGGGGTTCTTGTACTGTGCCTGCTGTGTACTGTGCTGTTCCTACATTGCCTTGAATTAGCAAAAAAGTAGCAAATGTAATAACTCATTGGTCCTTCTCACAGATGCTTCCCTTCAGAAGCTGAAGACATGTAACAACTTGTTGTACCTTCTCATAGATGCTGAAGACAGAAATGCTGATCATAAGACAGTGTGAGTTTGCAAAAAATAAATTAGAAGCCTTAGCTATGAATACAGTATAAAAGGGTTTATTGTTAACTTTAGCATAGTTTGTACAATTTTAGAAAAGCCTTTTGTTTTAGAATGTATCTTTCTCGTAGTTGTGATAGGAGTTTCTAGGGCAGCTATAGCCTCTGCCTAGAGACTTTTTTATTGGTTCTTTCTTGTCTCATCCCCTCTGTCATGCATAATTTCTCTCTTGTCCATAATGGAATCCTTATCTCTAAGGTCCAAGAGTTCCAGCCACTAGCTTAGCTGGACTCTTCTCAGGCCACCCCCAAACCTGTGTTGGATTTGTTGGAATTTAAGTGACTTAGTTTAGCATGTTGTATTTGGATTGTTTTATTGGATTGTGTGATTTTGTACCCACCCCAAAATATGTAGTACAAAACCGCCCCCCAGATCAGGCTTGGGATCTCTCTCCAGAGGCACCAGCCTGGAGGCTGGGGGTTCCCCTGACCCCTGACCCCCTAAATAAAGCCTCTGTTCCCTGGAAGCCTCAAGAGAGTCCCCTCTTTTTTCATCCCAGCCATAGCAGTGTGAGCCAACTGCCTGAGCCGAGACCCCACAAAACTGTCTTGCTGGAACGTGCCAGAGCAGCCAGGGGGCCCAGGCTGACCAGAGGCTGAGCTGGGCCAGAGCCAGGCACGAGCCCCAGCAAGACAGAACAAAGAAGATTTTGCTGCCAAAAGACATGAACCAATGAGCAATCATTTAGGGTGCTTGAATATGAGATTTTAACCAATCAACAATTGTTTAGCTGTGCCTGCTTTTACTCTGTAACCACATAAATATAGGGAATAAAGAATAAATTAGGAGATCAAACCTAATCATATTGATGCCCGTTTGATTCTCTGCTCCTTCCTCGCAACGGTTTCCATGGGTCCCCACAGTGTCACAATGGCTCCTTGCTTCCATGAGGCCTTGCAGTGTCAAAATGATTTCCTTGGTTCCATGGAAAGGAACAATGTACAATGAACAATGCACAACTGCACAATGACACAGTGGCCCCTTGGTTTCATGAGGCCTCAGAGTGTCACAATGCCCTTCATGATTCCAGATAGTCCTGCAGTGTCACCGTGGTCCCTTGGTTCTATTGGGCTCCACAGGATCACAATGGCCCCTTGGCTGCATGAGGCCCAGCTCTGTCACACTGGCCCCTTGCTTCCATTGGGCCCTGTAGGGTCACAATTCTCCCTCCTTGCTTCCATGAGGCCTTCAGTGTCACAGGGGTCTCCTTGGTACTGCAGTATTACAATGGACCCTTGGTTTAATGAGGCCCAGCAGTGTCAAAATGACCTAATTTGCTCCAAAAGGTCCTGCAGAGCCCCTTGGTTCAACGAGACCTCAGAGTTTCATAATGTTCTCCAGCATTCCACGAGTCCCTGCAACGTCACAATGGACCTTTGGTTCCATGGGGTCTCATGCTGTTCCATGAATTCTTAGTTCCATGGGGCCCTGCAGTGTCACAATGGACCCCTTGGTTCAATGATGCCACACAGTGCCACAATTGTCCCTTGGTTCCATTAAGCCCCACAGTGTCACTATGAACCCCTTGACTCCCCAGGGCTCTGAAGTGCCACAATGGTCCTTTGGTTTCCCAGGGCCTCAAGGTGTGCAAATGGCCCCCAGGGTTTCATGAGGCCCTGCTGGGTCACAATTGACCTTTGGTTCCATGATGCCCCAGAGTGTCACAATGGTATCCTTGGTTCCACAGTGTCAGAATGGACCCTTCATCCCAGGGACACCCACAGTGTTCACTGCAGCCCTCTTCATTCTTGAGGCCCTGCCATGCTCTAATGGCCCCTTGGTTCCAATGGGTCCCAAAGTGTCAGAATAGTCTCCACTGTTCCATGAGGTCCCGCAATGTCACCCTGGTCCCCTTGGTTCCACAGGACCCATCAGTGTAACAATGGACTCTTGATTCCATGAGGTTCCTCAGTCACAATGGTGCCTTGTCCCTATGTGACCAAGCTGTTTCATAGTGGCTCATGGGTCCATGAGGACCAACAGAGTCAAAATAGACCCTTGGTTCCATGGGACCTTGCTGCATCACAATGGAGTTCTGGTTCCATGAGCTTTCATACTGCCAACAACAGTCTCCTTGGTTCTGCCGTCTCACCATGGACCTTTGGTTCCATGAGGTCCCAGAGTATAACATGGTCACTTTGGGTGTGTAAGGTTCAGCAGTGTCTCAACGGCCTCTTTGGTTCTACAAGGCCTTGCTGGGTCAGAATGGCCCCTTTGGTTCCACGAGGCCCCACCTTGTCACCATGGTCTCCTTGGATCCACAGTGTGATGATGGACCTTCCAGGCCATGCATGCCTGGTGTGTCACAATGGACTCTTGGTTCCATGAAGCCTTTCTCTGTCACAGTGTACTTTGGATTCATGAGGTTCCATAGCGTCACAATGGTCTCCTTGGATCTGCAGTATCACAATGGAGCATTGCTTCCATGTGGCCCTGCTGTGTCAAAAAGGATTTTGGTTCCATGAAGGTCCAATGTGCCCCAAGTAGACTCCTTGGTTCTCTGAGGCCCTGCTGTCACCAAATCTCCAAATTATCAGAGTAAGATTTCTTAACACTAATTTGGTGTTTAAGTGGGTATCACTTATTCCAGCTTGAGGTCCAACATGCAGTAACTCACAACCTTACATGGACATGTGATTCTAAAGCAGTGTTACTTATATAAAATAACTACATGTGTATTACAATTTACCCATCACCATAAAACCCACCCCAAGTTCCCAGATTCAGTCCTTGTTTTTTCCATCAGTGCACTCTTGAGCCAGATGTCTTCTTTTCTTCCAGCTATCCTTACTGGGAGAGCAGGCCCTGCATGACTTGTTCCTGTTCAAAGGTGCTGTAAAACTTCAAAGGCACTGTAAAAATTGAACTAAATGTTTTGGTATCCAGCCCAAGGCTCTGTGTGCCCAGGCAGAGGCAGGCAGGATGCAGAGCTGTCAGCAAAGGAAGGGCCCAGCCAGGTGGGGTGTTGTGAAACTTAATGCATATGTAAACTTTCAGAGGATAAAAGAGAATGCGAACAAATGGCTCAGCACACGACTTTGACGGAGATATCTTCCATGTGTGCAGCTGCTGAATAAATATAAACCACTTTAAAATTCACTTTGCCTTTGAGTTTTAGAGTCATTCCACAAATCAGTCAAAGCTCCTGACCTTGAACACTTCTTGTGATGGGGCATTCACTTCTATGGACAACCTGTCTTCATTTGTCAACCTCATCATAATATATTTCTTTCTTAGATCAAATCTGAATTTATCCTTGACCATTTTAAAGGCTACGCCCCTTCCTCTACCACTACAGGCCTATAAAATTATTTCCATTTTTCTTGGACAATGACCACTAGGTTTTAATCTGAAAAGACCTTGAAAAGACCCAAAAAATGGCCCAAGATGGGATTTGGAGGCCTAAAGTACATGACCCATAGAGACTGAGGGCCCTGGGCTCAGTGGTGTGAAGACTGAAGACAGAATAGGACAAGCCTGAGAGGGCTTGAAGGGTGGATTCGGAGATGGTGGAGCTTTCCTTCATTGTATGAAACTGCCTGAGAAAGAAATAATGCCACACAGATCAGCTGGGGAGGCCCAGACTGAACACCAGGAGAAGGGAATCTCTCACCCAGGGAAAGGCTGTGGTGCAACAAAACATACCCCAGAAGGAGCCTGGAGCAGCCCAAGGCTGTGTGTGCCCAGGCAGAGGCAGGCAGGACGCAGAGCTGTCAGCAAAGGAAGGGCCCAGCCAGGTGGGGCAGCCGCGGGTGACGACAGCCTGCAGGGACAGAGGCACAGGGCATGGACACCGTAGGACAGCCTGGGCTGCACAGGCCACAGGCATGGGCAGCAGCTGCAAGGCCCTGACACAGCCAACTCCTGCAGCACTTGGGCCATGGCTGCTGGCCCTGGGCCTGAGCCAGCAGGAGGGGACAAGTGACCCTTGCAGGCCTGCAAGGGCCTCATGGCCTCCTTGTCCCTGCTCAGCAGCCTGGCAGGGGCTGCCCCATGGTGCTGCCCTTGGCATTGCACATCCCCACATCCCAGTGGCCTGGGAAGAGGCCTGAGCAAGGAGGGAGGGACAGGATGTGCCTTGGCAGGGGCTGGGGCTCAGGCCTTGGCCCTTTGCATTCCTGAATCACATCCAGGTTTGCTCAGCATCAGAGACACCTTTGCCTTGTTTGTCCCCACCTGTCCTCACTGCCTGCAGGGTTCTGCTCTAACTGGAACCTGGAGACACTCTCCCAGTCATGTCCCACCGTGGGACCCATTAAAACTTAAAGAAATTTTAGTGTTTCAATCTCACTTGGAGTTTCTGAGAAAGTTTTTAAACACACTCTCAGGGTCTCAGGCAGATGTCAACAACACTAAACCCATGGGAGGGTCATTAAAGTCCTTGTGCTGTGTCTGTGCTGCTGAGCTTGGCCAGGTTCCTGGCACAGAGGCAGCTCCTGGAAACCAAGAAAAGTTTCATAAAGACATTTCTCCTGAGGAGAAATCCTCCTTACTTTGTTCTTTGAGATGTAGACTCAGGCTGAAAGTTTACAATGACATAACAACCTGTTCTGTTTCTTTCTCTTTAGTTGTTAACCCTCTCTTTTTTGTTCATTTTGGTTTAGCTTTGCTTTTAATGGTATAGAACATCATTCTCTTACATGGAGTATTAGCTTTTGCACTTATGCCTATTGATATCTACGCCTATAGACCTTAGGCCTATGGCATATTAAGTCTTGAATACAATTCATATGTCTAACCAGCAAATAAATACTGACTACATTTGAATTAAATAATAAAACTATTTTGTCTCTTGCTCCCACTGATGCTTTAGTAAATTCTTTTGTCCTTTTATCAGCTTCTGTGGCTTTTGTCTTCTGCAATTTCAGTTCTTCTTTCAGCTGAAGCAACATCTCTGCTTGCTGTTACTCTCCCTCGTCTTGTTCTTTTCAACGCTTCCACCTGTGCAGTTCTGTAGTCGTTTTCATAACACATTTCTTCTCTTCAAGTTCAGTCACCTCTTTTTTTGTGGGGTTTTTTTGGTTTGTTGTTTTTTTGTTTTGTTTTGTTTTGGGTTCTTTTGCATTAGTTGGTTACTCCAAGATTTCCTTGCCTTCCTTTTGTGCAACTCCAACTCCTCCTCTCAGAGCTCTGCCGCCACTTCCAGCTCCACCGTGCTGCCGTGAACACTGGCACGTGCCGCCCCAGGATCCCGCACCCTGCGGATGTACCTTGGGGTCGGTGTCTCATAAGTCATCTGGACTCTTGGGCTCTCACGTGTGCCTACATTGCTTTCAGGCTCTCAGGTCCGCCTGGCTCAGTTCTTCAGGCTCTTGGTCTGCCTGGCTCAGTTGGGCTGGGCTCCACCATCTCACTGCCCTTAGGTCTGTAGTCATCTGCCAGGATCATGTCAGGGTCACCATTCATTGTTGCCTGGTCCTCATGGGGGGCACCAAGTGACAGTGAAATCACGACTGACACAGGTGTCACTCCCTTATTATCTAAAAACTCTAATACCTTTCTCTCTGTAGCCTACCCAGAGGCAGCCCCACACAACCTTGAGTCCTCTCTTCAATCTGCAGGACAGCAAACTCTTTCGTCGCCTTTGCATGACCCCATGACCCTGTCTGTCCCTCACACACCTGCCTGACCCTTCTTCAGCATGGCCTGCAAACTCCAACTGACTCTCAACCAGCTAACCCACTGTTTTATAACACTCATTTTCTTTAGACATAGCTGTGATCTATTAAGGGCAAGGCCGTCCCCACTCTTGGTAATTAGTACAGCTGCAGTTTATCAGGGGCGAGATTGCCTTCAGCACTGTCTCTATTCTCTTTACAAACTGTCCTCCCACACCAAGGAGAATCTGTGTACAGTACAGAACCTGATGGAACCAAGGGGCCACTGTGGCACAGCAAGGCCTTGTGGAACCAAAGAGACCACGGTGACACTACAGAACCTCATGGAACTACGGGTCCATTGTTCCACAGCAGGGCCGCAGAACCAAGGAGTCCATTGTGACACTACAGAACCTCCTGGGATCAAGGTGTCCATGTGACACCACTGAACCTCATGGAACAAAGGGTCCCTTGTGACACTGAGGAACCAGGGAGAATGTTGTTGGCTGTATGAAAGCTCATGGAACCAAAAGTCCATTGTGACATTGTGGGGCCTTGTGGAACCATGGAGACCATGATGACACCTCAGGACCCACTGGAACCAAGTGGCCATTGTGACACTGCAGGGCCTTGTAGAACCAAGGGGCCATTGCAGCACAGCAGGGCCTGATGGAATCAAGGGCATTGTAGTGACACTGTAGGGCTCCAGGAGACCATGGGGACATTCTGACTCTCTGGAACCAAGGGCACCATTGTTACACGATGGGGCATCATGGAACCAAGGAGGCCATTGTGAACTGGCAGGGGAACCCACTGAGAGTGTTATGACACTTCAAGGCCTTGTGACACCAAAGGGCCCTTGTGGAACTGCAAGGCCTCGTGGAACCAATGAGACCATTGTGACATCCCATGGCCTCATGGGAGCAAGGGGTCATTGTGACACTCTGGGACCTTGTAGAACTGAGGGGCCATTGTACAATACAGAACTCCATGGAACTAAGAACTCATGTAATAGTGAGGGGCCCAATGGAATCAAGGGGCCATTCCGTACTTCAGGGCCTCATGGAACCCTGTGACACTTCTGGGCCTCATGGAATCTTGGAGACCATTGTGGCACTTTGAAGCCTCGTTGAATCCACAGGCTCTTCAGGGCCTTGTGGAACCAAGGAGCCATTGTGACACCACAGGGCCTCATGGAAGCAATGAGACCATTCTGGCACTCTGCGTCCCCAGGGAACCAAGGGGCCATTGTGACACCACAGGGCCTCACAGAACCAAGGTCACCACTGTGACACTGCCAGATCTCATGGAAGCAAGGGGCCACTGTGACACTGTGGAGGCAAGGAGACCACTGTGATATTGCTGGGCCTCATGGAAACAAAGATCAATTGTGATACTTTGGGGCCTCATGGAACCATGGGAAAATTGTGATGCTGCATGTTCCAAGGATCCAAGAACATGGAACAGGTCTGGCTGGCTTGGCCTCTGGGGGCCGCCTGACTTGTCCATGGCATGGCATGACCTCGGCATGTTGAGGGCTGTTTCTGATCTGTCCGTGAAACCCTGGAGTTCTGTGCTTTCCCTCCTGTGGGAAAAAAACCTGTCCTTCTCCTCCAGGTGCCCATGGCCAAATTTGGGATTCTACCTCCAAATTTGCTTACATCCAAGGATTGTTCCCATATGAAACCTGGCAGGACAGACAGCTCTGGCTGGCCTTGGCCTCTTGAGGGCCACTTCTCATCTGCCTTCAAAACACTGGGGGGCCGTGCTTCTCTTCCCATGGAAGAAATCATCTTTCACATCCAGGTGTCCATGGCCACAACTGGGAATCTGCCTCCATAATTCCAGACATCCAAGGATAGCTGCCAGACAAAAATTGCCAGGACAGTCTCGGTTCCTTTGGCTACCTGAGAGCCAGCTCTCATCTGCCTCTCTCCATCTCCTTCCCATCCCTGGATCTGCAGGTCCAACATAGTCCCTCCCTGGGTGGGCTCACTCACCAGCTGCGGCAAAAAGGTGTCCTCCACACACTCCAAAACCTTCCTGGACTGCCTCTTTTCTGCTGTATTCAGTTCCCAGCAGATGGCTGGTAGGTTAAAGTCACCTCCAAGAACAAGGGCTGGTGGTCCTGAAACATTCTCCAGCTGCTCATAGAATAAGCTGTCCACCTCTTCTTCTTGGCTGGGTGGATGATAACAGACTCCCAGTAGGATGTCAGCCTTGTTGGCCTTCACACTGGGAGGATTGATTGATTGATCCATAGGATCAACTGCCTATGGATTCTTACCCATAGGCTTTCAACTCCATTAATTTCAATATAATCTCCCAGAGGAGATGGGACAGATTGGAGCAGAGACAAAGAATTCCTGCTGCATTCTTCATTGTGTTTGCTTATCCAGGTGACCGGGATCCATCTGTAGAGGAGGTGTTTTGTGTCAGATAACACGGGAAGAGTGATAAGAATAATATTTTTTTTAGCTGAAAATTGTATTTGATGCATAATACACAATGTGAAAAAGAGGACACATATGATCAGAAGAGCATCTGAGTTTTTCAGAGGATGAGAGACTCTTTGATGTTCCAGTAATCAAGCCTGTTTATATTTTTTCCTCAGGGCTTCCTTGAGATGAGAGGTGACCACCAGAGGCCAAGGCCAGCCAGAGCTTTCTGTCCTTGCAGCTTTCATCTGGGAGCAATGGAATAAATATCTTGGATTCTGTATCTCAGGTATGTGGAATTTGGGGGGCAAAGTCCCAATTTCAGCCATGAGTTCCTGCATGGGAAGGCCAGTTCTTTCCCATAGGAAGGAAAGCACAGAGCCCCAGGATCTCCAGGGCAGATCAGAGGTGATCACCAGAGGCCAAGGTGAGCCAGACCTGTCTGTCCTGGCAGCTTTAGTCTGGGAGAAACCCTTGCATACAGTGAATTTTGGAGAAATATCAATTTTGTCCATGGGTGCCTGGGCAGGAGGGATAGTTCTTTTCCATAGGAAGAAAAGCCCAGGGCCCCAGGGTTTCAGGGGAACATGAGAAGAGACCCCCAACATGCTGAGGTCAGTTGATCCAGTCAGGCCCAGCCAACCAGACCTGTTCCCTGTTCCCTTGGATCCATGGGGCCACACAGTGTCACAATGGTGGTGTCATTTTGGATCCTTGGTTCCACAGGGCTCCACTGTGTCACCCTGGCTTCTTGATTCCATGAGGCTCCACAGTGTCAAAATGGTCCCTTTCTTCCATGAGGCCTTGCAGTGCTAGAATGTTTTCCTTGGTTCCATGGAGCTGCACAATGACACACTGGCCCCCTTGGTTGCATGAGGCCTCAGAGTGTCACAATTCTCTCCATGACTGCATATGTTCCTGCAGTGTCACAGTGGTCCCTTGGTTCTATTGGGCCCCTCAGGGTCACAATGGCCCCTTGGCTGCATGAGGCCCAGCTCTGTCACACTGGCCCCTTGCTTCCACTGGGCCCCGTAAGGTCACAATTGTCCACCCCTTGCTTCCATGAGGCCTTCAGTGTCACAGGGGTCTCCTTGGTACCACAGTATCAAAATTGACCCTTGGATCAATGAAGCCTTTATGTGTCACCATATTCTCCAGGATTACATGAGGCCTCGCAATGTCACAAGGGACCTTTGGTTCTATGACTCCCACACTGTTCCATGAATCTTCAGTTCCAAAGGGCCCTGCAGTGTCACATTTTTCTCCTTGATTCGATAGTGCCACACAGTGTCACAATGGCCCAGGGCCTCATAGTGTCTCAATGCCCCATAGTGTCACAATGGTCACATTGGTTCTTCACTATAAGAATCACCCCTTGGTCCCTTGGAGCCCCAGAGTGTCACTATTGTGCCCTTGGTTCCATGAGGCCCTGCAGTGCCACAATGGTGCTTTGGTTCCATGATGCCCTGTAGTGTCACAAAGCTCTCCTTGGTTCCATGGGGTCAGTATGGCCCCTTTGTCCCATGGAGCCCCACAGTGTCACTGTGGTCTCCTGGATTCCATGAGGCCCTGCAGTGTCACCATGGCCCCTTGGTTCCTGTGGGTTCTCAAGGGTCACAATGGTCTCCAGTGTTCCATGAGGCCCCACAATATCCCAATGGACCCTTGGTTCCAGGGGGACCCACAGTGTCACAAGGCTGCCTTGGTTTGACCAGACCCTGCAGTGTGGTTGTGACCCCTTGGTTCCATGAGGCAAAGCAGAATCAGAGTGGCCCCTTTGTTCCCTGGAGTACCACAGTGTCACTGTGGTCCCCTTGGTTCCACAGGGCCCCACAGTGTCACAATGGACCTTTGGTTCCATGAGGATCCTCAGTGTCTCAATGACCCTTGGCTCCATGTGGCCCCGCTGTGTCACAGTGGCAGGTGGTTCCATGAGGCCCCACAGTGTCCAAATGGTCTCCTTGGTTCTGTGAAGCCCTACAGATCCACAGTGCACCCTTGGTTCCATGAGGCCTTGCTGTGTCACAATGGACTTCTGGCTCCAGGAGCTTTTGCACTGTCAGCAATGGTCAGAGTTCTGCAGTGTCACCACGGATCCTTTGATCCATGAGGTTCCACAGCAGACCATGATCCCCTTGATTCCAGAAGGTTCTGCAGTGTCACAATGGACCATTGGTTCCATGCAGCCTCACACCTTCACAATGATCCCATGAACTTCCATACTGCCAGCAATGGTCTCCTTGGTTCCATGAGGCCCTGCTCTGATACAATGGACCTTTGGTTCCATGGGGTTCCACTGCATCACAATGGACCCTTTGTTCCATGAGGTTCCAAGGTGTCACAGCTGACTCCTCGGTTCCGTGAGCCGCTGCTGTCACCAAATGTCCAAAAGATGAGAATAAGACTCCTTAACACTCCTTCATGTTTAAGAGGGAATCACTTTTTCAGGCTTGAGGTCCACCATAGGATAACTCCTAACCTTTTGTGGATGCGTAATTCTACAAGTGTATTGCTTATGTACAGTCAGTGAATGTGCATTACAATTTACTCATTTCCATAAAACCCACCCCCAGTTCCCAGATTCACTCCTTGTTTTCTCTATCTCTGCACTCTTGAGCCAGATGTCTTCTTCTCTTCCAACCATCCTTGCTGGAAAAGCCAGCCCTGCATGACTTGCTCCTGTGCTAGAAGTTCACAGGCAGGGTAAAAATGGAATGAACCCTTTTGGTATCCAGCCCAAGGCTGTGTGTGCCCAGGCAGAGGCAGGCAGGACGCAGAGCTGTCAGCAAAGGAAGGGCCCAGCCAGGTGGGGCAGCCGCGGGTGACGACAGCCTGCAGGGACAGAGGCACAGGGCATGGACACCGTAGGACAGCCTGGGCTGCACAGGCCACAGGGATGGGCAGCAGCTGCAAGGCCCTGACACAGCCAACTCCTGCAGCACTTGGGCCATGGCTGCTGGCCCTGGGCCTGAGCCAGCAGGAGGGGACAAGTGACCCTTGCAGGCCTGCAAGGGCCTCATGGCCTCCTTGTCCCTGCTCAGCAGCCTGGCAGGGGCTGCCCCATGGTGCTGCCCTTGGCATTGCACATCCCCACATCCCAGTGGCCTGGGAAGAGGCCTGAGCAAGGAGGGAGGGACAGGATGTGCCTTGGCAGGGGCTGGGGCTCAGGTCTTGGCCCTTTACATTCCTGAAACACATCCAGGTTTGCTGAGCATCAGGGACACCTTTGCCATATTTGTCCCCACCTGTCCTCACTGCCTGCAGTGTTCTGCGCTATCTGGACCTGGGGACACTTTCTCAGTCTTGTTTCTCTCTGGGACCCATTAAAACTTCAAGAAACTTTGGACTTTGAATCTGACTTGGAGTTCTTGAGAAGTTTTTTGAGCACACTCTGAGGGACTGGATCTGATGTAAACAGCACCAAAGTCCCAGGAGATTAATTAAAGTCCTTGTGCTGTGTCTTTACTGCTGAGTTGCATCAGTATCCTGGCAATCAAGAAGAGCTTCAAAAAGACATTTCTCTTGCTGAGCTGCTCCTTTCCCAGCCCAGCAGGGCTGAGGGCACTGCCTGCAAGTTCCTGAGAGCAGTGAAGCAGACAGAGGCTTAAAGAAACTGCAAGGACAATTCTGAGATTCTTCATGGAGAAATCTTCACAACTTTTGAGAATTCAGAATTTCTTCATTTTGAAATCGTCAGCACTTCTGACACAATCAGTCTGTGGCTGCAGGGATCTCCTCAAGCTGACCCATGACAGGACTGAGGTGACTGTAAGGATGGCTCTGCTGCCCTTTCTGCTCTGGGGGAGGATGTGCTCCAGAGCGGGGCTGCCCTGGGCACCGTCAGAGGGACAGGGCAGGACGGCTCCTGCTGCCAGGGACGGCTGCAGGGGCTGAAGCTGGGGCTGCAGCCAGGGCTGCCCAGGGCTGTCCTGCACAGCAGCTCCTGCAGCCCTCAGGGCTCTTGGCCAGCCCAGGGCATCTGCCACCTGCCAGGGGCAGCTCTCAGCCTGCCTGGGAGCTCCCATGGATGGTGGAGGGGAGCAGTGGGTGCAAGGAGTGACTCCTGCCAGGGCAGGTCCTGCTGCTGCTGCTGTGGAGAGGGTGCTGTGTGTGCCAGGGCTGCTCAGAGCTCCAGCTCATGCCCAGGTCATTTCTGAGGGGACTTTTCATGAGCTCATTCAGGGCAGGAGTTTCCCGCTTGGGTCTCTGCTTTCCTGAATCTGTGCTCCCACTTTTCCCTGGCTCAGCTTGGTGGCATTGGAAACTCAGCTGTGCAGGGCAGAGCAGGGGCTGAGGCTCTTCAACCATCCCACTGAGTTTTCCTGCGAAGCTCAGCAAGTGCCTGCAGCTGCCCAGGCTCCAGATCCATGCAGCATCAGCTTTCCATGGTGCCCAGGCCTGGGGGAGCTGTTCTTTAATGCCTGCAGCCGGGAGCAGCTGCAGGGCAGAGCTGGCCCAGGGGCTGGGCTGGGCTCTGGCAGCTGTGGCAGGGAAGGAGCCCGGGCCCACAGGAACAGCTCGGGCTGGGACAGCTGCAGCAGCAGAGGCGTGGGCAGGGAGGGAGGGAGGCAGTGCTGAGGGCAGCCCTGCTGCTGCTGCTGCTGCTGCTGCTGGTGCAGGGGAGATGTGGCAGCTGCCAGCCCTGCCCTGCAGGGCAGACACTGGCCTGACCAGCACAGCTGCTGTGTCCCCTGGCAGCCAGCACAGCCCTCAGCCCGGGGGCTGGGGGCCCTCAGTCCCCTCCTGGGCCGGCAGAGCAGCTCCAGAGATGAAGGGCATCTCTGCTGCCATGTGCCCATTGCCTGCTGCCCAGGGCCTGAGGGCCACTGTCCTGCACTGCTGCTGCCTGCACTGCAGGGGCTGGGCAGGGCTGGGCAGGGAAAGGCTTTTCCTCAGGGCCCAGCTCTCTCTCTCCTTGCCTTGCCCAGCTGCTGCTGCTGGCATTGCTGAGGGGCTCTCTGGGAATGGCACTTCCAGCTGCAGGCTCAGGCCCAGCCCTTGGGCTCCTCCTGCTCAGGCTGAGCACAGCAATGGGGTGTCCCAGCTCCCTCTGTCTGGGGAGCTCTGGGCAGGGCAGACTGGCAGGCTGGGAATGAGCTGACTCTCCTTGACTTTGGGAAAGGCAGGAGCCACTTTGTGTGCCAGGGATCCCTCTGCTCTCAGCAGTGTCTCCTGCCTTTCCAGGGTAACACGGGAATGGGGCTCAGACAGGTGCAATTTCAGGGCAGCTGGGAACAGGAGGGAGGGACAGAGCAGCTCCCCTCAGTCTGCACTGAGGCTCAGAGAATCCTCCTGCCTCACTGGACTCTCTGTTCTCCCCAGGTGCAGCAGAATCTCTCGTTTTGCCCCCTGCAATCCCCATCTCTTTGCCCTGGAAGGCCCCATGCTTTAGGGGCAGATTCTTTGTTCAAGTTCAAACACCAGGACTGGCCCCTGCCCTCACTGTTCCCCTGCTCTGACTGGGGGTCAGGGCTGACTCCCAGGTTTTCCTGCAGGTCAAGGTCTGGCTCCTCACACAACATTGGCCAGCAGCAATAAGGACTACAGCAACCAAGGTAAAGGAAGATTCCCTGAACATAGACGAGGGGGAGGTGCTTAGTGTCAGCAGAGGGTCTGTGACACAGGACTTTGACTTTTCTCTGAGAAATCTTATGTCAGTTTTCATTGTCTTTCCTCCTTCAAGAGATTCCAATGTCCAGAGACAGCAAATGTCCAACAGCAGCTCCATCAGCCACTTCCTCCTGCTGGCATTGGCAGACAGGCGGCAGCTGCAGCTCCTGCACTTCTGCCTCTTCCTGGGCATCTCCCTGGCTGCCCTCCTGGGCAACGGCCTCATCATCAGCGCCGTAGCCTGCGGCCACCACCTGCACAGCCCCATGTTCTTCTTCCTGCTCAACCTGGCCCTCACTGACCTGGGCTGCATCTGCACCACTGTCCCCAAAGCCATGCACAATTCCCTCTGGGACACCAGGAACATCTCCTATGAAGGATGTGCTGCTCAGCTCTTTTTCTTTGTATTTTTCATTTCAGCAGAGTACTATCTCCTGACTGTCATGTGCTACGACCGCTACGTGTCCATCTGCAAACCCCTGCACTACGAGACCCTCCTGGGCAGCAGAGCTTGTGCCCACATGGCAGCAGCTGCCTGGGCCAGTGCCTTTCTCAATGCTCTCATGCACACTGCCAATACATTTTCCCTGCCCCTGTGCCATGGCAATGCCCTGGGCCAGTTCTTCTGTGATGTGCCCCAGATCATCAAGCTCTCCTGCTCACACTCCTACCTCAGGGAACTTGGGCTCATTGCTGTTAGTGTCTCTTTAGCACTTGCCTGTTTTGTGTTCATTGTTTTCTCCTATGTGCAGATCTTGAGGGCTGTGCTGAGGATCCCCTCTGAGCAGGGACAGCACAAAGCCTTTTCCACCTGCCTCCCTCACCTGGCTGTGCTCTCCCTGTTTGTCAGCACTGCCATGTTTGCCTACCTGAAGCCCCCCTCCACGTCCTCCCCGTCCTTGGATCTGTCCCTGTCAGTTCTGTACTCAGTTGTGCCTCCAGCCCTGAACCCCCTCATCTACAGCCTGAGGAACCAGCAGCTCGAAGCTGCAGTGTGGACACTGATGACTAGAAGATGTCAGGAAAATTGAACTGCTGTACAATTTTTGAAACTCACTTGTAATAAAAGTAATATTTTGACAATTGTTGTTGGATGCATTTTGGAGTTTGTTTTCCTTTGATTTACTTCCTGAACCTTTTGTAAAGTAAATGCTATTCTTTGTGCCATTTCTCATTTGTTTCTCTGCACCTTCCCTGTGTCAATGATGGGCTGAGCTCTTGGTGGCTTTAAAGGAACTCAAGGATCTCCCAGCCAAGTTTTCTGCAGAGATGCCCCTTTGGTTCCCTTCTCTGCAGCTGCAGCAGCAATGTCTGTGTGCAGAGCTGGGGGCAGATCAGTGCTGGCACAGCAGCTGTGGCCAGCAGCAGCAGCAGCACTTGGTGCTGCCAGTGCTGCTGCCGTGGCCCTGCCCCGCTGCCCTCCTGGCCCTGCTGTTGCTGTAGGGCCTGAGTGCTCTCGGGGCCGGGCACAGGGCTGGGGGTGGCAGTGCCGGGGCTGCAGCAGGGACAGGCCATGGGCACTGCTGGCACAGCAGCAGTGCTGAGGCCTCAGGCCAGGGCCTGGGGGCTGCAGGCTCTTTGCCCAGGCTCTCTCCAGAACACATTGCCCAGGCCAAGGCTGAGCAGAGAAAAGCCCCGGGAGCAGCCCCAGGCTGGCCGTGGGCAGGCTGGGGGCAAACAGCACGGCTGGGTCTCTGCAAGGGCCCTGGGCAAGCACACGGCAAGGAGCAGCAGAGCAGGGCCTGATCCATCCCCACTGCGCTGGACACCCCAGGCCAGCGGCCCACAGCCTCCTCATGCACCTGCCAACAACATCCCCCCTCTGCAGCCCTGGCCTCTCCCCCAGCTCACACAGCTGCTGCAGCCTTGCAGGCACCGCCACGGCAGCACTGCCTCAGGAGCCCCTGTTTGCCCTGCCCAGAGCAGGCCTGAGCACCCCCATGGGCTTGGTGTGGGGAGATGAAGCTGAGGGAGCACAAATGCCAGCAGGGCCTGGGGCCAGGAAGGGCTGGGCCACAACAGGGAAACCCCTCAGGTTGGTGGTGGCCTCTGAAGTCAGAGCCAGAAAGTTTGTTCCCATGAGCTGGGAGTTTGCTGTGCCACTGCAGATGTTTCTCAGGTCCAGCTGTCACGGATTCGAGCAACTGTGATCATGTCCAGGCGGGTTACAGCCGCCAGCAGGGAAACAGGCAGGAAAAGTCTCTTTGTTAAATTCAGGAATCCATTTTATTCCCCCCACCCCAGGCCAGGAAGGAGATGAGGACCAATGGGAAAAACAGAGGCAGGGTTGTGAGTTTTATTGGGAATTCAAGGGAGGAGACTTAAGGTTTGGGTCAAGGGAGGAGATGACACAAGATCCAGTAAGATCAGACTTCAGCCTTGTCAAAAAAGGGAGACTCCACAATTCCTCCATTTATAAATTGGTTATAACAAGGTGATTCTTGTGAATATGACCCCAGTCGTCACTGAGGGATGGGCAGGAGGCATCCACCAGCCAGGGAATTCTGAATCACCTGAACACAAAATAGATTCCTATGAAATAACTGCAATGGAATAGATCACAGTCTTGTGGGTGAAAACTGTGGGTACCTAAGCTTTGCAACATCAACAAGAAATGAGAAGCATTTGTTCGAAAAGGAATAAATAGAGGTAGAATGCTCCAACATAAAATCAAAAGCCAGTTCCACCTCTGGCTTCAGAGGGCTGTGGGAGAGGGATGTGGGTGTGACAGTCCTGACACTTTTGAGCACGCTTGGAGTATATTTCCACATGGGGAAGAATTAAGGAGCAAGAATGTAAAGGACTGAACAAGAGAAGGGTGCATCCAAAGAGACAAGAGACAGGCAATTGACTGAAACTATGCAGACCATTCCTGAAGGGCAGAGCCTCCTCAGGAACCTCATTTCACTGCGTTCTCTTCACATCCAAGCTGGGCACCAGAATCTGTGGGTGCCCAGGGCCCCAGGACTCCATGGCTCCAGGAATCCCTGTGTGGAACCCATGGCTCTGTGACCTCACAGCCGGACTCCAGGGCTGTCTCCTGGGCAGCCAGAGAGCGTTGGTGCCAGCGGGAGGGGCGGCAGTGCAGGCACACTGACACTTGAGAGGCACCTGCTGCTGCACCTGCTGCTGCTGCTGCTGTTGGCATTTCTGCTGCTGCTGCACCTGCTG
Organism: Phylloscopus trochilus trochilus; assembly: GCA_016584745.2. Taxonomy (NCBI): domain Eukaryota; kingdom Metazoa; phylum Chordata; class Aves; order Passeriformes; family Phylloscopidae; genus Phylloscopus; species Phylloscopus trochilus. Next base: position 3,141,386 of record WQNJ02000054.1, read on the forward strand.
CTGCTGCGGCTGCTGCTGCGGCTGCTGCTGCTGCTGGCTCTGCAGGCACTGCGGGCACTGCTGCTGCCCCTGCTGGCAGTGCCCTGGGGTGGCAGAGCAGCAGCACCTGCAGCCCTGCAGCCTGCGAGGCGCTGGCAGCTCAGGGCAGAGCCCAATGACCCAGCTGGGATTGCACTTGAGGACGGACATGGAGAAGGGAATCTGTGCCCACACAGTGCTCAGAGCAGGTCTGGGACAAGGAGGGAGGGAGGGAAGGAGGGTGGATGAATCCCCTTCCCACCACTACCAAGGGAAGGCCTTTGTGAGGGCAAGGGGGCCTTGACCTGACACCCAGCCCTTCAGAGACCCAGCTGCCAGCTCCGGCTCAGCCCACACTGAGCGGGATTCCATCAGGCCTTGGCTCAAGGCAGTGGCAGGGTCAGAAGTGATGGCAGCAGCTGGAATGCAGGCCCATGCTTTCCTTCTCCCCAGCCCATTTGGCAACATCTGGGCAAGATCTCCATTGTCTGTCTGCAGCCAGCTTGGGGGCCCTTCCTCTCCTCCCCCTGCTTGGGGGACTGAGCTTGGATTCTCTGTCATCCTCAACGCTGAACTTGTGTCTCCCCCAACCTGGCTGTTCAGGGTTTGTGTTTCCTGTGTCTCACACCTTCCTCCCCTTCCTCCTTCCCACCTGCTCACGGAGCCTCTTTGGGCAGCTGGCTCTGGAACTTGCAGCAGCAAAGTTTTCCAAATTTCCCGAATTCCCCTCAAAATTTCCCCAAAATGAACGCCAAAATTTACCCCAAAATTCCCCTCAAATTCTCCAAAACCTCCCCAAATTCCCCAAATTTTCCCCCAAATTTCCCAAAATCTCCCAAAATTCCTCAAAATTTTCCTCAAAATTCCCCTAATTTTCTTCAATTCCCCCCAAATCCCCCAAAATTCTCCCCAAATTACCCCAAATTACCCAAATTGACCCAATTTCCATTAAAATCACCCAAAACGACATCAAATGACCCAAAACTCCCGCAAATTCCCCAAAGTTTCTGAAATTTCCCCTCAAATTCCCCTCAAATTCTCTAAAATTTCCCAAAATTCTCCAAATTTTCCCCTTAAATTCCTCAAAATCTCCAAAAATTCCTCAAAGTTTTCCTCTAAATTCCCCAAATTTTCCTACATTCCCCAAAATGACCCAAAATTTCTCCAATTTTTCCCTTAAATCCCCCAAAATCTCCAAAAATTTCCCCTAAATTTCCCTCTAAATCTCCCGTTTTCTGAAATTTCTTCCAAAATTCCCCTCAAATTCTCCAAAACCTCCCAAAATTCCCCAAAACTTCCCCAAATTCCCTCAGATCTCCCAAATCCCCCCAAATTTTCCTCAGATGTCCCTAGATTTTCCTAAATTCCCCCCAAAATTCCCCAAAATGACCCCAAAATGACCCAAAATTTCCATCAAATTCCCCAAATACAAAGGGAGGGTACATACTATCTCCCAATGGGAGACAAGGTGGGAGTGGAACAGGGTTGGAGGGACATGTAGGGGAGCAAGTGAGGGTGCCTGGGGAGGGATCCCCTCTGTCCTTGCCCTATCACTCAGCTCTCCTCTCTGGACTTTCTGGAAGCTGGGAGGAGCAGCTGGGTGACAGACAAGGCCCAGAGGAGGGGGCTGGGGGGGAACAGAAGGAGGATTGACAACTGGAACAGAACTGTCAGGGAAAGAGAGGGGAGACAAGGGAACAGACCATCAAACAGAATATAACAGGGAGCAAAACCAACGATACAATACAACACTTCTTGAGGCAGTACAGTCTGAATCTTGGCCCTTTACTCTTTTCTCTCTCTTTCAGGGAAGAATCAGCCATGGGCAAGGGAATCCTGGTGCTGATGGCCGTGATGGGCGTCAACTAGCCACTGTCTGGGTTTTTTGCCATTCTCCTCTGTCCCTTTAAGGAGTTTTCTAAAGTCTTATTTTTAACCTTCTGTGTTTACCTTTTTCTAATGGAGTCAGACACAATTTTATATAAGCAACCTTTTTGTTCTTGTAAAATCTAACCATGTTTACATTCTTTTCATAAGGAGGAGACTGTTGATGGACTGTTGGGTTGCCCAGGTGTGGTTGAAGAGGAAGATTTTGTTCCTCCAATCCGTGGTGTCTTGGTTTGGAAAGACAGATATCTGCCAGGGAAACTGAGGTTCCCCTAGGATGGAGAATACCAACCCCTCGCACCCCGACGAATTATAATTTTGCAATCAAGGGCTCTCAGGCGAAGATGTTGGGAATAGGAATAACAGTTCTTTACTAGGAGGTTTAACAATACAAATATGATAGGAAACAAAACCACCCAACCAAACAAACAAATAAACAAATAAACAATAATTTTAGAAGAAAACCCTGACAAAGTCAGAGTTTCAATCTGACCCTGTGATTCAGGATGTTGATAACAGTCCGAACGTGAACAGTCCAAACACTTCTGGAGTGGCAGACGTGATCCTGTTGGAGCAGAGATGATTCTGCGAAGAAACCGGTTCAGGGACGGCGAGGAGGGAGACAGGATGGCGAGCACAGGAGACAAAAAAGCTCTTGCCACACCGCGCGAAGGAAGCGCCGAGCACCCCGCTCCTGCAGCAGGGCCGAACCACTCCTGCAGCAGGGCCGAACCACTCCTGCAGCAGGGCCGAACCGCCAACCCCCGGCCACCCCCCCCTCCCCCCCCACCCCCCACCGCCAGGGCATGAGATGTATAGAAATGCAAATGCACCGCACAGGCTGGGGAAGGTAACAATGGCCTATCAAGGTGGGTCATCAGGCCTCAAAACAGATGTAAATAGAATATACAAAACCCGGCTCCACAACCCAGAACATTATCCACCCCTTATTCTATTACCATCTGTATCATACCTAAATTAATAAACTCCACTATACAGAATGAACCCTCACACTCAGTTCTCACTTAGGATTAGGTTTTCCTGTGGTACACAACTGGTTTTCCCATCTTTCTGCATCACCCACCAAGTGTTACCAGGTCCTTGAGCAAAAACAATCCCACGGGTGGGTTCACCTTTGCCCAAGGTGGGGTTTACCCAAACAGTCTTTCCTAAGATACCTCTCATATGTACTACAGGGACTTTGTCTCCATCCACTGTGTGCAAAGGGGTAGACTGGGCAGGACCAGCTCGATTAATAGACCCTCGGGTGTTGACCATCCAGGTGGCCTTTGCTAAGTTCACTTCCCAATTTCTGAAGGTCCCCCCGCCAAGTGCTTTCAGGGTGGTCTTAAGCAGTCCATTGCACCGTTCAACTTTCCCGGCAGCTGGTGCATGATAAGGGATGTGATATATCCATTCAATGCCGTGTTCCTTAGCCCAGGTGTTTATGAGGCTGTTCTTGAAATGAGTCCCGTTGTCCGACTCAATTCTCTCAGGGGTGCCATGTCTCCACAGGACTTGTTTTTCCAGGCCCAGGATGGTGTTCCGGGCGGTGGCATGAGGCACAGGATAGGTCTCCAGCCACCCAGTGGTGGCTTCCACCATGGTCAGCACGTAGCGCTTGCCTTGGCGGGTTTGGGGCAGTGTGATGTAATCAATCTGCCAGGCCTCCCCATACTTATACTTGGACCACCGTCCACCATACCAGAGGGGCTTCACCCGCTTGGCCTGCTTGATGGCAGCACACGTCTCACAGTCGTGGATAACCTGTGAAATACTGTTCATGGTTAGATCCACCCCTCGGTCTCGTGCCCACTTATAGGTGGCATCTCTGCCCTGATGACCTGAAGCATCATGGGCCCACCGAGCTAGGAACAACTCTCCCTTGTGTTGCCAATCCAAGTCTACCTTGGATACCTTTATCCTCGCAGCTTGATCTACTTGCTCGTTGTTCCGGTGGTCCTCATTAGCCCGACTCTTGGGGACATGGGCATCCACATGACGGACTTTCACAGGTAGTTTCCCTACCCTGATGGCAATGTCCTTCCACTCATCAGCAGCCCAGATTGGTTTTCCCCTACGCTGCCAGTTGGCTTTTTTCCACCTTTCCAGCCAGCCCCACAGAGCATTAGCCACCATCCACGAATCAGTGTAGAGGTAGAGCTTCGGCCACTTCTCTCTTTCAGCAATGTCCAGGGCCAATTGAACAGCTTTGAGTTCAGCAAGCTGGCTTGACCCACCTTCTCCTTCAGTGGCGTGTGCAACTTGTCTTGTGGGGCTCCATACGGCTGCTTTCCACTTCCGGTTCATCCCTACGATGCGACAGGAACCATCAGTGAAAAGAGCGTAGCGTGTTTCTTCTGCTGGCAGTTGGTTGTATGGTGGAGCTTCTTCAGCCCGGGTTACTTGTTCTTCTTCGTCAGTGAGACTGAAGTTCTCAGCTTCTGGCCAGTTGGTGATTACTTCCAAAATCCCAGGGCGATTCGGGTTACCAATACGGGCGCGCTGAGTGATGAGGGCGATCCATTTGCTCCATGTAGCATCGGTGGCATGGTGGGTGGAGGGAACCTTTCCTTTAAACATCCACCCCAGCACCGGTAGTCGGGGTGCCAGGAGGAGTTGTGCTTCAGTGCCAATCACCTCTGAGGCAGCTTGAACTCCTTCGTAGGCGGCCAAGATCTCCTTCTCTGTGGGAGTGTAGTTGGCTTCAGACCCTCTGTAGCTTCGGCTCCAGAATCCCAGTGGCCGGCCTCGAGTCTCACCTGGCACCTTCTGCCACAGGCTCCAGGACAGACCATGGCTCCCGGCTGCAGAGTAGAGCACGTTCTTTACCTCTGGTCCCGTCCTGACTGGGCCAAGGGCTACCGCATGAGCGATCTCCTGCTTGATCTGGGCAAAGGCGTGTTGCTGTTCAGGGCCCCAGTGGAAATCGTTCTTCTTGCGGGTAACCAGGTAGAGAGGGCTCACAATCTGACTGTACTCAGGGATGTGCATCCTCCAAAAGCCAATGGCCCCTAGGAAAGCTTGTGTTTCCTTCTTGTTGGTTGGTGGGGACATGGCAGTGATCTTATTGATGACCTCAGTGGGAATCTGACGCCGTCCATCTTGCCACTTCACTCCCAGGAACTGGATCTCTTGGGCAGGTCCCTTGACTTTGCTCTTCTTGATGGCAAAACCGGCTTCCAGGAGAATTTGGATGATCTTCTCTCCTTTCTCAAAGACTTCCATTGCCGTGTTCCCCCACACAATGATGTCATCTATGTACTGTAGATGGTCCGGAGCCTCACCCTTTTCCAGTGCATCCTGGATCAGTCCATGGCAGATGGTGGGACTGTGCTTCCACCCCTGGGGCAGCCGATTCCAGGTGTACTGCACACCCCTCCAGGTGAAAGCAAACTGGGGTCTGCACTCTGCTGCCACAGGAATGGAGAAGAAGGCATTGGCAATGTCAATGGTCGCGTACCACTTTGCTGCCTTGGACTCCAGCTCATACTGCAACTCCAACATGTCTGGCACAGCAGCGCTCAGTGGTGGCGTGACCTCATTCAGACCACGATAATCTACAGTCAGTCTCCATTCCCCACTGGGCTTACGCACAGGCCAGATGGGGCTGTTAAAAGGTGAATGAGCCTTACTGACCACCCCTTGGCTCTCCAGTTTACGAATCATCTCATGGATCGGGGTCACAGAGTCTCTGTCAGTGCGGTATTGCCGACGGTGCACTGTTGCTGTGGCAATTGGTACCTGTTGTTCTTCAACTCTTAGCAGTCCCACAGCAGAAGGGTCATCTGAGAGACCAGGCAAGGTATTCAGTTGTTTGATCTCTTCCGTCTCTACAGCAGCTACTCCAAAAGCCCAACGATATCCTTTTGGGTCTTTGAAATATCCATTTCTGAGATAGTCTATGCCGAGGATGCACGGGGCCTCTGGGCCAGTCACAATGGGGTGTTTCTGCCACCCATTCCCAGTTAAACTCACTTCGGCTTCCACTACAGTCAGCTGCTGGGACCCTCCTGTCACCCCAGAAATAGAAATGGGTTCTGTTCCTACATACCCTGATGGCATCAGGGTACATTGGGCACCAGTGTCAACCAAAGCCGTGTATTTTTGTGGGTCAGATGTGCCAGGCCATCGGATCCACACAGTCCAATAGATCCGATTATCCCTTTCCTCTACCTGGCTAGAGGCAGGGCCCCTCTAGCACTGGTTATCCCCTCCCTGAGCATACATACTAGAGGTTCCTTCAAGGGGATTCAACACAGCATTGGCAGCTTGGTTATAGGAGGCTGAGGCTACTTTCATTTTCGTAGATCCCCCTTGGTGATTGTTCCTCTCCTTGAGCTCACGCACCCGTGCTGCCAGGACAGAAGTGGGTTTCCCATCCCACATTCCCATGTCTTCCCCATGGTCACGCAGATAAAACCACAGGTCAGCTCTTGGGGTGTACCCTCTCTCTCGAGCTGGGGGTCGTTGGGCTCTAACTCTGGGGCCTGTGACTCGCACTGGTGCCACATTGGAACTGTTTGTCCTCATCTCCTCCCTCACCCCCCTTATCTCTTCTTTGAGTTCTTTAACCACGGCAGAGATATGAGCCTGCATCGGGCCATTGATCATACTTTCATAGTTCCTAAGCTTATTGGCAACAGACCCCACTGTCTCTCGATTGTCCTCAGCATTAATTGTTGCAATAAAGGTGGTGTACTGAGATGGCCCTAGATTTGCCAGATTCCACAACATCTGCCCTGTGCATTTAACCTTGTCAGGGTCATTATCATGCTGTTTTCACCTTAGATTTCTTTGTTTCCACAGGGGCAACTGCCGCTGGCTGTGACTGCCCCTGTGGTTCAGCTGGGACCTGAGCAGTTGTAATCTCTGTGGGTTTCATTGCTGCACCATCAGGCTCTCTTTTGTCAGGGCAGGGGAAGGATTTCCCACTAGCTGGGGAGATGTACTCCCTCAGCACCTGGCTCATCTTTTCTTGCATCTCCTTCATCAGAGCCCCCACCCAAACCGGGTGGTTTATCTCTGAGGCAGGCTGTGGGGCAGGAGCGGACTCTTGGGCTGCATTCTAATTCTCTGGGGTACTTATTAAGGTGCTTACCCAGGCCAATCTCCCCTTATCTCTGAATGCCAAACAGAACAGGCATACCAGCAACACCAGCCACTGTATGATATCATTAGCACTCAGAGATTTCAACCCTTCAAAAACTGGTGGGGTGGACCCAAAAAACTGTGTGAAGGGCTGGGAGAAAATTTCCCCCGGTGCCATTTCCTTACAATAGGTACCATTGTTAAAGTAACCCCAGAAGCACAGAGTTAGCCTATGATAGCTATGAATCCATGTGCTTGCTTTCCAGAGGAAGTTAAAAATCCATGAATTTCTCACCTTATTAATCCACAAAACAAACTGAATGCCCGCCACAGTAGCCTTAGTCATAGGACCCATATTAACATAAGGAGTAGCAAATGGCAGAAATACAGCCACCACCACGTGCCACCCAAACCAGGGAAAGCTAGACCACATTATTCTGGCCAGTGGGCTTTTATCTAATACCCAAGAACTGTTATTCCTCTCTCTCAATGCCCTCGTGCCCCACCCTTGGGCGCCAAAATCTGTCTTGGTTTGGAAAGACAGATATCTGCCAGGGAAACTGAGGTTCCCCTAGGATGGAGAATACCAACCCCTCGCACCCCGACGAATTATAATTTTGCAATCAAGGGCTCTCAGGCGAAGATGTTGGGAATAGGAATAACAGTTCTTTACTAGGAGGTTTAACAATACAAATATGATAGGAAACAAAACCACCCAACCAAACAAACAAATAAACAAATAAACAATAATTTTAGAAGAAAACCCTGACAAAGTCAGAGTTTCAATCTGACCCTGTGATTCAGGATGTTGATAACAGTCCGAACGTGAACAGTCCAAACACTTCTGGAGTGGCAGACGTGATCCTGTTGGAGCAGAGATGATTCTGCGAAGAAACCGGTTCAGGGACGGCGAGGAGGGAGACAGGATGGCGAGCACAGGAGACAAAAAAGCTCTTGCCACACCGCGCGAAGGAAGCGCCGAGCACCCCGCTCCTGCAGCAGGGCCGAACCACTCCTGCAGCAGGGCCGAACCACTCCTGCAGCAGGGCCGAACCGCCAACCCCCGGCCACCCCCCCCTCCCCCCCCCACCCCCCACCGCCAGGGCATGAGATGTATAGAAATGCAAATGCACCGCACAGGCTGGGGAAGGTAACAATGGCCTATCAAGGTGGGTCATCAGGCCTCAAAACAGATGTAAATAGAATATACAAAACCCGGCTCCACAACCCAGAACACGTGGTCACTGCTGGAATTCGATAAGTGTTGAAGTTTGTAAATTAACTTTTTCTTTTCTGCCTCGGACACCGCAACGTGTGGGTGTCATTTCTTTGTGTCGTGTGCGACACCATCCATCCCAAAAGGGATAAATAGAAGTAGGACGCTGTCTTGGTTTGGAAAGACAGGTATCCGCCAGGGAATGCTGGAAATTCCCTTGGAATGGAGAATGTAAACCCCTCACCCCCACCAAATTATAATTTGCAATTAAAGGCTTTCAGACAAAAATTTGGGAATAAGAATAACAGTTCTTTACTAAGAATATTAACAATACAATTGTAGTCAAAAACAAACAAACAAACAAACAAACAAACAAGAATCCTAGAAAACCCTGACAGAGTCAGAGTTACAACCTGACACCCTGTTGGTCAGGGTGTTGGAAGCAGTCTAGAAGTAAGTTTTCTGGGAGTGGCAGATGTAGTTCTGTTGGAGTAGAGATGATTTTGTACAAAAAGGGGCCACTGATGGTAAGAAGGTTCCAGTTTTCCTCTGGGAATCTCTCAGGTTTTATCCAGGTAGGAATGGTTGGCTCCCCCCACTGGGTGGAGCATCTCACAATGGGATGATAGAATATGCTGTGCCTTTAGGTGAGCCTTAATGGCCCATTAGCAGAAAATATCCCCTGGAGGGAGGACAGGCAGTGAAAGAGATAAGAAACACTGCCCCACCTCATTTTAACAGCTGGCCCATTATCAGAAGGCATCTGCTCCTCTTCCCCCCAGAGTTACAAGAGATAAAGAAAATAAACATCTCCCCAACTGCTTTTAACAAATTAAATAGAATACAGACCCCTGGTTCCATAAGCCAAGACACCTCAGTACCTGGTAAGGTCCTGGAGCAGTTTCTATTGAGTGTCATCACACAGCACCCACAGGATGGCCAGGGTATCAGACCCAGCCAGCACGGGTTGAGGAGGGGTAGGTCGTGTTTGACCAACCTGGTCTCCTTTTATGACCAGGTGACCCACCTGGTGGATGCAGGAAAGGCTGTGGGTGTTGTCTATTTGGATTTCAGCAGGGCCTTTGACCCTGTCTCCCACAGCACACCCCTGGAAAAGCTGGCAGCCCACGGCTTGGACAGGAGCACTCTCTGCTGGGTTCAGAACTGGCTGCATGGCCGGGCCCAGAGGGTGGTGGGGAATGGTGCTGCATCCAGCTGGCAGCCAGTCAGGAGTGGTGTTCCTCAGGGCTCTGTGCTGGGGCCAGCTCTGTTCAATATTTTTATTGAGAACATGGATGAGGTTATTGAGTCTTCCATTAGTAAATTTGCAGATGACACTAACCTGGGAGTGTGTCAATCTGTTGGAAGGTAGGAGGGCTCTGCAGAGAGACCTGAAATTGATGGATGGGTGGGCAGAGTCCAATAAGACGAAGTTTAATAAGTCCAAATGCTGGGTCCTGCATTTTGACCACAATAAGCCCCTGCAGTGCTCTATGTTGGGGATGGTGTGGCTGGACAGTGCCCAGGCAGAAAGGGACCTGGGGAACTGATGGACAGCAGGCTGGACATGAGGCAGCAGTGTGCCCAGGTGGCCAAGAAGGCCAATGGCTCCTGGCCTGGATCAGGAATGGTGTGGCCAGCAGGAGCAGGGAGGTCATTCTGCCCCTGTACCTGGCACTGGTGAGGCTGCACCTTGAGTGCTGTGTCCAGCTCTGGCCCCTCAGCTCAGGAAGGACAGTGAGTGCTGTGTCCAGCTCTGGCCCCTCAGCTCAAGAAGGACAGTGAGACGCTGGAGCGCGTCCAGAGGAGGCAACGAGGCTGGTGAGGGGCTTGGAACACAACTCCTGTGAGGAACGGCTGAGGGAGCTGGGGTTGTTCAGCCTGGAGGAAAGGAGACTCAGGGGTGACCTTATCACTCCCTGCAACTTCCTGAAGGGTGGTTGTGGTCAGGTGGGGGTTGGTCTCTTTCTCCAGACAGCAACTGACAGAAGGAGAGAACACAGTCTCAAGCTGCATCAAGGGGAATAGAGGTTGGATATCAGGAAAAAGTTCTTTATGGAAAGGGTGATAAAGTTCTAGAATGGCCTGCCTGGGGAGGTGGTGGCATCACCATCCCTGGATGTGTTTATAAAAGACTGGATGTGGCACTTGGTGCCATGGTTTAGTTGAGGTGTCAGGGCCTGGGTTGGACTCGACGATCTTGGAGGTCTCTTCCAACCTGGTCATTCTGTGATTCTGTGATCTCCCAGCAGCCCTGCTCTGTTTGTGAACAGCAGCAGACAGAGCTTTCCTTGGCAGTGGGAGTGTTACCAAAAGTTCAGTAAAATCAAAGACTCCTTCACCCCAGTGTAGCATTCAGAAGAAGCATTCTTAATTCAGCTGGATGCACGGGGGGATGGCTTCTCCAAAGCCATGAGTGCTGAGCACAGGAAAGTTTCTGTTTATATTCTCTATTTTGGATACATATTCATTGCTTGTCCAAGGCTAAGCAGACATATGATAACCATTTCCCTGAAATCAGTAACACATTTCCCCTCCCCTTTTGCATGCCCTCTTCTGCCCTAGGGGTCTCTCTGGTGGTCCCTGGTGGTCACAGACCCCAATGTTCCAGTGGGCCTGGCTGAGCTGGCAGGACACTGAGGCTGCTGAACTTCCAGTTCCCCTTCTTCCACAATGGGCATTGTGTGGTTTCCATGGGCCATGGTTTTGGAGAGTGAGCATTGTGCCAGCTCACCAGGTGCAGACCATTGATCATCCAGAACCATGAGGTGACAGAGTGGGCTATGACATCTCAGAGTGGGTTATGTGAGGTCATTGAGGAGCAACAGCATCATGGGCCATGTCTGTGACATCACAGAGCCAGCTGTGACATCACAGGGCAGAGGTCTGACATCATAGAGCAGGCTATGACATCACAAAGTTGGCTGTGACATTACAGGGTGTCTGTGTGACATCACAGAGTGGGTTGTGACATCAGAGACCAGCTGTGTGACATCATGGGGGGCTGTTCGACATCCCAGGAGGGCTGTGTGAGGTCACTGGGTTGGTCACTCTGCCCCAGCTCCCCCTCACAGTTTCCCCCAAGAAGTCCAATGCTGTTCATGCCCAGAAGGGTCCCCTGTCCCCTGGTACCCCCCCCAGTGCACCTGGAGCCACAGCCTCCATTAAAGGATGTTCCACAGGATCCACCCCAGAGCCTGACACGGGGACAAGGGGCTGGGCTGTGTGACCAGGACATCAAGGACAGGGATTCTCCAGGTCACTGTGGCCTGGGTTGGGTTCCCCAGGGCAGGAAAGATGTCTGGCAGCTGCAGCAGGCTCAGGGAAGGGCTCCATGGTGGGGCTGCAGCCCTTGGGCTGTCAGGAGAGGCAGAGGGAGCTGGGCTTGTCCAGCCCCGAGCAGGGAAGGCTGAGGGGCTCCTCATCCCAGCCTGGCAGTGCCCCCGAGGAGGTGCTGGAGAACACAGAGCCAGGCTCTTCACCGGGGGCCTGCTGGGAGACAAAAGACAATGAGCAGACGGTGAAAGAGGGGAGGCTCAGCCAGGACAGGAGGAAACCTTTGTTCCCATGGGCTCAGCCAGGAGCTGAGATGCTGCCCCCTAATCCCTGTCCTTTAGGATTTTCCAGTCCAGAACAAATCAAGCCTTGAACCACTTGGACTGACCCAGTTTCTGACAGCTTGGGCTACTGACTTGCTGAGGTCCTTTCCAGTTCAGCTCTCTAATGATGCTGGGACAGTGCTGGTCCCTGTTTTAGACTGGAGCAGAGCAGATGGGACAGGAGCCCTGCAGGGCTGTAGGGGACCTGCAGCATGCCAGGTGCACGAGCACATCTTCATTAGCTGGGTCATTGGAACACTTCTAAGAAATGTCCAAGTTTTCCCAGCAGCAGGAGAGACCAGGAATTTCCTGGAACTGTACAATGGCAGGAGAAGAAATCCTGATCTTGCTCTCTCTTTGTGTCACTGGCTGGACTTGTGTTTTTCATGGAGCTGTGCCTTCCCTTGGCTTTGTTGGCTGACAAAGAATGAACATCCCTCTGTGTCCAAGGCAGCTCCTTCTGCAAGGAAAGCAGGTGGGAGTTGGTGCCAAGGAGCTGAAAGCTGCAGGTGCAGCCTGGAGTGGAGGGAGCTCAGATTTGCACAAGGCTGCTCTGAGTGCCAGGGGCTGGAGGAGGGAAATGGTGGGGTGGGAATAGGGACAAAGTGTGATTGATTGTCAGCCACGAAGGGTCTTCATGTGCATATCTATTCAGGGCAGCTTAGGAGGTGCTGGGGATTAGTATCAACTGGAGATTACTGATATCAATCTATAAACAGGAAAAAAAAGAGAAACAGGACAAAAAATAAAAACAACCAGCATTTTAAAAAAATATAGTATCATCCTTTTGAATCAACTTCTGAAATCTGTACAATTAACCACAGAAGAGTTGAAGACTTAAATTATTCCCAGGGGCTTTTCTTGTTAGAGTGCTTTGGAATGTTAATGAGCCTTTGGCACTGAATTCCTGAACTGAAGAGCTGAACACTGAACAAGCCCCTGGAGAGTTGAAATTCATCAGGGAACCTCCAAGTTGCTGAGGATCCAACCTCAGCAGAGCAGATTGAAGAGATTCCAGGGGTTTCCAGCTGCTCAAGAGCTGTGAGCTCACATGCAGGCACAGGGGCTCCATGGTGGCATCTGAGGGCTCTCTGGGCTCCTGAAGATCTCTTTGGTCACACTCAGTCACAGGGGCTCTGTGGTGACATCCCAGGGCTCCTTAATCTTCCTAAGGGTCATGAGGTGACAGTCCCAGGGCTGCAGAGTGACAACAGAGGTGTCTGTACCCTGCCAAGGAGCCAATTTGTCCCAGGCAGTGGCAGGAGTCCAGTGGTGACATCCCTGTGCTCCTAAAGAACAGCGAGGTCAGCGACACTCCCAGGGGCTCCATGGGGACATCCCAGGAGTGTCCAGGCTGCCAAAGAGCTGGGATGTCACAGACACTCCCAGGGGCTCCATGGGGACATCCCAGGAGTGTCCAGGCTGCCAAAGAGCTGGGATGTCACAGACACTCACAGGGCTTCCTGTCATGGGCAGAGTGGCAGCTTCAGGCAAAGTTTATTAGAGGAGCTCCTGTTGGGTCACGAGGTTCACAAAGGACCCAAACCAGGACCCGCAGGCTTTCTAAACTCCTTCTGGGAGAGGATCTTGGCAGTGCCTGGATCCAATCCCAGCCCCAGACTTTCTCAAGGATTTATGCCTAAGGGATTATACAGGTGGAATTGAACCTTTGTACAACTTTGTCCCTCACCATTAAGGATGGCAAACCAGAAGTATTTCTGGACATAGAGATATGACTGATTAAGATCATGATTAGAAAAAAGGTCTTGATTAGAATTATTTACTCCACAGTACAGGAGCTATAACATCTATTTTAAGACAGTGGTCTGGGAACCAATTTTGAAGCAATTGGATTAAAGCAAAACCAGTTATTAACCAGAGATGGGTGTCACTCCCCCAGAGAAACGACCGTGGGCAAATCTCTTTAGCTCAGCCTCGGGCAGTGACCTTGAGGGGTGTCCCCACTCCAGGGAGGAATCTCCACACTCCCCCCCAAGAAGGGAAATGTCAGGAGATGCTGCAGTTAAACTTTGGGATGGGGCTTTTCTAGTCTGAAGTGCTGCCCTGTCAGTCAGATGTGCCCAGGCTGGGCCAGCTCAGCAGCTCTGCAGAAGCTCTCAGTGGTGTCACTGGGTTGTTGATTTCTCTGGGGATTTGAGCAGCTCTGCCACAGCTTCAGCTCCCTCTCAGCATGTGGAACTTTGGGATGGAGGAGTCAGGCTGCTTTCAGCGTTCTTCATCCCCAAAGCAGCATGATCCCCTCCTTCATTTCCCACTGGGGGCTTTGCAAACAGGGCCTTGTTGGAGCTGTTTGAGCCCATTGCAGGCAGAGCCTCCTGCTCCAGCAGGAACTGCCTTTCCTGTGCCAGGACCAGGGCAGGTCCTGCTGCAGGAAAAGCCCCAGGCCAGCCCCAGCAGAGGGAAGGGCTCGGGCACAAGTGCAGAGTGCCGTGCTGGGAGCTATGCCAGGGAGAGCCTGAGGCACCAAAGGCCCCTGGGCAGCAGCAGCTGCTTCCAGCCCATGGCCAGAAGCCTCCCTTGGCCACCGGGCCTGGTGGCCACCACTGCAGAGCTGCTGGCTCAGGGCTCATTTCTGCCTGGGCTCTGCCCCAGCCCACAGAGTGTCAGCTCAGCCCTGACTCTGGCACAGCCCCTGGGCCTGAGCCCTGCAGAGCCTCAAGGTCACCTGTGCCAGCCTGGTGCCCATCCCTGGCTCTGGCACTGTCACTTCTGTGCTGGCTGCTGCCTCCAACACTGAACCCCCTCATCCACAGCCTGAGGAACCAGGAGCTGGAGGATGACCTGAGGAATATGACCAGTCTGTGCTTTTCAGAAACAATCAGGTGCCTCTTTGTTTCTGCCCAGCATTCAGAATGGAACTCATTCCAGGCCCAGACTGCTTTGTGCCATGGGTCTTATTTGTTGTTCTATTTGGTGTAATAGTTTTTTCCTTTTCTTTGTTTTGAACAATGTTTTCCAAAAAAGGGATGCCATCAGTCACAGTATTGCTACATCAGTATCTACCGTGCCAGTGTTAAGCACAGACAGTGAGGAGCCCTGATCACTGTGCATTTCTGTCAAATAAAGTGTCCTGCTCTGCCCTGGGTGCCCAAGATGTTCCCTCAGCCCCTCTCTGTCTCTGCAGGGCCAGTGCCTGTGAGCAGAGGTGGAGGGCAGAGACTCCCAGCCCAGCAGCACAGCCAGGGACAATGGCCCTGGCTCTTCCCACAGCTGCTCTTCCCAACTGCAGCCTCTCCTTCCCAGCCCTTCTGTGGCTGTCAGGCCGCAGGGCTGTGGCAGCTTGGTCACTGTCCTGCTGCGTGTGCGTGCTGTGAGCACAGGCAGGGCCAGGCCATGGGCACTGCTGGGACACAGCTGGGCTCCAGCACAGCAGCTCCAGCAGCAAAGGGCATCATCTCCTGAAGGCAGCCCAGGAAGGCTTTGCTCTCCCTGCACAGCTGCTCTCAGCAATGTGCTCCAGGAATGCCCTGGCAAAGCAAAGCCCAGTGCTCAGGGGCAGAGGGGCAGTGTGCAGGGGGGCACCCGGCAGTGTCCTGGCACAGCCAGAGCTCCTGGCATGGACCTGAGGGAGCAGCAGAGCAGGGCCTGGGCTGTGTCTCTCTTCTGGGGACAGCCTGGCAAGGTGCCCCAGGGCAATTGTCCCACACCAGCCCCTGCAACCACCATGGCCAGCACAGGCCTCTCCCCACACCTGCAGGAGGTTGTTTGTCCCTGCATGGAGGGACACCAAGGGACCAGGCCAGCAGTGCCTGTTTGCTCTGTCCTGAGGAGATTTCAGCAGTGCATCCTGTGTGTGTGTGTGGGGAGATGAAGCAGAGTGAGCACAAACACCATCAGCAGCACTCGGGGCTGGCACAATTCCAGAGGCACAAACAGGGCCTTGAGGCCACTTCACTATGAGAGTGAAATCCTCTGGGAAACCACCTGAATTCTTTAGCTGTGCTTGGGACTGCAGAGAGAAACATCCAGGGCAGGGAGGCTCCAGAGAAACTGCTCAGCACAGCCAAGGACTGCACAGATAGACCATTGGGGTGGGGCTGTGTGGGGAGAAATCACAGCTGCCTCCCTTCTGAACCACCCCCAGGACCTGGACAGGGCTGTGCTGTGTTTTGGGCACTGACCTGGAACTGAGGGATGTGGAAAAGGCCTTTGGTGTCAGGGCTGTTGAGAAGGCTGGGCAGTGTCACTGTGGGAGCTCTCTCAAACCCCTGGAAAGGGCAGAGCCATCCCAGAGGGTCCTGGAAACCTGGGAAAGGCAGACATGGAGCCAGTCTGCAACCAGGGCAGGGAGGGGATCTGGGAGAGTCCCAGCCTGGTCAGGCTCAGTAGGGAAGGGGATGTGGCAAATCCTCCTGCAGCCATTCCAGGCACTGGCAGCACAGGGCAGGGATTGCAGAACCCACGTGGGAGGGAAAAGAAGGGGATGTTGTGTGCCCAGACTTCAGCCAGGCCTGTGACACGGTCTGCTGTGGTCTCCTCAGAGCCAGACTGGAGAGAGCTGGGCTGAAGAAATGGAACATGGGCTGGGTGGGAATTTGGCTGAACAATGAGGGTCAAATGTCAAATCCATGGTACAGAGTCCTCTTGGCAGCCACTGCCTGGTGACATCCCTCAGTGACCAGCCCTTGACCACCACTGGGGAACATTTTTATTATCTCTATACTGACATGAAAGGCACTTTCAATTCCTTTGTGGATACTGCCAAATTGTAGGGAGTCTGTGACCACACTCATCCAGTTGAGGGTGACTGCAAAACATAATTGGGAAAATTGTACTTTTCTTTCCTATGGGCAAGATGACTGAGTTGAGTCGATTTGTCGTTCCATCAGGTGCCAACCAAGACATAAGAAAAGGGAGAAAAGACTTATGCATCAGAATAAACGCAGTTCAAAAGGGAAAAACCCAAACCCAACAAAAACATGCCAAAGCAAGACCCACCCTCCACAACACAAAAACCCCAAAAACAAACCAATAAGAAAAGCAAAGGCCACAAACAGAAGGAAAGTAAATCCACAGGAAATCTTCTATCAGCAGATAGCCGGGCAACACGGGGAGTAACCTCCCAAAGACATGTGCAAAAATCACAGAGCTCTGGCTCTCTATTTATCTACAAAATCTTACATATTCATGTAATCATTTAACACACCCATACATACTTATTACTTAACCCTGCCTTCTCTCCACTTCATCATAAAATGAGCTCAAAGTCCTTTCACACTTGTGCAGACCTGCACTCAAATTTTTTCAGTGGGTTTTGAAATGGGTCAGTGCTGCCTTAGGATGAAATCAGGAATGTCTTCTTCAAGGTAAAGTTTTCACCTTGGTCTTGTTGGCAGGCTCTCTGACCCCTTGGGCATAGTTCAAGCTCTCCTGTCTGCTTCTGACTGATTTGGGGGCCCACGTGCAGCTACAGCTACTCCATCTTTACAATACTCCATCCTCTCCTCGTAACTTCTACAAACACAGCAAAGTCAGGCAAATGATATCTTGTCTTCTCAAACTAGCTTCATCTGGCAAGGATCAACTATCCTACATTGCTTCTACTCTAAACCCTTCATTAATATCCATTGCTTCTTGCTCCTATCCCTTCAGCTAAACTCTTAACGCTTTGGATTCTCCTAAACCCTTGATTCAATTAGGGTCTGCCCAGTCAAAATGGTCTCCTTGGTTCTGCAGTGCCACAATGCTCTCCTTGGTTCCACAAGGCCTTGGTGTGTCTCAACAGCCCCTTGGTTCCATGACCTGCCATAGTGTCACCATGGTCTCTTGCATCTGCAGTATCACAATGGACAATTGGTGACAAGCAGCCCCACTGTGTCACAAGGAATATTTGATTCCATGGGGCCCCACGGTGTCACACTGGCCCCTTGATTCCACCAGGCCTCGCTGTATAACAATGGCCCCTCAGTTCCATGAGGTTTTGTAGTGCCAACAATGGTCTCCTTGGTTCTGCTGTGTGCAAATGGCTGCTTGGTTCTATAAAATTCCTCCGTGTCACAGTGGTCTCCTTAGTTCCAGAAGGCTCTGCAGTGCCACAATGTCCCACAGTGTCCATGAGCATCTGCCACACTATCAACAATGCCCTTTGTTCCAAGGAGGTCCCACAGTGTCACAATGGCTCCTTGGATCCACATTGTCACAATGGACAATTGGTTCCTTGGGGCCCAACTGTGTCACAATGGACCCTTGGTTCCATGAAGTTCCATGGTATCGGTGTGGCCTCCTTGGATCCACAGTATCACTATGGACCATTGGTTCCATGTGGCCCTGCTGTGTCACAATGGCTTCTTGGTTCCATGAAGCCCAACTGTTTTCGAACCTACCCTTGATTCCATGAGGTTCAGTAGTGACAAAATGGTCTCCTTGGTTCTGGACTGTAACAATGGACCCTTGGTTCCATGAGATTCCATGATGTCACAGTGGTCTCCTTGGTTCCACAAGGCCTTGCTGTGTCACAATGGCTGCTTGGTTCCATGAACTTCCCTAGTGTCACCATGGTCTCCTTGGATCTGCATTGTCACAATGGACAATTGGTTTCATGGAACCCTGCTGTGTCACAGTGAAGCCTTAGTTCCATGAGGTTCGATAGCTGGACAATGAGCTCTTTGGTTCAATGACACTTTGGAGTGTAACAATGGCTGCTTGGTTCTCTGAGTTTCGATAGTATCAACCATGGTCTCCTTGTTTCTGCAGTTGTCCTAATGAACCCTTGGATCCATGAGTTTCCTAAGTGTCACTGGTTTCCTTGCTTCCATGTGTCCCTGCTGTGTCACCACAGCCCCTTGGTTCCATGAGTTTCTGTACTGTCAGCAATGGTTCCTTTGTTCCAATGAGGCCTTGCTCTGTCACAATGGACCCTGGGTTCCATGAAGTTCTTTGGTGTCACAATAGCCCCTTGGATCCATGAGATCCCATAGTGTCTCCATGATCTCCTTGGATCGGCATTGTCATCATGGACAATTCCTTCCATGCAGTCCCAATGGGTCACAATGTCCCCTCAGTTCCATGAGGCCCTGCTTTGTCCCAATGGCCCCTTGGTTCTATAGATTTTATGCTGTACCAATGGACTCCTTGGTTCTAGGAGTTACCCTGCTTTTAGCAGGGGTTTCTTTGGTTCCAACAAGGCCCTGCTGTGCCTCAATGCACCCTTGGTTCCACGAGGCCCTGCTGTGTCCCAGTGGACCCTCTATTCCATGAGGCCCTACAGAGCCACAATGTGCACTTGGGTCCATGGGGTTCTGTCATGTCTCACTGGAATTTTCATTCCATGAGTTTTGTACTGTCAACAACAGTTTCCTTGGTTCCACAGTGTCACAATGGCCCCTTGGTTCCATGACCTTCTGTAGTGTAACGTGGTCACCTTGATTCCATGATGTTCTGCAGTGTCACAATAGAAACCCTTGTTCCATTAGGCCTCCAAGTTTCAGAATATTTGATTCCAGGAGGCATC
Source organism: Phylloscopus trochilus trochilus (assembly GCA_016584745.2). Lineage (NCBI taxonomy): Eukaryota > Metazoa > Chordata > Aves > Passeriformes > Phylloscopidae > Phylloscopus > Phylloscopus trochilus. Next base: position 3,160,668 of record WQNJ02000054.1, read on the forward strand.
ACAGTGTCACAATGGACCCTTGGTTCTGTGAGGTTCCATAGCATCCCAATGGTCACCGTGGTTCCATGAGTTTCCTTAGTGTCACAGTGGTCTCCATGGTTCCATTAGGCCCTGCCTTGTCACAATGGTCCCCTGGGTTCCAAGGAGGCCCTGCTGTGCCACAAAGGACCCTTGGTTCCATCAGGTTCTGTGGTGTCACCATTTTCTTCTTGAATCTGCAGGGTAACAATGGACCATTGGTTCCACACGGCCTGGCTGTGTCACAAATGTCTCTTTGATTCCATGACTGCCACAACAGAGACTTGTTTCTAGGAGGTTCCCTACTGTCACAATTGTCCCCTTGATTCCATGAGCCCCCGCTGTGTCACAATGGACCCTTGGTGAAACAAGGCCTTCCAGTGTCTCAGGAGTCTCCTTGGTTCTAGGAGGAACAAAAAAGCTTTGCATCAATGTTGAGCAACGCTTCCTTTACACACCTGGAACCTCTGACTGCATTCCAAAGAAGGGTTCAAGCTGAGGATGACACCAGCAGCTTCCATCTGCAACAGAGATCCAGGACAGGGACAGAGAATTCAGCTGAGAGACTCAGAGAATTCTGCTTGCAGAGCTCATTTCTGGTGACACTGTCCCTTGTAGAAAGGTGACATCATTCCAGGCAGCCTGTCCTGAGCATGTGGTTCCTGAGTGGGCTTTGTTGTTTAGGACACCTGCTCAGGATTTTCCATTCTTTCCTCAGCAACAGGAAAACTTCTCCTGGGCCTGTGTGCAGGCAGAGGCCTGAGGAGAGCAGGTGGGACATGGTGCAATGGGCTGGGACAGGCAGCTGCAGAGCTCAGGGGACAAGGTTGTGCTGCAGGGCACAGGGATGTCAGTGCCAGGTGGGCAATGTCAGACATGGTGAGGTTGGGGTGAGGAGCAGCTTGTCCCAACAGGGTCAGCCTGCAAGGGGCTCATTCTACTCCATGCCCAGACATTCTAAAGAAACATTCAGCATCAAGATCCCATGGGGAATGTTTCTATGCACTCTTCTCTGATCCGAAAAAAAAAAAAAATGCTTGATTAAAAAAGGAAGTCATGAGGTGCACTTTGAAATCTCCCTCCTTAACAGGACTCCAAACTGACTCCAGTCAGCTGCACAAGCCCTGGAGACTCAAAGAAAATTGAAGGAAGGCAAAGAGCTTCTGAGGGCTTTCTGTATTTTCATCAGCCCCACGCTGGATTTGGGGCTGAGTCCAGGACCCCCAGGCACTGAGAGAAGGTCGAAGAAGCTGCTGAAGGAGTCAGAAGCAAAACCCCAAGTCCCTTGGAGCACCCCTGGGCCCCAGGGAGGGCAGGGAGTGCCAAAGGCTGCCCAGGCACTGGGGAGAGCAGCTCCTTGAGGCCAGGATTGCAGGGAGCCCAAGGCTGTGAGCAGGGACTGCAATGCTGAGCAAGGCCTGGGCTGGCTGGAGGGAGCAGAAAGGCCAAGGCCTGAGCCCAGGCCTGGCACAGCAGGGCCTGTCCCTCGCGGCTGGCTGGGGGCTGTTGGTGGGGCAGGGGGATGGCAGGGGCAGCAAGGACAAATGTCCTAAAGCTGCAAGGCCTGCCAGCCTGCTCAGGGAGGGGCCAGGCAGAAGCCAAGTGCAGGCTTTCCTGCAAGGAAAGTTCCTTCTGTGGGGCCTGCAGAGGCGCTGGCAGAGCCCAGGGGACAAAGGCCTGGGTGCCTGTGGCCCTGCCAGCCCTGCCCAGCCCTTGGCCATCTCTCCTGCAGCCTGTGCCCCCTGTGCCTGCTGCTGCTGCTGTGCCCTGGCCGGCTGCACACGCCCATCTCGCTGTCCCCCCAGCATTTCTCAGCCCAGCATTTCTCTGCCCTCCCTGGGCTCCCTGCACCCAGCGCTGCCGGCTCCTGGCACACAGAGCCAGGGCAGGGCCCAGGCTCACGCTGGGACACCTCCTGCACCAAAATTCTACCCTGGCAGGGACTTTTCTTCTTCCTCAGCTCCAGGCTGAACCTTCCAAGCTGTACTTTGGGGAGATTTCCTTCTCTTCCCACTGCCAAGGAAAGCTCTGTCTCCTGCTGTTCACAAACAGAGAAGAGTTGGTGGGAGATCTGTGTTGGTCAGAGACTGTTTGGGGCACAGTGCCCATGAAATGATTGAGTTTTTAAATACTGTGTGAATTTTTAATTCACACAATATTTAATTGAGTTTTTAAATATTGTTTTTAAATATTGTGTGAAAAAGAAGGAGGGGCATCAACAAAACTTCTACACTGGCCTTACAGAGAGCAGACTCTGGCCTGTTCAGGATGCAGATTTGGGGAGCATTGAAACAGGTACTGATTTTTTTAAGGGAAGCAGCTGTAAAGAATAACTGTGTCCAGGAAGGATGGACACACTTTTAGAAAGAAATCTTGAAGGAACAGGAGCAGGGTGTCCCTGTCAACTGAAAGATGATGCAGAGTAGAAAACGACTGGCTTGGCTGGACATGGAGTTTTTATAGGAAGTCAAGGGAAAAAAGAGAGTGAAAAACCTTTCTACAGAAGAGCAGGAAACTCAGGAAATAGTAGAGGATGTTGTTAGGTCATGCAGAAAGAAAAGCATAGAAATGGAAGTTGAATTAGAACTTAACCAGACAACTTCTGTGAATGATAATAAAAATGTTTTTATGAATACATTAATGCCTAGAGGAAGGGTAAGGAAAACCTTATGGTTTGGGGGGATATGATTACAAGAGATGAGGAAAAGTCTGAGGTACTTAACCCCTTCTTTGCCTCAGTTTTCAACAATCAGACAGGTTGTCCTCAGGACAAGTGTTCTCCTGAGCTGGTAGATGGGGACAGGGAGCAGAAGAACCCCCCTGTCATCCAGGAGGAAGCAGCTGCTGACCTGCTGAGCCACTCAGATGCTCACAGGTGTTTGGGACCAGATGGGATCCATCCCAGGGGCATGAGGGAGCTGCTGGATGAGCTCCCCAAGCTGCTCTCCATCATTTCTCCTCAGTCCTGGCTCACCAGGGAGGCCCCAGAGGACTGGAGGTGCCAATGTGAGCCCATCCCCAAGAAGGGCTGGAAGGAGGATCTGGGGAACTCCAGGCCTGTCAGCCTGACCTCGGTGCCTGGCCAGGTGATGGAACAGATCACCTTGAGTGCCATCACAGGACACCCACAGGATGGCTGGGGGATCAGACCCAGCCAGCGTGGGTTTGGGAGGGGCAGGTCCTGCCTGACCAATCTGATCTCCTGTTAAACCCAGGTGACCAGCCTGGTGGATGTAGGAAAGGCTGTGGATGTGTCTACCTGGACTTCAGCAAAGCCTCTGACACCGTGAGCCACAGCATTCCCTGCAAAAGCTGCAGCCCCTGACTTGGGCAGATTCCCTCTTTGCTGGGAGAATGAAGAACTGGCTGGAGGCTGGGCCCCGAGAGTGCTGGGGATGCTGCTGCATCCAGCTGGTGCCCAGTCACTGGTGGTGTCCCCCAGGGATGTGTGTTGGGCCCAGTCCTGTTTAACATCTTCACTGATGATCTGGGTGAGGGCATCGAGTCCACCATGAGTAAATTGCAGCTGAGACCAAGCTGGGTGTGAGTGTGGATCTGCTGGAGGGCAGGACAAGAAGACACAGCCTTGGGCTGCACCAGGGGAGGTTTTGCCTGGAAAAAAAAAGGAAGAAGTTCTTCAGAGAAAGGGGGATTGGGAACTGGAATGGGCTGGCCAGGGGGGAGGTGGCAGAGTCACTGTCCCTCTCTAGTGGCATGGTCTGAGTGACAAGGTGGTATTGGGGCATTGGTTGGACTTTTTGATTTCCAAGGTCTTTTCCAACCCATCTGATTCTGTCATTCTGTGATGCTTGGGACACTCTGGGGAAGCAAGGGGCCATTGTGACACTGTGGGGCCTGGTGGCACTAAGAGGACCACAGTGACACTGAGCAATCCCACAGAACCAAGAGTCCATTGTGGTACTGAGGGGCCAAATGGAACCAGGGAGTGCACTGTGCCACTCTGGGTCCTCGTGGAACCACAGAGGCCATTGTGACCCTGCAGGGCCTTGTGTAACACACAGGTTTCACCATTTTGACATTGCAAAACTGAGAGAGAGACCATGAACTGTGTAAAGAGACCACTGTGAGACTCCAGGGCCCAGTGGAACCGTGGAGCCGTTCTGACACTGCAGGGCCTTGTGTAATCAGGGGGCCACTGTTACACTGCAGGGACTCATGGAGCTGAGGGAACAACTGTGACACTGTGGTGGAACCAAGGGGCCTTTGTGACACTGCAGATCTTGTGTGACCAGGGCTCTTCTGTGACACTGCACCACCAAGGAGACTATTTTGGCATTCTGTACAACACAGTGGCCTCATGCAACCAAGGGGCCACTGTGAGTGACACTATGGGGCCTCACGGAATATAGAAAAGTTTTGTCATTCTCATGGAAATAAGGATTCCTTTGTGACACTGAGGAGACTTGTGGGACCAGAGACCATTGTGACAGTGCAGGACCTGATGTAACCATGGGGCCACTGTGACACCCTGGGGAACCATGGAAACCAAGGGACCTCAGTGAAACTGCAGCACCAAGGTGAATATTGTGAAACTGGGAAGCCCATGGAACCAAGGAGTCTCCACTGTTACTCTGCCTGCACGGTCTCGTGTGACCAAGAGGCCACAGTGACACTGAGGGGCCCCATGGAACCAGGGACATCTTTGCAGATGACTCCAAGCTGGGTGTGAGTGTCAAACTATGGGAGCATGGGAGGGCTCCGCACAGGGCCCGGGAAAGGCTGGATCCAGGGAACAAATCCAACAATGTCAGGTTGAACAAGACCAAGGGCCGGCTCCTGCACCTTGGCCACAACAACCCCTGCAGCGCTACAGGCTGGGGACAGAGTGGCTGGACAGTGGCCAGGCAGAAAGGGACCTGCAGGGACTGATGGACAACAGGCTGGACATGAGGCAGCAGTGTGCCCAGGTGGCCAAGAAGGCCAATGGCTCCTGGCCTGGATCAGGAATGGTGTGGCCAGCAGGAGCAGGGCAAAGATTCTTCCTCTCGGCACTGGTTGGGCAGTGCCGCGAGTGTTGTGTCCAGTTCTGGGCCCCCCAACAGAGGAAGGACATGGAGGGGCTGGAGTGTGTCCAGAGAAGGGCAACAAGGCTGGTGAGGGGTCTGGAACACAAGTGCTGTGAGGAGTGGTTGAGGGAGCTGGAGTTGTTTATCCTGGAGAAGAGGAGGCACAGGGGAGACAAGGAGGTGTCAGGGCACGGGTTGGACTTGATGATGTCCAAGGTCTTCTCCAACCTTCCTGATTCTTGGATTCTCTGAAACCACCCTTGCAGCAGTTGCAGGATGAGCCCTGGGCCTCCTCTTCAGAAGGTGCAGCAGCCCAAGTGCCTCAGCTTCTCTTCACAGCCCCAAAGCCCATCCTGTCAGTCCTGCAGAGCCTCTGCAGCTCCTCCTCATTGCCCACAACAGGGAGCCCCACAGGCAGACACAGCAGCCCAGATGTGCCCCCCTGGCCAGGGTGCCTCTGGCAAGGGAGCAGCAGGAGGCACTGCAGGAGCCTGCAGACAATTCCTGAAGCACTTGCAGGATGATCCTGCTCCCCAAGGGATATTCCCATGGTGCCAAGTGAGGAACTGAAATGGGGAGTGGGGCCAGAGAGGAAAGGGCAACCAGGGATGGGCTGTTTGCAGGGGAGGGAGAAGGGGTGGGCAGTAGGAAGAAATTTGTACCAGGGAAGAGTAAAGCAAGCCAAGGTGAAGCAAAGGAAATGGTCAGGGCAGTTTTGGGATGGCTGCCAGGCAGCCCTGGCTCTGAGCAACAACCTCTGCAGTGGCACAGCAAACTCCCAGCTCATGGGAACAAACTTTCTGGCTCTGACTTCAGAGGGCACCACAAACCTGAGCGGTTTCCCTGCTGTGGCCCAGCCCTTCCTGGCCCCAGGCCCTGCTGGCATTTGTGCTCCCTCAGCTTCATCTCCCCACACCAAGCCCATGGGGGTGCTCAGGCCTGCTCTGGGCAGGGCAAACAGGGGCTCCTGAGGCAGTGCTGCCGTGGCTGTGCCTGCAAGGCTGCGGCAGCTGTGTGAGCTGGGGGAGAGGCCAGGGCTGCAGAGGGGGGATGTTGTTGGCAGGTGCATGAGGAGGCTGTGGGCCGCTGGCCTGGGGTGTCCAGCGCAGTGGGGATGGATCAGGCCCTGCTCTGCTGCTCCTTGCCGTGTGCTTGCCCAGGGCCCTTGCAGAGCCCCAGCCGTGCTGTTTGCCCCCAGCCTGCCCACGGCCAGCCTGGGGCTGCTGCCGGGGCTTTTCTCTGCTGAGCCTTGGCCTGGGCAATGTGTTCTGGAGAGAGCCTGGGCAAGGAGCCTGCAGCCCCCAGGCCCTGGCCTGAGGCCTCAGCACTGCTGCTGTGCCAGCAGTGCCCATGGCCTGTCCCTGCTGCAGCCCCGGCACTGCCACCCCCAGCCCTGTGCCCGGCCCCGAGAGCACTCAGGCCCTACAGCAACAGCAGGGCCAGGAGGGCAGCGGGGCAGGGCCACGGCAGCAGCACTGGCAGCACCAAGTGCTGCTGCTGCTGCTGGCCACAGCTGCTGTGCCAGCACTGATCTGCCCCCAGCTCTGCACACAGACATTGCTGCTGCAGCTGCAGAGAAGGGAACCAAAGGGGCATCTCTGCGGAAAACTTGGCTGGGAAATTCCTTGAGTTCCTTTAAAGCTACCAAGGTCTCAACCCCTCATTGATATAATCTGAGGGAAGAAGGGAGTTGGAGACAAACAAAATGAGAAATGGAACAATATATGGCTTTTATTATTAAAATGATAAAATACTGGAAAAAAACCAAGAAATCAATCAACAAGAAGTATCAAACATGACTTTTGATGCAAATGATTTGCTGAAACTGACCAGTACTTTAATGTTTCTGAAATATGCCAGTCATCAGTCTCCACACTGCAGCCTTGAGCTCCTGGTTCCTCAGGCTGTAGATGAGGGGGTTCAGGGCTGGAGGCAACACCGAGTACAGAACTGACAGGGACAGATCCAGGGATGGGGAGGACATGGAGGGGGGCTTCAGGTGAGCAAACATTATAGTGCTGAGGAACAGAGAGACCACAGCCAGGTGAGGGAGGCAGGTGGAAAAGGCTTTGTGCCGTCCCTGCTCAGAGGGGATCCTCAGCACAGCCCTGAAGATCTGCACATAGGAGAAAACTATGAACACAAAACAGCCAAAAGCTAAACAGATAGAAAAAACAATGAGCTCAATTTCCCTGAGGTAGGATTGGGAGCAGGAGAGTTTGAGGATGTGTGGGATTTCACAGAAGAACTGGCCCAGGGCATTGCCATGGCACAGGGGCAGGGAAAATGTATTGGCTGTGTGCATGAGAGCAATGAGAAAGGCACTGGCCCAGGCAGCTGCTGCCATGTGGGCACAAGCTCTGCTGCCCAGGAGGGTCCCGTAGTGCAGGGGTTTGCAGATGGACACGTAGCGGTCGTAGCACATGATGGTCAGGAGATATAACTCTGTTGACACGAAAAAGACAAAAAAAAAAATTTGGGCTGCACATCCTGTGTAGGAGATGTTCCTGGTGTCCCAGAGGGAATTGTGCATGGCTTTGGGGACAGTGGTGCAGATGCAGCCCAGGTCAGTGAGGGCCAGGTTGAGCAGGAAGAAGAACATGGGGCTGTGCAGGTGGTGGCCGCAGGCTACGGCGCTGATGATGAGGCCGTTGCCCAGGAGGGCAGCCAGGGAGATGCCCAGGAAGAGGCAGAAGTGCAGGAGCTGCAGCTGCCGCCTGTCTGCCAATGCCAGCAGGAGGAAGTGCCTGATGGAGCTGCTGTTGGACATTTGCTCTGGCTGCACATGGGCACCTGTTCATGGAGAAAGGACAGGGACAAGTCAGCAGAGGCTGCTTTGAGCCAAACCTGGGCCATTCCTTGTAGACTGTCCCACTGTGACTCCCCCACCCTTGTTCCTGCTCTGGGAAAACCTTCACCAAGGTCCCTGCCTGAGCTCCAGTTGTGCTGTCTGAGTGTGCCAGCAGCAGCCAGGCCTGTGTGTGGGGGCTCTCCAGGAGCCGTCCCTGCCCTGGTACCCTGGGTTTATGGCCTTGTGGCAGAGGGACAAGGCTGGATATTCAGGATTTGTAAGGGGAATCACTCCTGATGCAGAAAGTCTCAGTAGAATCTGCAAACCCTAGTCTTAAATAAAAAAAAAAAAAGGCAGGAGTTGGTTTTAGGATTTTTTCCTTCCCACAATCGTTGCTGGTTCTCTGAGGTCAGAAATCCCCAGGATCTCTGCTGCACTCAGAGTTTGCCACTGAGAGATGTGAGAGGCAAAGGATTCCCTGTGCCTTGGGCAAGGTGGGTGGCTGGATGGGCTTGTTCCCAACTGCCCTGGGTTTGCAGCTTTGGCTGCAGTCAGAGCACAGTCACACTCCTGGATCACCCTGGGATAAACCAGACCCTGCCCAGAGCAGAGGGATCCCTGAATGTCTCCCCCTCTCCAAAGGCCTCTGGGCAAGGTCTCAGCACCCCCTTCTGCCAAGGACACTCACGGCTCCCTTGGCAAACCCAGCAGCATTTCCTCAGCTCTGGCATCTCTGCACTTCCCCAGGGAACATTCAGGGAACTGCGAGGGGCTCTGGCACAGATCTGCAGCCAGGAGGGCAGCTCAGGGCTCGCAAGGACACAGCAAGGAGATCCCTGGGTGTGCCCATGATGGGATCTCAGGGAGGGGGCTCAGCCCATTCCCCTTTCCCATGGACTGCTCTGCCCACAGCCCCACAGGTCCCAGGGAAGCTTGGACACACCATGGCCATGGCCACAGCTGCCAGGCAGCAATGCCAAGGGCAGTGCCTGACTCAGCTGCTGCAAATGCCAGAGCCTCCCTGAGAGCACCAGATGACAGGGACAATCTCAGGGCAGTGCAGAACCAAGAGAAGATGTGGTGGGGCTGTGCCTGGGAGGGCAGGGCAGAGACAGCCGGGCACTCAGGACAGTGTTCCCGTGCCCAGCTGTGCACGGCACCTCCCACACACCCACAGTGCCCTCCTGCCCCCAGCACTGCTCTCTTCAGCCCCCTCTCCTTCCCTCAGCATCTCCCTGGGCCTGGACATTTCCCTGCTGAGAGGAGCCTTGTCCCTGCCAGCGCTGTCAGAGCCCATCCCAGCCTCTGTGCCCTGGGCCCGGCCCTACAGAAACCTGCCTGTCTGCAGGGCCCTGGCTGGGGCAGGCTCTGTCTGCAGCTGGGCAAGGGCAGCTCAGGAGAGCCCTGCTGGGCCCTGCAAAGGTGATGCTGCTGCTGCTGCTGCTGTCCAGGGCTGAGGAGGGGCTGAAGGCCCTTGAGGAGTCTCCCAGCACAGAGACTGACCACCCAAAGTTACAGTTTTGGAGCCTCTGTAGATGTTGTAACATTCTTTTGATGATCCTGAGTGTCCCTTTCAACTCAGAATGTTCTGTGATCCTGTGATTACAATTCCTGTTCTGCTGCTCTCATCCTTCTGTTGCCTATAATGAAAAGAGAGAAAAAAAATAACACTTGTAACAGCATTAGAACAGTAAAGTAAAAACAAGACCAATACTGGAAGCTTCCAGGTGTCGCAGTGGGGATGGGGCACACCCGGCCCCTGATTTCAACAATTTATTGAGGTTGATTAATTAGGATATTTAACAGGATCATCCAGTAGGAGATTCAGTTTTCCCTGTTACACATCTCTGAATCAACCCATTGGAGTTGGTCTAAGGGCTTCTTTGCCCCACTTTTTTTTTTTTTTTTTATGATTGCTCACACTCTGGTTGAAAAACCAAAATGTTCTTTTTGTAGAATCTTCCTGATAACAAGACTAAACAGTATTTCAGGAATGTAATTAGAAGGTCAGCTTATTGTTCTAAAACTTAATAGAAAGGGTAGGAAACATGCTAGAATTAATTAAGAATTTTACTTAAATAAGTATATGTATACTATAAGTATATAAGTATATATAAGTATATGTATACTATACAATATATACTATAGTATATAAGCATATGTATATGTATATGTATATGTATATGTATATATAGTAGAGTATGTAAGTATATGTACACTATAATAAGTATATGCAATAGTAGTTGAACAGAATAAATTAAAGATTATAGTTTTATAACCATATAACAGCAGTTTACAGAGCTACAAATATATGAAAAATGTATAAAAAGCAAAAATCTTTTTGTCATCACCCCACCTCCCCAAAACTGCTCCAAGTAGAAAATTGAAAACACTCTCTGGAAAGCTCCTGATCTTTACAGCAATCCCAGGCTCACCTTCTTTTGGGAAGTGTCCTCCAGAGCTGTGTCCAGGCTGGTGGGGAGCTGGGAGCAGCCCTGCCCCACACAGCACCTCTCAGCAGCAGCACCTGCCCTGCTCAGGGTGGCTCCTTCCCCCCACAGCTTCTCCCCAGCACTGGGAGCAGCTCCCCGGGCCGGCTGAGAGCTGTCCCTGGCAGGCAGCAGAGTCCCTGGGCCAGCACAGAGCCCTGGGCTGCAGGAGCCTGCTCTGCAGGACAGCCCTGGGCAGCCCTGGCTGCAGCCCCGGCTGCTCAGCCCTGCAGCAGAGCCTGGCACAGGGAGCTGCCCTGTGCTGTGCCTGGGCTGCTGCAGCAGGGAAACCCAGCCCTGCCCCAGGGCCACATCCCTGCCCTGCAGCAGCTCTGAAAGTGCTCTTGGAAGGGCCTCAGAGCTGTGGGATGTGGCAGCTTCAGGAGATCCCTGCAGGAAGTGCAGCTTATCTTCCCCCAGCCAGAGAGTGACTGTTCCAAATGCTGTGAGGGTTTCTCCTCCAGTGAGCTGTGAGTGAGCTCTGTTGGGCTGGGAAAAGAGTTGCTCATCAGGAGAAATGTCTTTTGAAGCTCTTCTTGGTTGCCAGGAGCTGCCTCTGTGCCAGGAGCCCAGCCCAGTTCATTAGCACAGACACAGCACAAGGACTTCAATGACCCTCTTGGGGCTCTGTGCTGAGGCCCTGAACATCAGTCCCTGACAGGGAGCTGATGAAACTTCTCCAGAACTCCAAGTCAGAATCCAACTCCAAAGTTTTGGAAGTTTTAATGGGTCCCAGTGAGGGACACAACAGAGAAAGTGTCCGCAGTCCCCAGGCAGAGCAGAGAACTGTTGGGAGTGATGCCAGGAGGGGACAAAGAGAAGCCAAGTCTTGGTGCCCTGGGGCACAGCAGGGTCTGTGCCACCAAGGGCTGTCAGGAGACACCTTGTCCTGAGGCCCTGGGGCCTCCTGGCACAGCCCCAGCAAGGCTGGGCACTCTCAGCCCCTTGTCCTACCCTCAGCATCCCCCTGACAGCCCAGTGGCCTCAAGGATCTGCTGGAAGGAGTCCCTGGGGAGCCCTGGTCAGGAGTGGCCCTGGGGAGGTGCTCCTGAATGCTCCCAGGCACTGCAGGTTCTTCAAAGGACTTTGGGTTTGGTTTTTGCCTTGGAGTTTCTGAGAGGTTTCTGCACTCATGGCCTCCAATTATCTGCTGTAATTAGTCCCTTGAGAGGCTTTGTCAGTAACAACACTCAGTGGGGCTCATTAATGCTTCAAGGTACTTCAGTTATTTGAAGGTACTTGGTATTTCCCTTTTAAATCTGATTCTGTGAGAAAGATTGTGCAATCCTTGCCCCAGTTATCTACTTTAACAAGTCCCTTGGGATTCTTAGTCAGTGAAAACACTCAGCGGGGCTCATTAATACTTCAAGGTACTCCAAGTTTCTTAAAGAACTTTTTTTTGGCACTGAGTCTCTGAGAAGTTTTTGTGTAATCCTGGCCTCCAATTATCTGCTTTAATGAGTCCCTTGAGAGCTTTGCACTGACACTCAGTGGGGCTCATTAATACTTTGAGATACTCAGGGTGTTTAAGGTGCATTGGAATTTCCTTCCCACACTGAGTTTCTGAGAGGATTTTGTGCAATCCTGGCCTCCAATTCTCTCCTCCAAGGAGTCCATGAGGAGCCTGTGTTGGGGATGGACCTCAGTGCAACTCATGAATGCCTCAAGACACTTTGGGTTTTTCTTCTGACTTTGACTCCTGGAAAGGTTTGTGCAATCTCCTCTCAGGCCCTGAGGCTCAGCACCAAATGCACCATGGGGCTCATTAGGATCAAGCAATTCCTGACAAACCATGGCTGTGCCTTGATTTCCCTCTGGTCTGGTGCAGTTCATTAGGAAAGTTTCCAGCTAGAGTTATGGAGAAAGATTTCAAAGAGTTTTTTAAAAGGACACATTCCTGTTACAAAGGGTGTCTTTTATTACTGCTCTGTTTAGAGCAGAGGTGATTGCAGCATTCAGTGACTGATACCCCAGGGTGTCTCCTCAGGAGGTCTGGCCTGCTCAGAGAAGCTGTGTCCTGAGGTCTGACCCAGTGTGGACAACCTTGCTCCACATTCCCCAAGCCATCCTGTCCCTCCTCACTTACCTGGGACCTACTTTGCTTGGCGAGCTGCCCACACTCAGGCAAATAGGGCCTTCCGATTTTTTTTTAGCAATGTAAAACTCCTAATTTTCCCCACTGAAAACAGACACCCTCCTCAGGTGTGTGCCAGCCCAAGGTGCCACCAAGGCCACTGCAGCCCTGCCCTGGGCCAGGAGTGAGGGTGGATCATCATCCCAACCTGCCCTGGGCCATTGCAAGGGGCTGTGGCCATGGACACTGCCCTGACCCCACTGCTGGGTTTGGGTGCCACAGCAACCCCCATCAGTTCCAGTTTCCCTGGAAAGCACCCCAAGGAGCCATTTCTGCAGCCAGGTTCCATGGCCAGGGGGATGTGGGGGGCTGCAGGTGGTCAATGCCCCATCCCTAGAAACATCCCAGTCTAGCTGGGACAGGGCTCTGAACAACCTGATCTGGTGAAAGATGTCCCTGCTCATCCCAGGCCTGGACAAGAGGCTTGAGTGAGGCCTGAACAACAGGCCCTGAGCCAAAGGTGACTTCTAGGTGAACCTTCCAAACCAAGGTTATCTTTGTACCTGCTCATTAGTGAAATATGCATGGTCATTAGCACTGTGATTGATGGATCCACTCATTAGTGAAACATGGATTGACCTTTCTGGGTTTGGAAGCCAGACAAGGCCATGAAATCTGACATCTGGCCTTGTTTGGGGCTGTATGGTCAGAGTCACTTCCCTTGGTTCCTCCTTGGGCCCTGGCCAGGCTTTGGGAGGGACCCAAGAGGAGGATGAATCCAGATGTTCCCACTCTAGAAGTGCTGTCAGTCTGTTTATCCAGCACTATCAAAGCTGGGCCCTCTCACAGTGAGGCTGGAGCCTCACCTGTGGCTGGAGGCACCTGCAGGAATTCCCAGTGTCCGGGAGTGGCTCTGCAGTCCTTGGCTGTGACAGCTTCCCCCAGCTGATGTGTGGCTGTGGGTGATGGGAAAGTCTGAGGGTCACTGCTGCTGGATCTTTCTTACTCACTGCAGGCAATCTTTGGTAGTGATGGTTGGGTGCATTGCTGAGCTGCTCCTTTTGTGCTCCTTTGCCTCAGTTCCCACTCGCCCCTGAGCTTCAGCCCTGGCTAGCAGTATGCTTGGGGGGAAACTGAGGCAAGGACAAAGGTAAACGACAAAAGGTGCTCTTAATCCTTCAGGAACACAGTCCCACAGTTTCATCCAGAACCTACTCCTTGCAGCTTGGTGGAGTTAAGAGAGGAATTAAGAGAGGAGTTAAGAGACAGATTCCCTGCCAGAGGGCAGTTTTATGCCCTCTGCCAAGGAGGGGAGGGGGTCTACCAGCCGATGGGGGCTGACCTGGGGGAAGTGAGGCATAGGTGGTGTCAGGGAGAGGGGATTCAGTGCAGGGGCTCATGGGAAGGTACAGCAAATGCTTTGTGTGAACACATAGAAACACCCAGTGCAATATAACAAAGTGAACTAACTACTTAGTGCAATACAACATCTCACCCTTTTCTGTTACAATAAAACTGAAAGACACGCTTTGGGCCTATTCTGATGCAGAATATGTTTTTGCCCACCACTTTTGATTTGCAGGCAGTTTTGGCTGCTCTTGGCCTTCAAGCTCTGCATGGCTGACTTCTGAGGTGGTAGGGATTAAACCATTGAGGGCCTTTAAATCTAGGCAGCAATGAAATCCAAAAGCCAACACAACTAAAAACAAGTCAACAAAAAGCAACAGGATTGTAAAAGCAAACACAAACACAAAGCATATTAACAATCTGATATCTGCCAGAAGTAACCCAATTTTTAAGAAGGCTCTGTCTTCTCTTTCCAGCGGCACCTTCTTTTTGAATTGATGGCTGCTAGCTTCTCATCATCTTCTGTTGGTGCTGGGTTTTGGGAACAAAAGGTTTTACCACTTTTGGGATATCCAGCGTGGGCCCAAGGAAGTGGATACGCACATGTAGCCACATCCCCAGGTCACGAGCTCATAGGGACCTTTGATCTCCCAGGTTTCTGGGTCCCTAATCAAAACTGGTGGGTGCTGTGACAGCTTAAACTGATTACTGCTGTTAAAGGGACATACCACTGGAGGGCTCCTGTTTTCAAATGAACAATTCAGAAAGTTAATGGTAAACATGGCTTTGCAGAGTTTTTGTGTTGGTGACATCCATGCTGTGGAACTGTCTTGCCCAGCCAGGACCTTTTTGAGCGTCTGGTGAGCACGCTGGACCACAGCTTTGCCTGTGGGGGATGCCTGTTATATGTTCCATTCCCCACTGCTGGACAAACTCGAGGAATTCCTTGCTTTTGTACACTGGGCCATTGTCAGTTTTGATTTTCTTAGGGATCCCCAGTACTGAAAAGGCTTGCACAAGATGATTCTTGGCATGTGCAGCCATTTCTTCTGAGTGGGCAGAGGCATAAACTGTGTTTGAACAGCTGTCAATGCTCACAGGCACATATTTTTGGTGGCTGAAACTAGGAATGTGTGTGATGTCTGTCTGCTGCTTTTGGCAGCTTCCAAGCCTTCTGGGGTTAACCCCCATTGTAGGGGAGTTTTTAGAAGAGCGAGGCCACAGTCTATTGATAGGAGGTTTGAACAATCCTTGCTGTCAGGGAACAGTATGAGGTCTTGCACTGTGCCTGCTGTGTACTGTGCTGTTCCTACATTGCCTTGAATTAGCAAAAAAGTAGCAAATGTAATAACTCATTGGTCCTTCTCACGGATGCTTCCCCTCAGAAGCTGAAGACATGTAACAACTTGTTGTACCTTCTCATAGATGCTGAACACAGAAATGCTGATCATAAGACAGAACAAAGAAGAATTTGCTGCCAAAAGACGTGAACCAATGAGCAATCATTTAGAGTGTTGAACATGAGATATTAACCAACTAACAATTGTTTAGCTGTGCCTGCTTTTGTTCTGTAACCACATAAAAATATAGGGAATAAAGAATAAATGAGGAGACCAAACCTAATCATATTGATGTCCATTTGATGCTTGGCTCCTTCCTCACAACAGTTTCCATGGATCCCCACAGTGTCACAATGGCCTCTTGCTTCCATGAGGCCTTGCAGTGTCAAATTTTTTTTTTATTCCATGGAATGGAACAGTGCACAATGAACAATGCACAACTGCACAATGTCACAGTGGCCCCTTGGTTCCATGAGGCCTCAGAGTTTCACAATGGTCTCCACGATTCCAGATAGTCCTGCAGTGTCACAGTGGTGCCTTGGTTCTATTGGGCTCCTCAGGATCACAGTGGCCCCTTGGCTGCATGAGGCCCAGCTGTGTCACACTGGCCCCTTGCTTCCACTGGGCTTCGTAGGGTCACAGTTTTCCCCCCTTGCTTCCATGAAGCCTTCCATGAAGTGTCACAGTGGTCCCCTTGGTACCAGAGTATCACAATGGACCCTTGGTTCAGTGAGACCCTGCAGTGTCAAAATGGTCTCCTTGGCCCAACAAGGTCCTGAACCAAGGTCCTTGGTTCAATGAGGCCTCAGAGATTCATCATGGTCTGCAGGAGTCCACGTGGCCCCACAATGTCACAATGGACTTTTGGTTCCATGGGGTCTCGTACTGTTCCATGAATCCTTAGTTCCATGGGGCCCTGCAGTGTCGCAATGAACCCCTTGGTTCAATGGTGCCACACAGAGCCACAATTGTCCCTTGGTTCCATTGAGCCCCACAGTGTCACTATGGTCCCCTTGGCTCCACAAGGCTCTGAAGTGCCACAATGGCCCTTTGGTTTCCCAGAGCTTCAAGGTATAAAAATGGCCTCCACGGTTTCATGAGGCCCTGCTATGTCACAATGGACCTTTGGTTCCATGATGCCCCAGAGTGTCACAATGGTGTCCTTGGTTCCACAGGGTCAGAATGGACCCTTCATCCCATGGACACCCACAGTTTCACTGCAGCCCCCTTAATTCCATGGGACTCGGCCATACTCTAATAGGCCTTTGGTTCCAGTGAGTCCCAAAGTGTCAGAATAGTCTCCATTGTTCCATGAGACCCTGCAATGTCACCATGGTCCCCTTGGTTCCACAAGGCCCCAGAATATAACAATAGACACTTGGTTCCACGAGGTTCCTCATTCAGAATGGCCCCTTGGCTCCATGTGGCCACACTGTGTCACAATGGCTTGTGGTTCCATGAGGCCCAACAGAGTTACAATGGACCCCTGGTTCCATGAGACCTTGCTGTGTCACAATGGAGTTCTGGTTCCATGAGCTTTCATACTGCCATCAACAGTCTCCTTGGTTCTGCAGTGTCACCATGAACCCTTGGTTCCAGGAGGTCCCACAGTATAACATGGTCACTTTGGTTCTGTGAGGTTCAGCAGTGTCACAATGGCCTCCTTGGTACTACAAGGCCTTCCTGTGTCAGAATGACCGCTTTGGTTACACGAGGCCCCACAGTGTCACCGTGGTCTCCTTGGATTTGCATTGTCACAATGGACCTTCCATTCTCTGCAGCCCTGGTGTGTCACAGTGGCCCCTTGGTTCCATGAGTTTCTGGACTACCAGCAATGGTTCCCTTGCTCAAACAAGGCCTTGCCGTGTCACAATGGACTCTTGGTTCCATGAAGCCTTTGTCTGTCACAATGTACTTTTGATTCCATGAGGTTTCAGAGTGTCCCAATGGTCTCCTTGGATCTGCAGTATCACAATGGACCACTGGTTACATGTGGCCCTGCCGTGTCACAAAGGATTTTGATTTCATGAGGTTGTAAGGCGGCAGAGTTGACTCCTTGGTCCTGTGAGGCCCCACTGTCACTAAATCACTGAAATATCAGAATAAGACTCCCTAAATTTACTTGGTGTTTAGAAGGGCATCATTTATTCAGGCTTGAGGTCCTAACCTTACATGGACATGTTATTCTAAAACAGTGTTACCTGTATACAGTTACTACACGTGTATTACAATTTACCCATCACCATAAAACCCACCCCAAGTTCCGAGATTCAGTCCGTGTTTTTTCCATCACTGGACTCGTGAGCCAGAAGTCTTCTTCTCTTCAAACCATCCTTGCTGGGAAAGCCGGCCCTGCATGACTTGTTCCTGTGCTAAAAGTTCACAGGCATGATAAAAGTTCAATTCATCTCTTCGGTATCAAGGCCAGGGCTGTGTGTGCCCAGGCAGAGGCAGGCAGGACGCAGAGCTGTCAGCAAAGGAAGGGCCCAGCCAGGTGGGGCAGCCGCGGGTGACGACAACCTGCAGGGACAGAGGCACAGGGCATGGACACCGTAGGACAGCCTGGGCTGCACAGGCCACAGGGATGGGCAGCAGCTGCAAGGCCCTGACACAGCCAACTCCTGCAGCACTTGGGCCACGGCTGCTGGCCCTGGGCCTGAGCCAGCAGGAGGGGACAAGTGACCCTTGCAGGCCTGCAAGGGCCTCATGACCTCCTTGTCCCTGCTCAGCAGCCTGGCAGGGGCTGCCCCATGGTGCTGCCCTTGGCATTGCACATCCCCACATCCCAGTGGCCTGGGAAGAGGCCTGAGCAAGGAGGGAGGGACAGGATGTGCCTTGGCAGGGGCTGGGGCTCAGGCCTTGGCCCTTTGCATTATTGAAACACAACCAGGTTAGCTCAGCACCAGAGACACCTTTGCCTTGTTTGTCCCCACCTGTCCTCACTGCCTGCAGTGTTCTGTTCTAACAGGAAACTGGGGACACTTTCTCAGTCAAGTTTCTCTTTGAGACCTACTAAAACTTAAAGAAAGTTTGGAGTTTCAATCTCACTTAAAGTTCTTTAGAAGTTTTTGAACACACTCTGAGGGACTGGTGGCACTGTAAACAACACCAAATCCACAGGAGGTTCATTAAAGTCCTTGTGCTTTGTCTCTGCTGCTGAGCTGGACCAGGTTTCTGGCACAGAGGCAGCTCCTGGCAACCAAGAAGAGTTTCAAAAAGACATTTCTCCTGAGGTGAAATCCTCCTTCAGATGGGACACCTTTGGTCTTTGAAATGTAGACTCAGAGTGAAAGTTTACAGTGGCATAACAACCTTTTCTGTACCTTTCTCATTAATTGCTAACCCTCTCTTTGTTGTTTGTTTTGGTTTAGTTTTGCTCTTAACAGTATAGAACATCATTCTCTTACATGGAATATTAGCTTTTGCACTTATGCCTATTGATATCCATGCCTATGGAACTTTTGCCTATGGAATAGTAATTGAATACAATACGTATGTTTCACCAGCAAATAAACACATTGTACTGAATAATAGAACTAATCTGTCCCAAGTTCCCACTGCTGCCTTAGTAAATTCTCTTGTTCCTTTTTTAGTTTTTTTTTGCTTTTGTCTTCTGCAAATTCAGTTCTTTTGTCTGCTGAAGCAACAT
Organism: Phylloscopus trochilus trochilus; assembly: GCA_016584745.2. NCBI lineage: Eukaryota > Metazoa > Chordata > Aves > Passeriformes > Phylloscopidae > Phylloscopus > Phylloscopus trochilus. The sequence continues at coordinate 3,179,403 of WQNJ02000054.1, forward strand.
CTCTGCTTGCTTTTTCTCTCCCTCATGTCATGGTCTTTTCAACACTTCCCCTCATGCAGTTCTAAACTTGTTTTCATAATGTTTCTTTTCTTTGAGTTTGGTCACCTCCTTTTTTGGTTTTTTTGGTTTTTTTTTTTTTTTTTTTTTTTTTGTTTTGTTTTTTGTTTTTTTCTTTTGCTTTTTTTTTTTTTGCATTACTTGGTAACTCCAAGCTTTTCATACCGTCCTTTTTTGCAGCTCTGACTCTGCCTCTCAGAGCTCTGCCACCACTTCCAGCTCCGCCATGCTGCCGCCAACACTGGCACGTGCCGCCCCAGGATCCCAGAAACTGCGGCCGTACCTTGGGGTCGGTGTCTCATAAGTCATCCAAACTCTTGGGCTCTCAGGTGTGCCTACATTGCTTTTAGGCTCTCAGGTCCTCCTGGCTGCAACTCATCCGGATTTTTCGGCTCTGAGGTCAGCCTGTTTTGCTCTCAGGTCCGCTTGGCTCAGTTCTTCAGGCTCTTAGTCTGCCTGGCTCAGTTGGGCTGGGCTCCACCATCTCACTGCTCTTAGGTCTGTACTCATCTGCCAGGATCACATTGGGGTCACCATTCATTGTTGCCCGGTCCTTGTGAGGGGCACCAGTTGACAGTGGAGTCATGACTGATGCAGGCGTCAGTTCCTTATTATCTAAAAACTCTCACACCTTTCTCTCTGTAGCCTACCCACAGGCAGCACCATGCAGCCTTCTGACTCCTCTCTTTCTGCAGGACCAGTGAACTCTTTCCTGTCCACTGCAGGACCACCTGACCCTGTCTGACCCTCACACACTTGCTTGACGCTTCTTCCTCACAGCACAGCCTTCAGACTCCAACTGACTCTCAACCAGCCAACCCACTGTTTTATAACACTCATTCTCTTCAGACAGGGCTATGATCTATTAAGGGCAAGGCTGTCCCCACTCTTGGTAATTAGTACAGCTGCAGTTTATCAGGGGTGAGATTGCCTTCAGCACTGTCTCTATTCTCTTTACAAACTGCCCTCCCACACCAAGGAGAATCTGTGTACAGTACAGAACCTGATGGAACCAAGGGGCCATTGTGGCACAGCAGGGCCTTGTGGACCCAAAGAGACCACGGTGACACTACAGAACCTCATGGAACTACGGGTCCATTGTTCCACAGCAGGGCCACAGAACCAAGGAGTCCATTGTGACACTCCAGAACCTCCTGGGATCAAGGTGTCCATGTGACACCACTGAACCTCATGGAACAAAGGGTCCCTTGTGACATTGCAGAACCAGGGAGACTGTTGTTGGCAGTATGAAAGCTCATGGAACCAAAAGTCTGTTGTGACCTTGCGGGGCCTTGTGGAAACATGGAGACCATGATGACACCTCAGGACCCACTGGAACCAAGGGGCCATTGTGACACTGCAGGGCCTTGTAGAACCAAGGGGCCATTGTAGCACAGCAGGGCCTGATGGAATCAAGGGCATTGTAGTGACACTGTGGGGCTCCAGGAGACCATGGGGCCAATCTGACTCTCTGGAACCAAGGGCACCATTGTTACACCATGGGGCATCATGGAACCAAGGAGGCCATTGTGAACTGGCAGGGGAACCCACTGAGACTGTTATGTCACTTCAAGGCCTTGTGACACCAAAGGGCCATTGTGGAACTGTTGCCATGCTTTCGTGCCTGCTTGTTTTGGTTTTGGGAATTCTATTCTCAGGCACGGTTTTGGAGCACAAGGTCATGCTCAGTAAACAACCGAAGCTCCCACATCTGTTCCCAGAGGAGGGGCTTTGGTGATGGTCTCTGGAAAATGACCAGTGGTTCCCAAGGGTCCCACCTCTGGGGTGGGCAACTTGTAAAATGTACAAAAAGGAGTCAGAAATAAAGGTGTGGTCTCTTGCCTCTCTCTTGCCTGCAAGAGCACCACGCAGCCTTCACTGATGCCTCCCTGTCTCGTCTCCCCTGGCGCCGTCGTCAGTTATATATGGTGACCCCTGACGTGACCTGCAGCCGCGAGAACAAGGTAAAAAATACCTTGTCCCCTTTTTAAAGAAAAAGGGATTTTTATTTCTCTCCAGTAGGGAGAAGAAACTTGGAAAAATGAACCAGCCTCTAGGACTGGAAGATAACTACGTTTTAACCATGTGGGGGTTATATCTCGGAAGATGGGAAGTAGGTATAACCTCAGAACATCTAACGCAACTATACAGATGGGGGAAAAACCAGGGTTTTATCCCGAACCCCAAAAGAGCGCGGTATAGGTCATTTTGGTCTCTCTTGGGTCAAACTGTGAATGAAGAGTTAGATATGCTAATGAAATTATCACTGATATGGGAAAGATCCATGAAGGTTTTTGAGATGTCGGGAGAAGAATTTCTTTTCAGCTCCCTTCCCGATTCAGAGGAAGAGGATCGAAGTCTCCAGATTGCTGCTGACAGCTCGGAGAGTCTCCCGAAGCCGCCTTCAGAAGACCTGGGTTTGTCCTTTCCCCCCGCTTGTCAGCCTTCTTCTGGGAAGGAGGGGGGGAAAACCCCGGGCAAACGCGGAGGCGCCCAGCGGCGGTCTGCGAATCGACCGCCGCGAATGCGCCGTCTCCCAATCCCTCCGTGTCCTTCTCCTTCGCAAGCGGCCGCGCGCAGGATTGGGGAGGGGGTCGGGGATCCCGAGACGCCGTCGCGCCCCGCCCCGCGGCCACCGAGCCGCGCTTTCCCATGGAAAAAGCCCGTTGAGACCTTGGCGCCGCCCCGGGGACCGCACCCCGGCGGTCCGGGCTCGCAAAAGCCCGGGAGGAAGAGGAGACGAGGGTCGCCCATCCCCCAGGCCCCTGCCCCAAAAAAGAGGCAAAAGGGAGTGCGGGGCGGTGCGGCTCTCTGCAGCCGCCGCAGGAGGAAGGGGGGGCTGCCCCCTATGCCCCCCCGCCCCTCAGCCCCCTCCGGCCCGACTCGGCCGGAGACTCCGCCCCCAACACGCCGCGCGGCGCCCGGAGCCGCTCCGTCCCGGGGCCGCCGGGGGAGACGGGCGGGGGCCGCCCGCCCCCGCCCCGCGGGGCCCGCTGGGGCTGCCCAGCCGGCACCGCCGCTCCCCCCACGCCGCGCGGCCTGCGGAAGGCGGGTGGGGGTGGCGCGACTCCGCCCCCGCCCCGCGGGACCCGACGGGGCCGCTCGGCCGAGGACGCCGCCCACCTGTGGGTGCGGGGGGGGCGTGCGGGGGGACCCTGTGCTGGGCCGGCCACGGCCGGCGCCTCCCCCGGCGGCGCGGTCACGGAAGAAGCCCCGACCGAAAGCCGGCGGCTCCGCGATTCCACCGGCTGCCGCCCCGACGCTTGCCCCCCCGCCGGCGTCTCCATTGCCTGGCAACGCTGCCGACCTTCCGCCGACTGCGGCTCCACCTGCGTCTGTCGTGGACCCCTGCCGTGTCACCGTGCGCTCCAGGCTGAGCCCTCCCTGGAGCGAAGTGCAACATGTAGCTGAGGGACTGGGACGCTGGGGTGTTGAGAACCGCTTTTTGGGAACCCCAATGACTTCCCTTGGCGCTGACATGGCACCAGCCCACCTGGCAGGTAGGTGCTCAGAGTGAGACACGGGTTTCTCTGTCTGCTTCTGTGCTGTTCAGAAAGCGGGCTGAGAGGGATTCGTGGCTCTCTCTCAGATACCCAAGGGAATTCCAGGGACCGTGTAACCTGTGCTTTTGCAGACCCTTGTTTTCAGGACTGGGAACTGGCGCTGGGATGTTTGCCTCGCATCTGCCGAGCACCCTGAGCCCCTGCACAGCACTCCTGGCCTGGTGACCATCCCAAGCTGTGTATCCTGTACCTCCGACACCATCCCTCCAGAGACCGGCATAATGCATGGAGGGGACGGAGCATTGCTTCACAGCTAGCATCCCATGATCGGACTCCGAGAGGAATTGTTGTGGACCTCTGGGGGGCGGGATTCTTGGCTGGGGTTTGGGGGGGCAGGATTGGGATGAATTTTGTAATGAGGGTCATTGCACTGCATGGCACAGCATCTCACCCGACAAGGATTCGGTGACTGGTCACAACATGTTTTCAAAAAAAAAAAAAAAAAAAAAAAAAAAAGGGGGAAAAAGCAGGGGACAGTCCCTGCAGATTAGCCGACAGGCAAATTGGAAACTGTGACCAGAATGAGAGCCGACAAGTGGAGAAATCTACAAGTCTTCAATCGAAGACCTCTCCACAAGCAGATATAAAAATCTGCATTTTTCTTTTTTCTTTTCTTTTTATATAAACTGAAAGGGTGAGATGTTGCCATGCTTTCGTGCCTGCTTGTTTTGGTTTTGGGAATTCTATTCTCAGGCACGGTTTTGGAGCACAAGGTCATGCTCAGTAAACAACCGAAGCTCCCACATCTGTTCCCAGAGGAGGGGCTTTGGTGATGGTCTCTGGAAAATGACCAGTGGTTCCCAAGGGTCCCACCTCTGGGGTGGGCAACTTGTAAAATGTACAAAAAGGAGTCAGAAATAAAGGTGTGGTCTCTTGCCTCTCTCTTGCCTGCAAGAGCACCACGCAGCCTTCACTGATGCCTCCCTGTCTCGTCTCCCCTGGCGCCGTCGTCAGTTATATGGAACTGCAGGGCCTTGTGGAACCAATGAGACCATTGTGACATCCCATGGCCTCACGGCAGCAAGGGGCCATTGTGACACTCTGGGACCTTGTAGAACTGAGGGGCCGTTGTACGATACAGAACTCCATGGAACTAAGAGCTCGTGTAACAGTGAGGGGTCCAATGGAATCAAGGGGCCATTCCATACTTCAGCGCCTCATGGAACCCAGGTGCCCCTGTGACACTTCAGGGCCTCATGGAATCTTGGAGACCATTGTGACACTTTGAAGACTCATTGAATAAAGAGGCTCTTCAGGGCCTTGTGGAACCAAGGAGACATTGTGACACTGCAAGGCCTCACAGAACCAAGGCCACCACTGTGACACTGCCAGATCTCATGGGAGCAAGGGGCCACTGTGACACTGTGGAGACAAGGAGACCACTGTGATATTGCTGGGCCTCATGGAAACAGAGATCATTTGTTATACGATGGGACCTCATGGAACCATGGGGAAATTGTGATGCTGCAGGGCCCCAAGGATCCAAGAACATGAAAAAGGTCTGGCTGGCTTGGCCTCTGGGGGCTGTCTGACGGGTCCAGCTGACCTTGGCATGTTGTGGGCTGCTTCTTATCTTTCCTTGAATCCCTGGAGTTCTGTGCTTTCCTTCCTGTGACAAAGAACTGTCCTTCTCCTACAGGTGCCCATGGCCAAATTGGGGATTCTACCTCCAAATTTGATTCTATCTAAGGATTGTTCCCATATGAAACCTGGCAGGACAGAGAGCTCTGGCTGGCCTTGGCCTCTTGAGGGCCACTTCTCCTCTGCCTTCAAAACACTGGGGGGCCGTGCTTCTCTTCCCATGGAAGAAATCATCTTTCATGTCCAGGTGTCCATGGCCACAACTAGAAATCTGCCTCCATAATTCCAGACATCCAAGGATAGCTGCCAGACAAAAGTTGCCAGGACAGCCTCGGTTCCTTTGGCGACCTGAGAGCCAGCTCTCATCTGCCTCCCTCCATCTCCTCCCCATCCCTGGATCTGCAGGTCCAACATAGGCCCTCCCCGGGTGGGCTCACTCACCAGCTGCGGCAAAAAGTTGTGCTCCATACACTCCAAAACCTTCCTGGACTGCCTCTTTTCTGCTGTATTCAGTTCCCAGCAGATGTCTGGTAGGTTAAAGTCACCTCCAAGAACAAGGGCTGGTGGTCCTGAAACATTCTCCAGCTGCTCATAGAATAAGTTGTCCACCTCTTCTTCCTGCTGGGTGGATGATAACATACTCCCAGTAGGATGTCAGCCTTGTTGGCCTTCCTACTGATTCTTACCCATAGGCTTTCAACTCCATCTTCATTAATTTCAATATAATCTCCCAGAGGATATGGGACAGATGGGAGCAGAGACAGAAATTCCTGCTGCATTCTTCATTGTGTTTGCTTATCCAGGTGACCTGGACCCATATGTAGAGGAGGTGTTTTGTGCCAGATAACACTGGAAGACTGATAGGAATAATACTTTTGAGCTGAAAATAATATATCATGCATAATAGACAACGAGAAAAAAAGGACACATATGATCAGAAGAGCATCTGAGTTCTTCAGAGGATGAGAGACTCATTGATGTTCCAGTAGTCAAACCTGTTCAAATCCTTTCCTCAGGGCTTCCTTGAGATGAGAAGTGACCAGCAGAGACCAAAGCCAGCCAGAGCTCTCTGTCCTGACAGCTTTTGTCTGGGAGAATCCTTGCATAGAGGGAATTTTTCAGGGGGAGTATGAGTTTTGGCTGTGGGCACCAGGAAGGTGGATGGTTCTTTTCCATAGGAAGGAAAACACAGAGTTGCTCAGTTCTCCCGGGGCTGACGAGAGGCAGCCCTCAGCATTCCAAGATCAGCAGGACCAGTCGGGTGGTCCCTGGGAAGCCAAACCAGCCAGACCTGTTCCATCTCCCCTTGGTTCCATGGGGCCCCACAGTGTCACCATGGTCTCCACAAGAAGGAAAGCACAGAGCCCCAGTGTTTCAGGAGCTGATGAATGGCAGCCACCAGAGGCCAAGGCCAGCCAGAGCTGTCTGTCCTGGCAGCTTTCATCTGGGAGCAATGGAATAAACATCTTGGATTCTGTATCTCGGATATATGGAATTTTGTGGTCAGAATCCCAATTTCAGCCATGAGCACCTGCATGGGAGGGCCAGTTCTTTCCCATAGCAAGGAAAGCACAGAGCCCCAGGATTTCCAGGGCAGATCAGAGGTGATCACCAGAGGCCAAGGTGAGCCAGACCTATCAGTCCTGGCAGCTATAGTCTGGGAGAAACCCTTGTATACAGCGAATTTTGGAGAAGTACCATTTTTGTCCATGGGTGCCTGAGCAGGAGGGATGGTTCTTTTCCATAGGACGGAAAGCCCAGAGCCCCAGGGTTTCAGGGGCACATGAGAAGAGACCCCCAGGTCAGTTGAGCCAGTCAGGCCCAGCCAACCAGACCTGTTCCCTGTTCACTTGGATCCACAGGGCCCCACTGTGTCACACTGGCCCCTTGTTTCCATGGGTCCCCACATTGTCACACTGGGCCCTTGCTTCCATGAGGCCTTGCAGTGCCAAAATAGTTTCCTTAGTTCCATGGAGCTGCACAATGACACAGTGGCCCCTTGGTTCCATAAGGACTCAGAGTGTCACAATGGTCTCCATGATTCCAGACAGTCCTGCAGTGTCACAGTGGTGCCTCAGGATCACAATGGCCCCTTGGCTGCATGAGGCCCAGCTGTGTCACACTGGCCCCTTGCTTCCATTGGGCCCTGTAGGGTCACAATTGTCCCCCCTTGCTTCCATGAGGCCTTCAGTGTCACAGTGGTCTCCTTGGTACTGCAGTAACACAACTGACCCTTGGTTCAATGAGGCCCTGCAGGGTCAAAATGGTCTCCTTGGCTCCACAAGGTCCTGCAGAGCCCCTTGGTTCAAAGAGGCCTCAAAGTTTCATCATGATCTCCAGGATTCCAAGAGGCCCCGCGATGTCATAATGGATCTTTGGTTCCATGGAGTCCTGCACTGTTTCATGAATCCTTAGTTCCATGGGACCCTGCAGTGTTACAATGAACCCCTTGGTCCAATGGTGTCAAACAGGGCCACAATTTTCCCTTGGTTCCATTAAGCCCCACAGTGTCACTATGGACCCCTTGGCTCCCCAGGGCCCTGAAGTGCCACAATGGTCCTTTGGTTTCTCAGGGCCTCAAGGTGTACAAATGGCCTGCAGGGTTTAATGAGGCCCTGCTGGGTCACAATTGACCTTTGGTTCCATGATGCCCCAGAGTGTCACAATGGTATCCTTGGTTCCACAGGGTCAGAATGGACCCTTCATCCCATGGACACCCACAGTGTTCACTGCAGCCCCCTTGATTCCATGAGGCCCTGCTATGCTATAATGGCCCCTTGGTTCCAGTGGGTCCCAAAATGTCAGAACAGTCTGCATTGTTCCATGAGGCCCTGCAATGTCGCTGTGGTCGCCTGGCTTCCACAGGGCCCTGCAGTGTATCAATGGACTGTTGGTTCCGTGAGGTTCCTCAGTCACAATGGCCCCTTGGCTCCATGTGGCCACACTGTGTCACAATGGCTTGTGGCTTCATGAGGCCCAAGAGAGTTGTAATGGACCCTTGGTTCCATGAGACCTTGCTGTGTCACAATGGAGTTCTGGTTCCATGAGCTTTCATGCTGCCAACAACAGTCTCCTTGGTTCTGCAGTGTCACCATGGACCCTTGGTTCCCTGAGGTCCCACAGTATAACATGGTCACTTTGGTTCTGTGAGGTTCAGCAGTGACACAATGGCCTCCATGGTTCTACAAGGCCTTGCTGGGTCAGAATGGCACCTTTGGTTCCACGAGGCCCCACAGTGTCACCATGGTCTCCTTGGATCTGCATTGTCATGATGGACCTGCCATTCCCAGCAGCCCCAGTGTGTCACAGTGGCCCCTTGGTTCCATGAGTTTCTGGACTATCAACAATGGTTCCCTTGCTCAAACAAGGCCTTGCTGTGTCACAATGGACTCTTGGTTCCATGAAGCCTTTCTCTGTCAAAATGTACTTGTGATTCCATGAGGTTCCATAGTGTCTCAATGATCTCCTTGGATCTGCAGTATCACAATGGACCATTGGTTCCATGAGGCCCTGCTGTGTCACAAAGGATTTTGGTTCCATGAGGGTCCAAGGTGTCGCAGTAGACTCCTTGGTTCTATGAGCCACTTCTGTCATCAAATGTCCAAATTATCAGAATAAGACTCCTTAACACTAATTTGGTGTTTAAGAGGGCATCATTTATTCAGGCTTGAGGTCCAACATTTGGTAACTCATAACCTTACGTGGACATGTGATTCTAAAAGAGTGTTACTTATATAAAGTCCTATATGTGTATTACAATTTACCCATCACCATAAAACCCACCCCAAGTTCCCAGATTCACTCCTTGTTTTTTCCATCACTGCACTCTTGAGCCAGATGTCTTCTTCTCTTCCAACCATCCTTGCTGGGAGCGCAGGCCCTGCATGACTTGTTCCTGTGCTAGAAGTTCACAGGCACAGTAAAAATGGAATGAACCCTTTTGGTATCCAGCCCCAGGCTGTGTGTGCCCAGGCAGAGGCAGGCAGGACGCAGAGCTGTCAGCAAAGGAAGGGCCCAGCCAGGTGGGGCAGCCGCGGGTGACGACAGCCTGCAGGGACAGAGGCACAGGGCATGGACACCGTAGGACAGCCTGGGCTGCACAGGCCACAGGGATGGGCAGCAGCTGCAAGGCCCTGACACAGCCAACTCCTGCAGCCCTTGGGCCATGGCTGCTGGCCCTGGGCCTGAGCCAGCAGGAGGGGACAAGTGACCCTTGCAGGCCTGCAAGGGCCTCATGGCCTCCTTGTCCCTGCTCAGCAGCCTGGCAGGGGCTGCCCCATGGTGCTGCCCTTGGCATTGCACATCCCCACATGCCAGTGGCCTGGGAAGAGGCCTGAGCAAGGAGGGAGGGACAGGGTGTGCCTTGGCAGGGGTTGGGGCTCAGGCCATGGCCCTTTGGATTCCTGAAACACATCCAGGTTTGGTCAGCATCAGAGACACCTTTGCCTTCTTTGTCCCCACCTGTCCTCACTTCCACCAGTGTTTTGCTCTACCTGGAACCTGGGCACACTTTCTCAGTCATGTTTCTCTGTGGGACCCATTAAAACTTCAAGAAAGTTTGGACTTTGAATCTGACTTGGAGTTCTTGAGAAGCTCCTTGAGCACACTCTGAGGGACTGAATCTGATGTAAACAGCACCAAAGTCCCAAGAGGTTAATTAAAGTCCTTGTGCTGTGTCTTTACTGCTGAGTTGCATCAGTATCCTGGCAATCAAGAAGAGCTTCAAAAAGACATTTCTCTTGCTGAGCTGCTCCTTTCCCAGCTCAGCAGGGCTGAGGGAACTTACTGCAGGTTCCTGAGAACAGTGAAGAAGACAGAGGCTTAAAGAAACTGCAAGGACAATTCTGAGGTTCTTCCTGGAGAAATTTTCACCACTTCTGACACAGTCAGTCTGTGGCTGCAGGGATCTCCTAAACCTGACCCAGGACAGGACTGAGGTGACTGTAAGGATGGCTCTGCTGCCCTTTCTGCTTTGGGGGAGGATGTGCTCCAGAGCGGGGCTGCCCTGGGCACCATCAGAGGGACAGGGCAGGACGGCTCCTGCTGCCAGGGACGGCTGCAGGGGCTGAAGCTGGGGCTGCAGCCAGGGCTGCCCAGGGCTGTCCTGCACAGCAGCTCCTGCAGCCCTCACGGCTCTTGGCCAGCCCAGGGCATCTGCCACCTGCCAGGGGCAGCTCTCAGCCTGCCTGGGAGCTCCCATGGATGCTGGAGGGGAGCAGTGGGTGCAAGGAGTGACTCCTGCCAGGGCAGGTCCTGCTGCTGCTGCTGCTGTGGAGAGGGTGCTGTGTGTGCCAGGGCTGCTCAGAGCTCCAGCTCATGCCCAGGTCATTTCTGAGGGGACTTTTCACGAGCTCATTCAGGGCAGGAGTTTCCTGCTTGGATCTCTGCTTTCTTGAATCTGTGCTCCCACTTTTCCCTGGCTCAGCTTGGCGGCAATGGAAACTCAGCTGTGCAGGGCAGAGCAGGGGCTGAGGCTCTTAAACCATCCCACTGAGTTTTCCTGGGAAGCTCAGCAAGTGCCTGCAGCTGCCCAGGCTCCAGATCCATGCAGCATCAGCTTTCCATGGTGCCCAGGCCTGGGGGAGCTGTTCTTTAATGCCTGCAGCCGGGAGCAGCTGCAGGGCAGAGCTGGCCCAGGGGCTGGGCTGGGCTCTGGCAGCTGTGGCAGGGAAGGAGCCCGGGCCCACAGGAACAGCTCGGGCTGGGACAGCTGCAGCAGCAGAGGCGTGGGCAGGGAGGGAGGGAGGCAGTGCTGAGGGCAGCCCTGCTGCTGCTGCTGCTGCTGCTGCTGCAGGGGAGATGTGGCAGCTGCCAGCCCTGCCCTGCAGGGCAGACACTGGCCTGAGCAGCACAGCTGCTGTGTCCCCTGGCAGCCAGCACAGCCCTCAGCCCGGGGGCTGGGGGCCCTCAGTCCCCTCCTGGGCCGGCAGAGCAGCTCCAGAGATGAAGGGCATCTCTGCTGCCAGGTGCCCATTGCCTGCTGCCCAGGGCCTGAGGGCCACTGTCCTGCACTGCTGCTGCCTGCACTGCAGGGGCTGGGCAGGGCTGGGCAGGGAAAGGCTTTTCCTCAGGGCCCGGCTCTCTCTCTCTTTGCCTTGCCCAGCTGCTGCTGCTGGCATTGCTGAGGGGCTCTCTGGGAATGGCACTTCCAGCTGCAGGCTCAGGCCCAGCCCTTGGGCTCCTCCTGCTCAGGCTGAGCACAGCAGTGGGGTGTCCCAGCTCCCTCTGCCTGGGGAGCTCTGGGCAGGGCAGGCTGGCAGGCTGGGAATGAGCTGACTCTCCCTGACTTTGGGAAAGGCAGGAGCCACTTTTTGTGCCAGGGATCCCTCTGCTCTCAGCAGTGTCTCCTGAGTTTCCACGGAAACACGGGAATGGGGCTCAGAAAGGTTCCAGTCCAGGACAGAGGGGAACAGGAAAGAGGGACAGAGCAGCTCCCCTCAGTCTGCACTAAGGCTCAGACAATCCTCCTGCCTCACTGGACTCTCTGTTCTCCCCAGGTGCAGCAGAATCTCTCGTTCTGCCCCCTGCAATCCCCATCTCTTTGCCCTGGAAGGCCCCGTGCTTTAGGTGCAGATTCTTTGTCCAAGTTCAAACACCAGGACTGGACCCTGCCCTCACTGTTCCCCTGCACTGTTTGCAGGGGTGGGCTGTCTCCCAGGTTTTCCTGCAGGTCAAGGTCTGGCTCCTCACACAATATTGGACAGCAGCAATAGGGACTACAGCAACCAAGGTAAAGGAAAATCTCCTGAACATAGACGAGGGGGAGGTGCTTAGTGTCAGCAGAGGGTCTGTGACACAGGGCTTTGACTTTTCTCTGAGAAATCTTATGTCAGTTTTCATTGTCTTTCCTCCTTCAAGAGGTTCCAATGTCCAGAGGCAGCAAATGTCCAACAGCAGCTCCATCAGCCACTTCCTCCTGCTGGCATTGGCAGACAGGCGGCAGCTGCAGCTCCTGCACTTCTGCCTCTTCCTGGGCATCTCCCTGGCTGCCCTCCTGGGCAACGGCCTCATCATCAGCGCCGTAGCCTGCGGCCACCACCTGCACAGCCCCATGTTCTTCTTCCTGCTCAACCTGGCCCTCACTGACCTGGGCTGCATCCTCACCACTGTCCCCAAAGCCATGCACAATTCCCTCTGGGACACCAGGAACATCTCCTACACAGGATGTGCTGCACAACTCTTTTTTTTTCTCTTTTTTATCTCAGCAGAGGTTTTCCTGCTGACCATCATGTGCTACGACCGCTACGTGTCCATCTGCAAACCCCTGCACTACGGGACCCTCCTGGGCAGCAGAGCTTGTGCCCACATGGCAGCAGCTGCCTGGGCCAGTGCCTTTCTCATTGCTCTCATGCACACAGCCAATACATATTCCCTGCCCCTGTGCCATGGCAATGCCCTGGGCCAGTTCTTCTGTGAAATCCCACACATCCTCAAGCTCTCCTGCTCACACACAAACCTCAGGGAAGTTGGGCTCATTGTTTTTTCTGTCTGTTTGTCATTTGGCTGTTTTGTGTTCATTGTTTTCTCCTATGTGCAGATCTTCAGGGTTGTGCTGAGGATCCCCTCTGAGCAGGGACGGCACAAAGCCTTTTCCACCTGCCTCCCTCACCTGGCTGTGGTTGCCCTGTTTCTCAGCACTATAATGTTTGCTCACCTGAAGCCCCCCTCCATCTCCTCCCCATCCCTGGATCTGTCCCTGTCAGTTCTGTACTCGGTGGTGCCTCCAACCCTGAACCCCCTCATCTACAGCCTGAGGAACAAGGAAGTCAAGGCTGTAGTGTGGAGACTGATGACTGGATGGTGTCAGGAACATTAAACTGCTGGGCATTTTCTGCAAATCACTTGTAATAAAAGCAATCTTTGATAGTTCTTGTTGGTTTTATTATCGTTGTTTTTCCTTTGTCTTACTTTTTAATCATGTCCACAAAGAAAAGTCATTTTTTGTGCCATTTCTCATTTTCTTTCTCTCCACCTTCCTTGTGGCCACAGACTGTGTCAATGAGGGGCTGTGCTCTTGGTGGCTTTAAAGGAACTCAAGGATCTCCCAGCCAAGTTTTCTGCAGAGATGCCCCTTTGGTTCCCTTCTCTGCAGCTGCAGCAGCAATGTCTGTGTGCAGAGCTGGGGGCAGATCAGTGCTGGCACAGTAGCTGTGGCCAGCAGCAGCAGCAGCAGCACTTGGTGCTGCCAGTGCTGCTGCCGTGGCCCTGCCCCGCTGCCCTCCTGGCCCTGCTGTTGCTGTAGGGCCTGAGTGCTCTCGGGGCCGGGCACAGGGCTGGGGGTGGCAGTGCCGGGGCTGCAGCAGGGACAGGCCATGGGCACTGCAGGCACAGCAGCAGTGCTGAGGCCTCAGCCCAGGGCCTGGGGGCTGCAGGCTCCTTGCCCAGGCTCTCTCCAGAACACATTGCCCAGGCCAATGCTGAGCAGAGAAAAGCCCCGGCAGCAGCCCCAGGCTGGCCGTGGGCAGGCTGGGGGCAAACAGCACGGCTGGGGCTCTGCAAGGGCCCTGGGCAAGCACACGGCAAGGAGCAGCAGAGCAGGGCCTGATCCATCCCCACTGCGCTGGACACCCCAGGCCAGCGGCCCACAGCCTCCTCATGCACCTGCCAACAACATCCCCCCTCTGCAGCCCTGGCCTCTCCCCCAGCTCACACAGCTGCCGCAGCCTTGCAGGCACAGCCACGGCAGCACTGCCTCAGGAGCCCCTGTTTGCCCTGCCCAGAGCAGGCCTGAGCACCCCCATGGGCTTGGTGTGGGGAGATGAAGCTGAGGGAGCACAAATGCCAGCAGGGCCTGGGGCCAGGAAGGGCTGGGCCACAGCAGGGAAACCCCTTAAGGTTTGTGGTGGCCTCTGAAGTCAGCCAGAAAGTTTGTTCCCATGAGGTGGGAGTTTGCTGTGGCACTGCAGATGTTGTTGCTCAGAGCCAGGGCTGCCTGGCAGCCACCCCCAAACTGCCCTGACTTTACTTCTCCTAAGTTTTCCTTACCCTTCTTGGTACAAATTTCTTCCTCTTGCCCTCCCCTGTTCCCTCCCCTGCAAACAGCCCATCCCTGGTTGCCCTTTCCTCTCTGGCCCCTCTCTCCAGTTCAGTTCCTGAGCTGGCACCATGGGAACATCCCTTGGGGAGCAGGATCTTCCTCCAAGTGCTTCAGGAATTGTCTGCAGGTTCCTGCAGTGCCTGCTGCTGCTCCCTTGCCAGAGGCACCCCAGGCCAGGGGGTCACATCTGGGCTGCTGTGTCTGCCTGTGGGGCTCCCTGTTGTGGGCAATGAGGAGGAGCTGCAGAGGCTCTGCAGGACTGACAGGATGGGCTTTGGGGCTGTGAGGAGAAGCTGAGGCACCTGGGCTGCTGCACCTTCTGAAGAGGAGGCCCAGGGCTCATCCTGCAACTGCTGCAAGGGTGATTTCAGAGAAACACAGAGTCAGCAAGGTTGGAATGGACCTTGGACATCATCCAGTCCAACCTGTGCCCTGACACTGCCTTGTCTCCCCTGAGCCTCCTCTTCTCCAGGATAAACAATCCCAGCTCCCTCAGCTGCTCCTCACAGGACTTGTGTTCCAGACCCCTCACCAGCCTTGTTGTCCTTCTCTGGACACGCTCCAGCCCCTCCATGTCCTTCCTAAATTGGGGGATCCAGAACTGGACACAGCACTCGAGGTGCTGCCCAATCACTGCTGAGCACAGGGGAAGAATCCCTGCCCTGCTACTGCTGGCCACACCATTCCTGATCCAGGCCAGGTGCCATTGGCCTTCTTGGCCACCTGGGCACACTGCTGCCTCATGTCCAGCCTGCTGTCCATCAGTCCCTGCAGGTCCCTTTCTGCCTGGCTGCTGTCCAGTCACTCTGTCCCCAGCCTGTAGCACTGCAGGGGTTGTTGTGGCCAAAGTGCAGGACCCGGCCCTTGGTCTTGTTCAACCTGACATTGTTGGATTTGGGCCCTGGATCCAGCCTGTCCAGGGCCCTGTGCCGAGCTCTCCTGCCCTCCAGCAGATCCAAACTCCCAGTCAATTTGGTGTTTCCATGGTTCCGTGAAGCCCTGGAGTGTCACCATGGTCTCCATGATTCCATGGGGCCTCCCAGTGTCACAATGTCCCTTGGGTTCCATGGCACCCCTTGGTGTCACAAAGTCCCTTCGATCCTTGGGCCCTGCAGTGTCACAATGGATCCTTGGTTCCAGGAGGTCTGGCAGTGCAGCAATGGTCTCCTTGGTTCCACAGGGTCACAGTGGCCTCTTGCTCCCAAGGGGCACCACGATGTCCAACATGTTTCCTTCATTCCAGGAGTCCCTGAGAGAAACCCTGGCCCCTTGGTTCCACGGGGCCCTGCAGTGTCACAGTGGCCTCTTGGTTCCATGAGGCCTCAGAGGGCCACCATGAATTCCTTGGTGCTGCAGGGTCACTGATGAGCCCTGGTCACACAAGATCCTGCAGTGTCACCAGGGACCCTTGTCACAACCGACTAATGCAGACGGGGCTTGTGATGGTTCGAGTGATCTCAGAGCACAAAAGACACAGCAGGGGACAACAACAATTTGCTCTCAACATTACTACACTTTATTAAGTGCACACAGCACTGTATGCCACAGAGAGAAAGGGAGAGGGAGGAGAGATAGAGAGAGATAAAGTGACAGAAAAGGAAGGGTATAGCTACTGACAGAGAGACAGAGTCCTCATGATGCACACTGGCCAACAGATGTGTCTTCTTCTGTGGGGAGATCTCCAATTCGGGTCATCTTGAGGGGTCTCTTTATAGTCCTTTCCAAAGCAACAGGCAGCTGGCCTGAAGGTGGGGAGACCAGCAGCAGGTGCACTGAGACAGGACAAAGTGCTCTGACACTTGTCCATGTGTAGAGCCAATGTCCACTCAGGGAACAGGTACAGGCCAAGTACAGGACAAACCAGCCCAAAACCAGTCTGCTGTGGTGTGCCCATTGTTTCCACATGGGTTCCCATGGGGATGTAATGGTCCAACAAGCACACCTGCGGACAATGGTTGGTAGACAGCCCACCTCAGCCAGGCCATTGAGGGTTTAGGTTTTTAGTCCCAGTCCTTTTTGGGGTCTTCAGTCTCCATCCTTGGCAATGGTCATGAGGCAGATGAGGGACTTTGGGACCGTCTCATACAGGTGGTCACTGGGGTGTAGTCATTGGGGTTGTGAGTGGGGTTGTTCATTGAGTTGGACAGTGTGGAGTGGTCAGTGGGGGGGTCCATGGGGAGTCACTGTGGGTGTGGTCACTGGGTGTGGTCAGTGGGGGACAGTCAATGAGAGTAGCCAGTGGGTGGGCTCAATGGGTGTGGTCATTGGGTTGTCCTTGTGGTGGGCAGTGGGTGTGGTCAGTGGGTATGATCAGTGGGGTGGTCACTGGGATGTGGGCAGTGGTGTGGGCAGTGGCTGTTATCAGTGGGGAGTGGTCATTGGGTTGGTCAGTGGGTGTGGTAAGTGAGGTGTTGTCAATGGGAGTGGTCAATGGGTGTGTTCAGTGGGGTGGTTGTTGGGGTGGGCAGTGGGTGTGGTCAATGGGTGCAGTCATTGGGGTGGTCAGTGGGTGTGGTCAGTGGTTATAGTCAGTGGGATGGTCAGTGGAGAGTGGTCAGTGGGGAGTGGTCAGTGGGGTGGGTGTGGTCAGTTTGGTCATTAGGGTGTGGTCATTGGAGGATGGGTGTGGTCACTGCAGTGGGTGTGGTCAGTGTGGATGTGTGGTCATTGGGATAGGAGTGGTCAGTGTCAGGGATGTGATCAATGGAGCAGCTGTGGCCATTTTAGGGTGTGGCCAAAGGGGTGGGTGAGGCCATTTTGATGGGTCTGGTCTATTGGGAGTGGTCAATGGGGTGGGTGTGGTCAGTGGGGGAGTGGTCAATCAGGGGGATGTGGTCACTGAGGTGGGTGTGATCAATGGTCAGTGGATGGGTGTGGTCACTGCAGGGGGTGCATTCCATCAGAATCCATTGTGACACAGTTTCCTCCCAGGCCCCGTCAGGCCGTGCTCTGCAATGATGGAGCCTTGTTTCTACAAGGCCTGGCCATGGCCCAGGGGCACCTGTGTCCCAAGAGGCCCCACTTGGTGAAAGTGGAGCCTTGCTCCCATGGGATTCCAGGGTGTTCCAGTGGTGTCCTGGGTTCCATGAGGCCCCTCTTTGTAACAATTGAGGCTTGCTTCCTGATGACAAATGAACATAAAAGCAGCTCCATTTGGATCCATGGGGAACTTTCCACACCAAACAAAACTAGAAGAGATCTCCTAACAAGTCCAAACTACGAAGAGAGTGCTTCCCTGGATGGCCAGGCTCTTGTGCCTCGAGCCTGAGCTTCTCTGGCAACCTTTAACAATTCACTAAGGACAAACATCTCGTTTTGATACAGAAATTCCCAACTAACTGCAATTATAACTTCTGACACAAGATGGCCGTGTTACATCATAAATGAACTAGAGAGTGATAAACCTGTTGTAATTGTAACTTTTAACACAAGATGGTAGCGTTGCCTCAAAAATACACAATAACGGGCAAAACTGTTGTAGAAAGACAAATGCTCACTTCACACTCACACACATTCGAGATGCAGAAAAAGGTGGCTCACCAAAATAGCAGCAATAAACAAGGATTTGCCCAATTCACCCCCCAAACAGATGTCAACTGTTTTTTGGATAATTGGGACTAAAATAGCCTTGAATAGACACCATTTTAGCCCACTTTCTAAACTTGTTAGAGAGAACATACATCTTGTGAGTTTGTAATAGATAAGGATAATAAATTTCAGAGTGAGACTTCAAAAACAATGTCTCCTGAGTTTTATTCTCCCTGACCTAGGAGCAGGAAAGAGACAGGCAATCCCACTGTATCAGAGCCCAAGGATCCTCAGTTCTGACACAGAGGTACATGACTAACTGAATAAAGGTGGTGTTTTGATTGTTTTAGCACCTGAGTTAGGTGTTAGGAGATCTCTTCTAGTTTTGTTTGGTGTGGAAAGTTCCCCATGGATCCAAATGGAGCTGCTTTTATGTTCATTTGTCAGGCATCAGGAAGCAAGCCTCAGTTGTTACAAAGAGGGGCCTCATGGAACCCAGGACACCACTGGAACACCCTGGAATCCCATGGGAGCAAGGATCCACTTTCACCAAGTGGGGCCTCTTGGGACACAGGTGCCCCTGGGCCATGGCCAGGCCTTGTAGAAACAAGGCTCCATCATTGCAGAGCACGGCCTGACGGGGCCTGGGAGGAAACTGTGTCACAATGGATTCTGATGGAATGCATCCCCTGCAGTGACCACACCCATCCACTGACCACTGCATTGATCACACCCACCTCAGTGACCACATCCCCCTGATTGACCACTCCCCCACTGACCACACCCACCCCACTGACCACACCCAATGGACCAGACCCATCAAAATGGCCTCACCCACCCCTTTGACAACACCCTAAAATGGGCACAGCTGCTCCATTGATCACATCCCTCACATTGACCACTCCTATCCCAATGACTGCACACCTACACTGACCATGCAAACCACAGTGGCCACTCCCCACTGACCACACTCGACTGACCACCCAACTGACCATAACCACTGAGCACACCCACTGACCACCCCAATGACTGCACCCATTGACCACACCCACTGCCCACCCAAACGACCACCCCACTGAGCACACCCACTGAGCACCCCCATTGACAACACCTCACTTACCACACCTACTGACCAACCCAATGACCACTCCCCACTGACCACAGCCACTGACCACATCACTGCCTACACCCAGTGACCACCCCACTGATCATACCCACTGACCACACCCACTGCCCACCACAAGGACAACCCAATGACCACACCCATTGAGCCCACCCACTGGCTACTCTCATTGACTGTCCCCCACTGACCACACCCAGTAACCACACCCACTGTGCACACCCACTGACAATGACTCCCCACTGACCACCCCACTGACCCCTCCACACTGTCCAACTCAATGAACAACCCCACTCACAACTCCAATGACTACACCCCAGTGACCACCTGTAAGAGACGGTCCCAAAGTCCCTCATCTGCCTCACAACCATCACTAAGGATGAAGACTGAAAACCCCAAAAGGGACTGGGACACAAACCTAAAACCCCAATACAGGAGTTCTGGTCTGGCTGAGGTGAGATGTCTGCCAACCATTGTCTGCAGGTGCGCTCGTTGGACCAATGCATCCCCATGGGAACCCATGTGGAAACAATGGGCACACCACAGCAGACTGGTTTTGGGCTGGTTTGTCCTGTACTTGCCCTGTACCTGTTCCCTGAGTGGACATTTGCTCTACACATGGACAAGTGTAGGAGCGCTTCATCCTGTCTCAATGCACCTGCTGATGGTCTCCCCACTTTCTGGCCAACTGCCTGTAACTTTGTAAAGGACTATAAAGAGACCCCTCAAGATAACCTGAATTGGAGATCTCCCCATGGAAGAAGCTGTGTCTATTGGTCAGTGTGCTTCATGAGGACTCTGTCTCTCCGTTGTTAGGTATATCCCTTCTTTTCTCTCTCTTTCTCTCTCTTACCCCTCTCCCTTTCCCTCTGTCACATATAGTGCTGTGTGCACTTAATAAAGTGCACTGCTGTTGAGAGCAAATTGTTGTCCCCTGCTGTGTTTTCTTTGTGCTCTGAGATCACTCGAACCATCACGACCCCCGCCTGCATTAGTGGGTTGTGACAAGGGTCCCTGGTGACACTGCAGGATCTTGTGTGACCAGGGCTCCTCTGTGACCCTGCAGCACCAAGGAATTCATGGTGGCACCCTGAGACCTCAGAGAACCAAGAGGCCACTGTGACACTGCAGGGCCTTGTGGAACCATGCAGAGCATTGGGATAGAGCAGGACCTGGTGTCATGATGGGGCCATTGTGACACTGCAGGGCCCCATGGAACCAAGGGGCCAGGGTTGTTCCTCAGGGACTCCTGGAATGAAGGAAACATGTTTGACACCGTGGTGCCCCTTGGGACCAATGTGACCCTGTGGAACGAAGGAGAACATTGTTGCACTGCCAGACCTCCTGGAACCAAGGATCCATTGTGACACTGCAGGGCCTGGATCAGGAATGGTGTGGCCAGCAGAAGCAGGGCAGGGATTCTTCCCCTGTGCTCAGCACAGGTTGGGCAGCACCTCAAGTGCTGTGTCCAGTTCTGGGCCCCCAATTTAGGAAGGACATGAAGGAGCTGGAGCGTGTCCAGAGAAGGGCAACAAGGCTGGTGAGGGGTCTGGAGCACAAGTCCTGTGAGGAGTGGCTGAGGGAGCTGGGGTTGTTTATCCTGGAGAAGAGGAAGCTCAGGGGAGACAAGGTGGTATTAGGGCACAGGTTGAACTTGATGATGTTCAAGGCCTTTTCCAACATTGCTGATTCTGGAATTATCTGAAACCACCCTTGCAGCAGTTGCAGGATGAGCCCTGGGCCGCCTCTTCAGAAGGTGTAGCAGCCCAGGTGCCTCAGGAGCTTCTCCTCACAGCCCAAAGCCCATCTTGTCAGTCCTGCAGAGCCTCTGCAGCTCCTCCTCATTGCCCACAACAGGGAGCCCCACAGGCAGACACAGCAGCCCAGATGTGCCCCCCTGGCCTGGGGTACCTCTGGCAAGGGAGCAGCAGGAGGCACTGCAGGAGCCTGCAGACAATTCCTGAAGCACTTGCAGAATGATCCTGCTCCCCAAGGGATGTTCCCATGGTGCCAAGTGAGGAACTGAAATGGGGAGTGGGGCCAGAGAGGAAAGGGCAACCAGGGATGGGCTGTTTGAAGGGGAGGGAACAGGGGTGGGAAATACGAAGAAATTTGCACCAGGGAAGAGACAAGAAAGCCAAGGTGAAGCAAAGGAAATGGTCAGGGAAGTTTGGGGGTGGCTGCCAGGCAGCCCTGGCTCTGACCAACAACATCTGCAGTGGCACAGCAAACTCCCAGCTCATGGGAACAAACTTTCTGGCTGACTTCAGAGGCCACCACAAACCTGAGGGGTTTCCCTGCTGTGGCCCAGCCCTTCCTGGCCCCAGGCCCTGCTGGCATTTGTGCTCCCTCAGCTTCATCTCCCCACACCAAGCCCATGGGGGTGCTCAGGCCTGCTCTGGGCAGGGCAAACAGGGGCTCCTGAGGCAGTGCTGCCGTGGCTGTGCCTGCAAGGCTGCGGCAGCTGTGTGAGCTGGGGGAGAGGCCAGGGCTGCAGAGGGGGGATGTTGTTGGCAGGTGCATGAGGAGGCTGTGGGCCGCTGGCCTGGGGTGTCCAGCGCAGTGGGGATGGATCAGGCCCTGCTCTGCTGCTCCTTGCCGTGTGCTTGCCCAGGGCCCTTGCAGAGCCCCAGCCGTGCTGTTTGCCCCCAGCCTGCCCACGGCCAGCCTGGGGCTGCTGCCGGGGCTTTTCTCTGCTCAGCATTGGCCTGGGCAATGTGTTCTGGAGAGAGCCTGGGCAAGGAGCCTGCAGCCCCCAGGCCCTGGCCTGAGGCCTCAGCACTGCTGCTGTGCCAGCAGTGCCCATGGCCTGTCCCTGCTGCAGCCCCGGCACTGCCACCCCCAGCCCTGTGCCTGGCCCCGAGAGCACTCAGGCCCTACAGCAACAGCAGGGCCAGGAGGGCAGCGGGGCAGGGCCACGGCAGCAGCACTGGCAGCACCAAGTGCTGCTGCTGCTGCTGGCCACAGCTGCTGTGCCAGCACTGATCTGCCCCCAGCTCTGCACACAGACATTGCTGCTGCAGCTGCAGAGAAGGGAAACAAAGGGGCCTCTGTGCAGAAAACCTGGCTGGGAGATCCTTGAGTTCCTTTGAAGCCACCAAGAGCTCAGCCCCTCATTGACACAGTTTGTGGCCACAGGGAATGTGGAGAGATACAAAATGAGAAGTGGCTCAAAAATTGACTTTTTTTTTTTGGACAAGATTTATGAACTAAAATGAAGGAAAAGAATATCCAAAATGAAATCAATGAAAGGTATCAAAGATGACATGTAATTAAAGTAATACAGATAATATTTAAATCAATATACAATAAATATACAGTACATATACAATAAATATACAGTACATATACAACAAATATACAATAATCACTTGTATATAAAGTGATTTCCAGAAACTGGCCAGCCAGTTTAATGTTCCTTAAAACATACAGTCATCAATCTGCACACTGCAGCCTTGACCTCCTGGTTCCTCAGGCTGTAGATGAGGGGGTTCAGGGCTGGAGGCACCACTGAGTACAGAACGGACACAGCCAGATCCAGGGATGGGGAAGAGATGGAGGGGGGCTTCAGATGAGCAAATATGACAATGCTGACAAACAGGGAGAGCACGGCCAGGTGAGGGAGGCAGGTGGAAAAGGCTTTGTGCCGTCCCTGCTCAGAGGGGATTCTCAGCACAACCCTGAAGATCTGTGCATAGGAGAAAACTATGAACACAAAACAGCCAAGTCCTAAAGAGATGGAAAATGCCATGAGCTCAACTTCCCTGAGGTAGGAATTGAAACAGGAGAGCTTGAGGATGTGTGGGATTTCACAGAAGAACTGGCCCAGGGCATTGCCATGGCACAGGGGCAGGGAAAATGTATTGGCTGTGTGCATGAGAGCATTGAGAAGGGCACTGGCCCAGGCAGCTGCTGCCATGTGGGCACAAGCTCTGCCGCCCAGGAGGGTCCCGTAGTGCAGGGGTTTGCAGATGGACACGTAGCGGTCGTAGCACATGACGGTCAGCAGGAAAAGCTCTGCTGAAATGAAAAATACAAACATAAAGAGCTGCACAGCACATCCTTCATAGGAGATGTTCCTGGTGTCCCAGAGGGAATTGTGCATGGCTTTGGGGACAGTGGTGCAGATGCAGCCCAGGTCAGTGAGGGCCAGGTTGAGCAGGAAGAAGAACATGGGGCTGTGCAGGTGGTGGCCGCAGGCTACGGCGCTGATGATGAGGCCGTTGCCCAGGAGGGCAGCCAGGGAGATGCCCAGGAAGAGGCAGAAGTGCAGGAGCTGCAGCTGCCGCCTGTCTGCCAATGCCAGCAGGAGGAAGTGGCTGATGGAGCTGCTGTTGGACATTTGCTCTGGCTGCACATGGGGACCTGTCTATGAAGAAAAGGACATTGAAGAGTTACAGGAGATACCTGGAACCAAAATCAAAGCCATTTTCCAAACACCCTCCTCTGGAACACACAGACAGTCTTTTGTGTTTTATGAGTTTTGCAAGTTTATTTTTAAGCTCCCCTATATCTTCCCTGGTATTTTGGAAATCAAACCCTCAGAATTTCTGCGGCTCCCAGGGAGAACAGAGCAAGATCTGTGAGCCAAAATAATGAGTGGGGAGTGAGGGGACATGGTCTGTCATTCTGACCTTCTCAGAGTTTCCCTGGGCTTTAACCTTTCTCAGGTGGAGAGTGATCAGCTTCCCATGTTTTCCCTAAAAAATCCCCAGGTACTGCTGAGAGCAGATGGATCCACCACAGCCCAGCCCCACTTTTGTAGCCAAGGACTCAGGTTGCTCATTTCACCAACCCAACAGCATTTTCAGTGTCAGAACACCTCTGCCTTTCCCCAGGGGTCTTTCAGATAGCACAAAGATGCTGCAGGACAGGTTTGCATCCTGGACTGAAGCTCCCAGCTTGGACTGAAATCTCTGGGAGACTTCCAAGTGTCCTTGTGCTGGCATTGGACTGAGGGAGATGCAGCTCCTGCCCTGGCTGCACTGACAGCATTGCCCAGAGCCGGGCACTGGGGACAGCATCACCCTGAGCCAGCTGTGCCCCCTCCCAGAGCCCCCCAGGGCCGGGCAGCTGCTCCCAGCCCTGTGCTCTGCAGAGGGAACTGGGCCCGGGGCTGCAGAGCTGCCCCAGGGCTCTGCTGCAGCTCTGCCTGCAGAGGAGGGGCTTCAGGCCTTGGAGCCCCAGCCCTGAGGGCAGAGGCTTGGCTGGGGGACAGGAGGGAGGGGGCTTGTTCAGAGGGAGGGGCTGCACTGGAGGGGCTCCTGTGTAGATCTCTAAACTCTCCCTGCCACAACATTGCTGGGGTTTGTTTTCCTTCATTGCCTCATCTTATCTCTGCTTTTTTGAGATTTTCCTCCTGCAGGGGTTTCCCTGTGCCTGAGCTCTCCCTGCCAGCACTCCCAGACCCCAAATCTCTGTGCACTCTCCTTGGCCCTACAGAACCCTGCCTGTTTGCAGGGCACTGGCTGAGGCAGGTTCGTTGGCAGCCTGGAGAAAGGACAGCTCAGACTAAGTCTGATGGGCCCAGCAAAGGTGATGCTGGTGCTGTCCATGGGCAGAGGAGTGGCTGAAAGCACATCAGGGATCTCCTGCACACCTGCTGATCACTGAGAGTTCAGATGTCCCAGAGACTTGTCAAAATTAATGACACATTTATCATTTGTTCTCCCTCTCCCCTATTACCTAATGTTGGAAAATGAAAACTAAGTCTCAGAAAATGTCCTCATTTTAAAATAAATCCTTCTCTTGGAAATATTTTGGGAATGTGCAGAAGCTCTCAGTGTGTCAGAGCTTCATGAGCATTTCACCTCCCCCGCACCAGAAACACTCAGAGAGTTGTACTCACAGAGTCTGTAGGCATTGGGCTTTTCCAGCTTGAGGAGATCCCTGCAGGAGCTGCAGCTGCATTGTCCTGCAGCCAGAGGTTCCTGTGCCAAGGGCTGGCAGTGATTCTCCCCCAGTCTCTTCTCAGCACCTTCCCAGCCCTGAGTGATTGAAGCTCTCTGTGCCTGTGTGCTGTGCCCGGGGTGGCTGCAGGCAGTGCCCCAGCCCTGCTGGGCTGGGAGAAGAGCTGCTCAGCAAGAGAAATATGTTTTGAAGCTCTTCTTGCTTGCCAGGAGCTGCTGCCTCTGTGCCAGGAGCCCAGCCCAGCTCATCAGCACAGACAAAGCACAAGGACTTTAATCACCCTCCTGGGGCTCTGTGCTGAGGCCCTGAGAAGGGAGATGACGAAACCTCTCAAGAACTCCAAGTCAGAATCCAACTCCAAAGTTGCTGGAAGTTTTAATGGGTCCCACTGAGGGACACAACAGAGAAAGTGTCCGCAGTCCCCAGGCAGAGCAGAGAACTGCAGGCAGTGATGCCAGGAGGGGACAAAGAGAAGCCAAGTCTTGGTGCCGTGGGGCACAGCAGGGTCTGTGCCACCAAGGGCTGTCAGGAGACACCTTGTCCTGAGGCCCTGGGGCCTCCTGGCACAGTCCCAGCAAGGCTGGGCACTGTCAGCCCCTTGTCCTGCCCTCAGCATCCCCCTGACAGCCCAGTGGCCTCAAGGATCTGGTGGAAAGAGTCTCTGGGGAGCCTTGGACAGGAGGAGCCCTGGGGGGCTCCTCAATGTTCCCAGGCACTGCAGGTTCTTCAAAGGACTTTGGGTTTGGCTTTTGTCTGGGAGTTTCTGAGAGGTTTGTGCAATCATGGCCTCCAATTATCTGCTGTAATTAGTCCCTTGAGAGGCTTTGTCAGTAACAACACTCAGTGGGGCTCATTAATGCTTCAAGGTACTTCAGTTATTTGAAGGTACTTGGTGTTTCCCCTTTAAAACTGACTCTATGAGAGGTTTGTGCAATCATGACCCTAATTATCTACTTTAACAGATCCCCTGGGATTTTCAGTCAGTAAAAACACTCAGTGGGGCTTATTAATACTTTAAGGTACTCAAAGTTTATTGAAGAACTTTTTTGGACACTGGGTCTAAGAATTTTGTGCAATCCTGGCCTCCAATTATCTGCTGTAATTAGTCCCTTGAGAGGCTTTGTCAGTAATAACACTCAGTGGGGCTCATTAATGCTTCAAGGTACTTCAGTTATTTGAAGGTACTTGGTGTTTCCCTTTTAAATCTGATTCTGTGAGCAAGATTGTGCAATCCTGGCTCCAATTATCTACTTTAACAAGTCCCTTGGGATTTTAGTCAGTAAAAACACTCAGTGGGGCTCATTAATACTTTAAGGTACTCAAAGTTTCTAAACTTTGAGTTGAACTTTTTTTTTGGCACTGAGTCTCTGAAAAGTTTTTATGCCATCCTGGCCTCCAATTATCTGCTTTAATGAGTCCCTTGTGAGTTTTGTACTGACACTCAGTGGGGCTCATTTATACTCTGAGATACTCAGGGTTTTTAAGGTACTTTGGAATTTCCTTCCCACACTGAGTCTCTGAGAGGTTTTTGTGCAATCCTGGCCTCCAATTCTCTTCTCCAAGGATTCCATGAAAGAGCCTGTGTTAGGGATGGACCTCAGTGCAACCCATTAATACCTGGAGACACTTTGGGTTTTTCTTCTGATTTTGACTCCTGGAAAGGTTTGTGCAATCTCCCCTCAGGCCCTGAGGTTCCAGGGCTCAGCACCAAATGCACCATGGGGCTCATTAGGATCAAGCAAGTCCTGACAAACCAGGGCTGTTCCTTGATTTTTCTAGTGTGGTGCAGTTCCTTAAGAAATTTTTTTTGTTACAGTTATGGAGAAAGATTTCAAAGAGTTTCTAAGAAATGCACATGCCTGATATAAGGTGTTATTAATATTACTGCTCTGTCTAGAGCAGAGCTGATTGCAGCATTCAGTGATAGATATTGATCCAGCATCTCTCCTCAGGAGGTCTGGCCTGTTCAGAGAAGTTGTGCCTTGAGGTCTGACCCAGTGTGGACAACCTTGCTCCACATTCTCCAACCCCATCCTGTCTCTCCTCACTCACCTGGGACCTGCTTTGCTTGGAGAGCTGCCTACACTCAGGCAAACAGGGGCTTCCAAATTTTTTTAGCAATGTAAAACTCCTGAGTTTCCCCACTGAAAACAGACACCCTCCTCAGGTGTGTGCCAAGCCCAAGGTGCCACCAAGGCCACTGCAGCCCTGGCCTGGGCCAGGAGTGAGGGTGGATCATCATCCCAACCTACCCTGGGCCATTGCAAGGGGCTGTGGCCATGGACACTGCACTGACCCCACTGCTGGGTTTGGGTGCCACAGCAACGCCCATCAGTTCAATTTTCCTTGGAAAGCACCCCAAGGAGCCATTTCTGCAGCCAGGTTCCATGGCCAGGAGGATGTGGGGGGCTGCAGGTAGTCAATGCCCCATCCCTGGAAAAATTCCAGCCAGCTGGGACAGGACTCTGAACAACCTGATCTGGTGAAAGATGTCCCTGCTCATCCCAGGCCTGGACAAGAGACCTGAGTGAGGCCTGAACAACAGGCCCAGAGCCAAAGGTGAACTCTCAATGAACCTTCCAACTCAAGGTTATCTTTGTATTTGCTCATTAGTGAAATATGCATGGTCCTTAGCCCTGTGATCAATGTATCCATTCATTAGTGAAACATGGATTAACCTTCCTAGGTTTGGAAGCTGGACAAGGCCATGAAATCTGACATCTGGGAGGGACCCAAGAGGAGGATGAATCCAGATGTTCCCACTCTAGAAGTGCTGTCAGTTTGTTTATTCAGCACTATCAAAGCTGGGCCCTCTCCCAGCGAGGCTGGAGCCTCACCTGTGGCTGGAGGCACCTGCAGGAATTCCCAGTGTCCAGGAGTGGCTCTGCAGTCCTTGGCTGTGACAGCTTCCCCCAGCTGAGGTGTGGGTGTGAGTGATGGGAAAGTCTGGGGGTCACTGGTGATGGATCTTTCTTACTCACTGCAGGCAATCTTTGGTAGTGATGGTTGGGTGCATTGCTGAGCTGCTCCTTTTGTGCTCCTTTGCCTCAGTTCCCACTTGCCCCTGAGCTTCAGCCCTGGCTAGCAGTATGCTTGGGGGGAAACTGAGGCAAGGAGGAAGATAAAAGACAAAAGGTGCAGTTAATCCTTCAGGAACACAGTCCCACAATTTAATGGAGAACCTATTCCATTCAGCTTGGGGGAGTTAAGAGAGGAATTAAGAGAGGAGTTAAGAGAGGAATTAAGAGAGGAATTCAGAGGGTCATTCCCTGCCAGAGGGCAGTTTTATGCCCTCTGCCAAGGAGGGGGAGGGGAGGTGGTCTACCAGCCAGTGGGGACTGACCTGTGGGAGGTGAGGCATAAGTGGTGTCAGGGAGAGGGGATTCGGTGCAGGGGCTCATGGGAAGGTACAGCAAATGCTTTGTGTGAACACATATAACAGAAACACCCAGTGCAATATAACAAAATGAACTAACTACTTAGTGCAATACAACACCTCACCCTTTTCTGTTGCAATAAAACTGGAAGACACGCTTCAGGCCTATTCTGATGCAGAATAGTTTTTGCCCACTACTTTTGATTTGCAGGCAGTTTGGGCTGTTCTTGGCCTGCAAGCTCTGTATGGCTGACTTCTGAGGTGGTAGGGATTAAACCATTGAGGGCCTTTAAAAGTAGGCAGTGGAGAATTCCGAACACCCACACAATTAAAAACAAGACAAGAAAAAACAACAGGATTGTAAAAGGAAATACACACATAAAGCATATTAACAATCTGAGATCTGCTGGAAGTAACCCAACTTTTAAGAAGGCTCTGTCTTCTCTTTCCGACAGCGTCTTCTTTTTGAAGCGACAGCTGCTTGCTTCTCATCATCTTTCGTTGGTGCTGGGTTTTTGGGAACAAAAGGTTTCACCCACTTTTGGGGTATCCAGCGAGGGCCCGAGCAGGTGGACACGCACACATAGCCACATCCCCAGGTCATGAGCTCATAGGGACCTTTGATCTCCCAGGTTTCTGGGTCCCCAATCAAAACTGGTGGGCTCTGTGACAGCTTAAACTGATTACTGCTGTTAGAGCGATGTACCACTGGAGGACTCATGTTTTCAAATGAACAATTCAGAAAGTTAATGGTAAACATGGCTTTGTAGAGATTTTGTGTTGGTGACATCCATGCTGTGGAGCTGTCTTGCCCAGCCAGGACCTTTTTGAGCATCTGGTGGGCACGTTCAACCACAGCTTGGCCTGTGGGGGAGTGGGAGATGCCTGTTATATGTTCCATTCCCCACTGATGGACAAACTCGAGGAACTCCTTGCTTTTGTACCCTGGGCCATTGTCTGTTTTGATTTTTCTTAGGGATCCCCAGTACTGAAAAGGCTTGCACGAGATGTTTCTTGGCATGTGCAGCCACTTCTCCTGCGTGGGCAGAGGCATAAACTGCGTTTGAATAGGTGTCAATGCTCACATGCACTTATTTTTGACGGCCGAAACTAGGAATGTGTGTGATGTCTGTCTGCCACTCCTGGCAGCTTCCAAGCCCTCTGGGGTTAACCCCCATTGTAGGGGAGTTTTTAGAAGAGTGAGGCCACAGTCTATTGATGGGAGGTTTGAACATTCCTTGCTGTCAGGGAACAGTAGGGGTTCTTGTACTGTGCCTGCTGTGTACTGTGCTGTTCCTACATTGCCTTGAATTAGCAAAAAGGTAGCAAATGTAATAACTCATTGGTCCTTCTCACGGATGCTTCCCCTCAGAAGCTGAAGACATGTAACAATTTGTTGTACCTTCTCATAGATGCTGAAGACAGAAATGCTGATCATAAGAAGAACAAAGAAGAAGTTGCTACCAAAAGATGTGAACCAATGAGCAATCATTTAGAGTGCTTGATCATGAGATTTTAACCAATCATCAATTGTTTAGTTGTGCCTGCTTTTACTCTGTAACCACATAAAAATATAGGGAATAAAGAATAAATGAGGAGATCAAACCTAATCATATTGATGTCCATTTGATACTCGGCTCCTTCCTCACAACAGTTTCCATGGGTCCCCATGGTGTCACAATGGCCCCTTGCTTCCATGAGGCCTTGCAGTGTCAAAATGGTTTCCTTGGTTCCATGGAAAGGAACAATGCACAATGAACAATGCACAACTGCACAATGACACAGTGGCCCCTTGGTTCCATGAGGCCTCAGAGTGTCACAACGGTCTCCATGATTCCAGATAGTCCTGCAATGTCACAGTGGTGCCTTGCTTCATTTGGGCTCCTCAGGATCACAATGGCCCCTTGACTGCATGAGGCCCAGCTGTGTCACACTGACCCCTTGCTTCCATTCAGTCCCAATAGTGTCACAATTGTCCCCCCTTGCTTCCATGAGGACTTCAGTGTCACAGGGGTCTCCTTGGTACTGCAGTATCGCAATGGTGTATTCAATGAGGCCCTGCAGTGTCACAATGGGCTCCTTGGCTCCAAAAGGTCTTGCAGAGCCCCTTGGTTAAAAGAGGCCTCAAAGATCCATAATGTTCTGCAGGATTCCATGAGGGCCCGCAATGTCACAACGGACCTTTGGTTCCATGGGGTCTTGTGCTGTTCTATGAAACCTTAGTTCCATGGGGCCCTGCAGTGTCACAATGAACCCCTTGGTTCAATGGTGCCACACAGTGCAACAATTGTCCCTTGGTTCCATTAAGCCCCACAGTGTCACTATGGACCCCTTGGCTCCCCAGGGCTCTGAAGTGCCACAATGGCCCTTTGGTTTCCCAGGGCCTCAAGGTGTGCAAATGGCCCCCAGGGTTTCAGGAGGCCCTGCTGAGTCACAATGGACCTTTGGTTCCATGATGCCCCATAGTGTCACAATGGTGTCCTTGGTTCCACAGGGTCAGAATGGACCCTTCATCCCATGGACACCCACAGTTTCACTGCAGCCCCCTTAATTCCATGGGACTCGGCCATACTCTAATAGGCCTTTGGTTCCAGTGAGTCCCAAAGTGTCAGAATAGTCTCCATTGTTCCATGAGACCCTGCAATGTCACCGTGGTCCCCTTGGTTCCACAAGGCCCCAGAATATAACAATAGACACTTGGTTCCACGAGGTTCCTCATTCAGAATGGCCCCTTGGCTCCATGTAGCCATGCTGTGTCACAATGGCTTGTGGTTCCATGAGGCCCAACAGAGTTACAATGGACCCCTGGTTCCATGAGACCTTGCTGTGTCACAATGGAGTTCTGGTTCCATGAGCTTTCATACTGCCAACAACAGTCTCCTTGGATCTGCAGTGCCACCATGGACCCTTGGTTCCATGAGATTGCACAGTATAACATGGTCACTTTGGTTCTGTGAGGTTCAGCAGTGTCACAATGACCTCCTGGGTTCTCCAAGGCCTTGCTGGGTCAGAATGGCCCCATTGGTTCCACGAGGCCTCACAGTGTCACCATGGTCTCCTTGGATCCACATTGTGACAATGGACCTTTCATTCCATGCAGACCTGGTGTGTCACAGTGGCCCCTTGGTTCCATGAGTTTCTGGACTGTCAACAATGGTTCCCTTGCTCAAACAAGGTCATGCTGTGTCACAATGGACTCTTGGTTCCATTAAGCCTTTCTCTGTGACAATGTACTTTGGATTCCATGAGGTTCCATAGTGTCTCAATGATCTCCTTGGATCTGCAGTATCACAATGGACCATTGGTTCCATGTGGCCCTGCTGTGTCACAAAGAATTTTGGTTCCATGAGGTTCCAAGGTGCCACAGTAGACTCCTTGGTTCTGTGAGGCCGCACTATCAGCAAATATACAAAATACCAGAATAAGACTCTTAACAACAATTTCCTGTTTAGGAGGTTATCACTTCTTCAGGACTGATGTCTAACCTGTGGTAACTCCTAACCTTACATGGACATGTGATTCTTAAAGTGTTACCTATGTAGAGTCACGACATGTGTATTACAATTTACCCATCACCATAAAACCCACCCCAAGTTCCCAGATTCACTCCTTGTTTTCTCTATCACTGCACTCTTGAGCCAGATGTCTTCTTCTCTTCCAACCATCCTTGCTGGGAAAGCAGGCCCTGCATGCCTTGTTCCTGGGCTAGAAGTTCACAGGCACAGTAAAAATGGAATGAACCCTTTTGGTATCCAGCCCAAGGCTGTGTGTGCCCAGGCAGAGGCAGGCAGGACGCAGAGCTGTCAGCAAAGGAAGGGCCCAGCCAGGTGGGGCAGCCGCGGGTGACGACAGCCTGCAGGGACAGAGGCACAGGGCATGGACACCGTAGGACAGCCTGGGCTGCACAGGCCACAGGGATGGGCAGCAGCTGCAAGGCCCTGACACAGCCAACTCCTGCAGCACTTGGGCCATGGCTGCTGGCCCTGGGCCTGAGCCAGCAGGAGGGGACAAGTGACCCTTGCAGGCCTGCAAGGGCCTCATGGCCTCCTTGTCCCTGCTCAGCAGCCTGGCAGGGGCTGCCCCATGGTGCTGCCTTGGCATTGCACATCCCCACATCCCAGTGGCCTGGGAAGAGCCCTGAGCAAGGAGGAAGGGACAGGGTGTGCCTTGGCAGGGGCTGGGGCTCAGACCTTGGCCCTTTGCATTCCTGAAACACATCCAGGTTTGCTCAGCACCAGAGACACCTTTCTCTTGTTTGTCCCCACCTGTCCTCACTGCCTGCAGTCTTCTGCTCTACCTGAAACCTGGGAACACTTTCATGTGAGTTGTGTCCCTCAGCAGGACCCATTAAAAGTTCAAGAAAGTTTAGACTGTGAATCTGACTTGGAGTTCTTGAGAAGTTTTTTGAGCACATTCTGAGGGACTCAGTCTGATGTAAACAGCACCAAATCCCCAAGAGATTAATTAAAGTCCTTGTGCTTTGTCTGTGCTGATGAGCTGGGCTGGGCTCCTGGCACAGAGGCAGCAGCTCCTGGCAACCAAGAAGAGCTTAAAACTCATTTCTCTTGCTGAGCAGCTCTTCTCCCAGCCCAGCAGGGCTGGGGCACTGCCTGCAGCCACCCCAGGCACAGCACACAGGCACAGAGAGCTTCAATCACTCAGGACTGGGAAGGTGCTGAGAAGAGTCTGGGGGAGAATCACTGCCTGCCCTTGGCACAGGAACCTCTGGCTGCAGGACAGTGCAGCTGCAGCTCCTGCAGGGATCTCCTCAAGCTGGAACAGCCCAATGCCTACAGACTCTGTGAGTACATTCTCTGATTCTCTCTTGTGCAGAGCAGCCAGGGGTGCCCAGGGCTGTCCTGCAGAGCAGGGTCCTGCAGCCCAGGGTGCTGTGCTGGGGCAGGGACTCTGCTGCCTGCCAGGGACAGCTCTCAGCCAGCCCTGGGAGCTGCTCACAGCACTGGGGGACAAGATCTGGGTGGAAGGAGACAGCTGGGAAGGCATGGAAGTGTTCTCCTTGTGTGGTGAGGGTGCTGCATTGTTCAGGACTGCTCACAGCAGGACATTTAACTGCAGAACATTTCCAAGTAGATTATACAGAGAGCACAGTGAGGCAGCGGCTGCACAAAATGGAAAATCCTGCTTTTAAATCTACTGCTCTGGGTTGCCTGGATGGGAAATTGCACATAGGTACTAACTTCTCAATTCAGGTTGAGAAAAAGAAAACAATTTCCTCTCAGATCCTAATGAACCAGGCAGTGACAGAAATCAGCAGAGGGTCCCTTGCAGGCAGCACCAGGGTTGCTTTTCCAGCCTCCTCAGGGTTGCTCTGAGGTTGCCATCAGAGCCTGAGAGGCAGAGCTGCCCCTGGGCAGTGCCTGAGCTGGGAGGGCTCTGCAGGGCAGAGCTGAGCCCCCAGGGCTGGGCTGGGCTCTGGCAGCACTGGCAGGGCCCAGCCCTGGGCACAGGGAAGCAGCTGCAGGCAGGGGCAGCTCAAGGCAGCAGAGCCCTGGGCAGGCAGTGGGGGGAAAGTGCCACCAAGCTGAGCTGGGATATTGAAAGTCCTCTCCAAACCAAACTATTCCAGGATTACTTTTTTTACAAATCCCCATGCCAGGACACCACAAATGGGGTGTCCCAGCTCTCTGTGCCTGGGGAGCTCTGGGCAGGGCAGGCTGGCAGGCTGGGAATGAGCTGACTCTCCTCCAGCAGGGCCATGGACAGGACCCTTGGTGTGTCCTGGGGATGCCATCCAAGCTGTCAGCTGCCTCCAGGGGAAACTGGGGGACAGGAGTGTCCTTGGCCAGGGCTGGGGCTGAGACTCTGAGAAAGGCTGAGGCACTTTGCTCTGCTCTGGCTCCCTCTGCTCTCAGCTGTGTCAGGCTGATTTCCAGGGGAGCACAGTGACTACCCTGGATCTCAGAAAGGTCAGGTGGGGACCGATGGAGCAACAGAGCAGCTCCCCTCAGCCTTCACTGAGTTACAGCCAATGCTCTTTCCTTGCACAGTTCTCTCTGATCTCCCTGGGCACAGCAGGAAACCCTCTCAGAGTTCCTTTGACCATCCCTGTTCCTGAGCCCTGGCACAGGAGATGCTGCCAAGCTCCTCTGCTTTTGGAGGTGTTTTAGCTGAAAAAGTCAAACCCCAAGCCTGGCCCCTGTCCCTGTTCCCATGGCCCCACTGCTGCAGAGCAGAGCTGAGCCCTGGGTGTCCATGGGCAGAGCCCCTGCACCTCAGAGCCACAGGGCCAGATCCCAGCAGAGCTCCAGGCACAGGGCTGAGGGAAGGGCTCTGAGAAAAAGAAAATTGGGTGGCACAGAGTGCCAGGAGCATGCCTGAGAGAAAGGGCTTGGAAATAACTCAGGAAAGTCTCCCCTGACTTGTCACTGTCTCCTCCTTCACCAGGTCCCCAAGTCCAGAGGCAGCAGATGTCCAACAGCAGCTCCATCAGCCACTTCCTCCTGCTGGCATTGGCAGACAGGCGGCAGCTGCAGCTCCTGCACTTCTGCCTCTTCCTGGGCATCTCCCTGGCTGCCCTCCTGGGCAACGGCCTCATCATCAGCGCCGTAGCCTGCGGCCACCACCTGCACAGCCCCATGTTCTTCTTCCTGCTCAACCTGGCCCTCACTGACCTGGGCTGCATCTGCACCACTGTCCCCAAAGCCATGCACAATTCCCTCTGGGACACCAGGAACATCTCCTATGAAGGATGTGTTGCACAGCTCTTTTTCTTTCTGTTCTTCATTGGAGCAGAGTATTTCCTGCTGACCATCATGTGCTACGACCGCTACGTGTCCATCTGCAAACCCCTGCACTACGGGACCCTCCTGGGCAGCAGAGCTTGTGCCCACATGGCAGCAGCTGCCTGGGCCAGTGCCTTTCTCAATGCTCTCATGCACACAGCCAATACATTTTCCCTGCCCCTTTGCCATGGCAATGCCCTGGGTCAGTTCTTCTGTGAAGTGCCCCAGATCCTCAAGCTCTCCTGCTCACACTCCTACCTCAGGGAACTTGGACTCATTGCAGTTAGTGCCTGTTTGTTTTTTGGTTGCTTTGTATTCATTGTTTTCTCCTATGTGCAGATCTTCAGGGTTGTGCTGAGGATCCCCTCTGAGCAGGGACGGCACAAAGCCTTTTCCACCTGCCTCCCTCACCTGGCCATTGTCTCTCTGTTCATCAGCACTGTAATTTTTGCCCACCTGAAGCCCCCCTCCATCTCCTCCCCATCCCTGGATCTGTCCCTGTCCGTTCTGTACTCGGTGGTGCCTCCATCCCTGAACCCCCTCATCTACAGCCTGAGGAACCAGGAGCTCAAGGCTGCAGTGCGGACACTGATCACTGAAGGATTTCAGAAACATTAAATTGGTTTTGAATTTCTGCAAATTACTTGTAATAAAAGTCATCTTTGATAGCACTTGTTGTTTTGCTTTTTGGGGTTTTTTCCTTTGTTTTGGTTTAGAGTGATATTCACAAATAAAGGCCATTATTTGCGCCCTTTCTTGTTTGGCTTCACTCCATGTTTTCTGTGGCCCTAGACTGTTCATGAGGAGCTGTGCTCTCAGTAGCTTTAATGGAAATCAAGGATCTCCCAGCCAAATTTTCTGCAGTGATTCCCATTTTTTTCCCTTCTCTACAGCTGCAGCAGCAATGTCTGTGTTCAGAGCTGGGGCAGATCAGTGCTGGCACAGCAGCTGTGGCCAGCAGCAGCAGCAGCACTTGGTGCTGCCAGTGCTGCTGCCGTGGCCCTGCCCCGCTGCCCTCCTGGCCCTGCTGTTGCTGTAGGGCCTGAGTGCTCTCGGGGCCGGGCACAGGGCTGGGGGTGGCAGTGCCGGGGCTGCAGCAGGGACAGGCCATGGGCACTGCTGGCACAGCAGCAGTGCTGAGGCCTCAGGCCAGGGCCTGGGGGCTGCAGGCTCCTTGCCCAGGCTCTCTCCACAACACATTGCCCAGGCCAAGGCTGAGCAGAGAAAAGCCCCGGCAGCAGCCCCAGGCTGGCCGTGGGCAGGCTGGGGGCAAACAGCACGGCTGGGGCTCTGCAAGGGCCCTGGGCAAGCACACGGCAAGGAGCAGCAGAGCAGGGCCTGATCCATCCCCACTGCGCTGGACACCCCAGGCCAGCGGCCCACAGCCTCCTCATGCACCTGCCAACAACATCCCCCCTCTGCAGCCCTGGCCTCTCCCCCAGCTCACACAGCTGCCGCAGCCTTGCAGGCACAGCCACGGCAGCACTGCCTCAGGAGCCCCTGTTTGCCCTGCCCAGAGCAGGCCTGAGCACCCCCATGGGCTTGGTGTGGGGAGATGAAGCTGAGGGAGCACAAATGGCAGCAGGGCCTGGGGCCAGGAAGGGCTGGGCCACAGCAGGGAAACCCCTCAGGTTTGTGGTGGCCTCTGAAGTCAGAGCCAGAAAGTTTGTTCCCATGAGCTGGGAGTTTGCTGTGCCACTGCAGACATTGTTGCTCAGAGCCAGGGCTGCCCGGCAGCCACGCCCAAACTGCCCTGACCACCTCCTTTTCTTCACCTTTGTTTCATTACCCTTCCTTGTAAAAATTTCTTCCTGTTGCCTACTCCTGTTCCCTCTCCTGCAAACAGCCCATCCCTGGTTACCCTTTCCTCTCTGGCCCATTCCCCATTTCAGTTCATCACTTGGCACCATGGGAACAATGAGGAGGAGCTGAAGAGGCTCTGCAGGACTGACAGGATGGGCTTTGGGACTGTGAGGAGAAGCTGAGGCACCTGGGCTGCTGCACCTGCTGAAGAGGAGGCCCAGGGCTCCTCCTAAAACTGCTGCAAGGGTGGTTTCAGAGAATCCCAGAATCAGCAAGGTTGGAAAAGACCTTGGACATAATCAAGTCCAACCTGTCACCTGAAATCGCCTTGTCTCCCCTGAGCCTCCTCTTCTCCAGAATAGAGAACCTTAGCTCCTTCAGCCACTCCTCGCAGGACTTGTGTTCCAGACCCCTCACCAGCCTTGTTGCCCCTCTCTGGACATGCTCCAGCCCCTCCATGTCCTTCCTAAATTGGGGGCCCAGAACTGGACACAGCACTCGAGGTGCTGCCCAACCAGTGCAGAGCACAGGGGAAGAATCCCTGCCCTGCTCCTGCTGGCCACACCATTCCTGATCCAGGCCAGGAGCCATTGGCCTTCTTGGACACCTGGGCACAATGCTGCCTCATGTCCAGCCTGCTGTCCAGCAGTCCCTGCAGGTCCCTTTCTGCCTGGCTGCTGTCCAGCCACTCTGTCCCCAGCCTGTAGCACTGCAGGGGTTGTTGTGGCCAAAGTGCAGGACCTGGCCCTTGGTGTTGTTCAAGCTGACATTGTTGGATTTGGGCCCTGGATCCAACCTGTCCAGGGCCCTGTGCAGAGCCCTCCTACCCTCCAGCAGATCCACACTGCAAAAGAGATGGCCAAGGGCTGGGCAGGGCTGGCAGGGCCACAGGCACCCAGGCCTTTGTCCCCTGGGCTCTGCCAGCGCCTCTGCAGGCCCCACAGAAGGAACTTTCCTTGCAGGAAAGCCTGCACTTGGCTTCTGCCTGGCCCCTCCCTCAGCAGGCTGGCAGGCCTTGCAGCTTTAGGACATTTGTCCTTGCTGCCCCTGCCATCCCCCTGCCCCACCAACAGCCCCCAGCCAGCCGCGAGGGACAGGCCCTGCTGTGCCAGGCCTGGGCTCAGGCCTTGGCCTTTCTGCTCCCTCCAGCCAGCCCAGGCCTTGCTCAGCATTGCAGTCCCTGCTCACAGCCTTGGGCTCCCTGCAGTCCTGGCCTCAAGGAGCTGCTCTCACCAGTGCCTGGGCAGCCTTTGGCACTCCCTGCCCTCCCTGGGGCCCAGGAATACTCCAAGGGATTTGGAGTTTTGCTTCTGACACCTAAAGCAGCTTCTTCAACCTTCTCTCAGTGCCTGGGGATCCTGGACTCAGCCCCAAATCTGCTGTGGGGATGATGAAAATACAGAAAGCCCTCAGGAGCTCCTTTTCTTCCTTAAATTGTCTTTGGGTCTCCAGGGCTTGTGCAGCTGACTGGAGTCAGGTTGGAGTTGTGTTAAGGAGGGAGTTTGCAAAGTGCATCTCATGATTTTTCTTCTTTTAATTAAGCTTTTTTTATTTTCCAGATCAGTAAAGTGTGGACAGAAATGTTCCCCAAGGGATCTTGATTCTGATTGTCTCCTTTGGAGGTCTGGGCATGGAGAAGAATGAGCCCCTTGCAAGCTGACCCTGTCTGGACAAGCTGCTCCTCACCCCAACCTCACCATGTCTGACATTGCCCACCTGGCACTGACATCCCTGGGCCCTGCAGCACAACCTTGTCCCCTGAGCTCTGCAGCTGCCTGTCCCAGCCCATTGCACCATGTCCCACCTGCTCTCCTCAGGCCTCTGCCTGCACACAGGCCCAGGAGAAGTTTTCCTCTTGGTGAGGAAAGAATGGAAAAGCCTGAGCAGGTTTCCTAAACAACAAAGCCCACTCAGGAACCACATGCTCAGGACAGGCTGCCTGGAATTATGTCACATTTCTACAAGGGACAGTGTCACCAGAAACGAGCTCTGGAAGCAGAATTCTCTGAGTCTCTCGGCAGAATTCTCTGTCCTTGTCCTGGATCTCTGTTGCAGATGGAAGCTGCTGGTACCATCCTCAGGTTGAACCCTTCTTTGGAATGCAGACAGAGGTTCCCAGGTGTGTAAAGGAAGCGTTGCTCAATGTTGATGCAAAGCTTTTGTGTTCCTCCTGGAACAAAGGAGACTCTTGAGACACTGCAAGGCCTTGTTTAACCAAGGGTCCATTGTGACACAGCAGGGGGCTCATGGAATCAAGGAGACAATTGTGACAGTAGGGAACCTCCTAGAAACAAGTCTCTGTTGTGGCAGTCATGGAATCAGAGAGACATTTGTGACACAGCCAGGCCATGTGGAACCAATGGTCCATTGTTACACTGCAGATTCAAGAAGAACATGGTGACACCACAGAACCTCATGGAACCAAGGGTCCTTTGTGGCACAGCAGGGCTGCGTTGGAACCCAGGGGACCACTGTGACAAGGCAGGGCCCAATGGAACCATGGAGACCACTGTGACACTAAGGAAAGTCATGGAACCACAGTGACCATTGGGATGCTATGGAACCTCACAGAACGAAGGGTCCATTGTGACGCTGTGGTGCCTCCTGGAATCAAACATTGTGAAACTTGGAGGCCTAATGGATCAAGGGTTTCTATTGTGACACTGCAGAACCTCATGGAATCAAGGCAACCACGTTACCCTACAGAAGCCCATGGAACCAAGAGGCCATTGTGACACTGTGGAACCAAGGAAACTGTTGTTGACAGTATGAAAACTCATGGAATGGAAAGTCCAGTGTGACATGATGGAACCCCATGGACCCAAGGGTGCATTGTGACTCTGCAGGGCCTCATGGAATAGAGGTTCCATTGTGACACAGCAGGGCCTCCTGGAACCAAGGGTGCATTGAGGCACAGCCGGGCCTTGCTGGAACCAAAGAAACCCCTGCTAACAGCAGGGTAACTCATAGAACCAAGGAGTCCATTGGTACAGCATAAAACCTATGGAACCACGGGGCCATTGGGGCAAAGCAGGGCCTCATGGAACTAAGGGGACATTCTGGCACATTGGGACTGCATGGAAGGAATTGTCCCTGATGACAATGCAGATCCAAGGACACCATGGAGACACTATGGAACCTCATGGATCCAAGGGGCCATTGTGATACCCAAGAACTTCATGGAACCCAGGGTCCATTGTGACAGATCAAGGCCTCATTGGAACAAAGGAACCATTGTTGACAATACAGAAACTCATGGAACCAAGGGTCTGTGGTGACACAGGAGGGACACATGGAACCAAGGAGACCAGTGACATTCAGGAACCTCATGGAACCAAGGGTTCATTAGGACACTGCCCAAGCAAGGAGATAATTTTGGACACTGTGGCAGCTCACGGAACCGAGCGGCCATTGTTACACTCAAAAGTGTTGTTGAACTAAATAGACCATTGTCCAACTACAGAACCTCATGGCACTATGGCTTCACTGTGACACAGCAGGGTCCCATGACACCAATTGTCCATTGTGACAGTGCAGATCCAAGGAGACCATGGTGACACTAGGGAAGCTCATGGAACCAAGCAGCCATTGTGACACAGCAAGGCCTCTTGAAACCAAGGAGACCATTGTGACATCATGGAATCTCATGGAACCAAGGGTCCATTGCTAAAGTCTAGAACCAAGGCAACCATTTTGACACTACTGAACCTCATGGAATCAAGGGTCACATTTAAATGGTTGGGCTTCATGGAACCAAGAAGCCATTGTGACACAGCAGGGCCACATGGAACCAATGGTCCATAGTGATACTGTGGATCCAAGGAGGCCAGGCTGATACTATGGAACTTCATGGATCCAAGGGTCCATTGTGACACAGTTGAGCCCCAAGGAACCAATTGTCCATTGTGATAATGCGGATGCAAGGAGATTATGGCGACACTACACAACCTCATGGATCCAAGGAGCCGCTGTGACACTGTGGGGCCTCCTTGGAACAAAGGGCATTGCTAATAGTATGGAAGACGCTCATGGAAACTGTGGGACATTGTGACACTGCAGAGCCTCACAGAACAAAGGAGACCATTACAACACAGAGGAATTTATGGAACCAAGCAGCCATTTGCACACAACAGAACCAAGGAGGCCATTGTTGGCAGTACAAAACCTCATGGAACTGAGGGGCCATTGTTATACAGCGAGGCCTGGGGGAACCAAGGGGTCAGTGTGACACCCTGGGGTCTCATGGAATCAAATATTCCTTGTGACACAGTGGGGCTGCTTGTCACCAACTGTCCATTTTGATACTGCAGATGCAAGAGACCTTGGTGACACTATGGCAGGTCAGGGAACCAAGGGGCTGTTGTGGCACACCAAGGCCTTGTGGAACCAAGGAGAGCATTGTGGCAGTGCTGAACCAAGGAGGCCATTTTGACAGGACAGACCCTAATTGAATCAAGGGTTTAGAAGAATCCAAAGGGTTAAGAGTTTAGCTAAAGGGATAGGAGCAAGAAGCAATGGATATTAATGAAGAGTTTAGAGCAGAAGCAATGTGGGATAGTTGATCATTGCCAGATGGAGCTAGTTTGAGAAGACAATATATCATTTGCCTGATTTTGCTGTGTTTGTGGAAGTTCTGAGGGAGGATGGAGTATTGTAAAGATGGAGAAACTGTTGGTGCACCTAGGCCCCAAAACCGGTCAGAACTAGGCAGGAGAGCTTGAATTATGTCCAAGGGTTCAGAGAGTCTGCCAACAAGACCATGCTGAAAAGTTTACCTTGAGGAAGACATTCCTGACTTCATCCTAAGGCACCACTGACCTATTTCAAATGCCACTGACCCAATTTTAGTGAAGGACTGCACAAGCATGGAAGGACTTTGAGCTCATTTTATGATGAAGAGGAGAGAAGGCAGGGTTAAGTAATAAGAGTGTATAATGTTACCGGGGTCCGGGCGCACGTGGGCGCACAGAGAGACCCGGTGTGACGACCTGGTTCGACGGGGCCTTGGCCGATCACCTCCTTTATAGTGCACAGACTGTGCCGGGCAATCACTCACAGCACTAATATAGTGGATGGCGAAATGCATTTATTCAAACGCGTGCGGTATCTTTTATGGATGTAACGTGGTCACGTCACACCAGTGGGGGTCCCCAAGGCATGACCGGATTCGGTAAGAACCGGGGAGAGGCGGGGACCCTATCTATGACAGTTACATCTGCCTGTCAACATATCCCCCCTCTCCATGATGAGAAAATTTTACAACTGTGTGAACTTTGGGTTAGTATGAACTGTAAACAGGTTAGTAAACAAGGTACAATTTTTGTAAACAACGCGTCACGTTAACTGTCTGTGTTCTAAAAACATAATATTGACTGAATCTCACCGGGCTTTTACGAACTGGGTTAACTTGTTGAGAAGGCATGGACCGAACATCAGAACTAGGAGAACAACAAGGATTGGTCCTGCCAACGTGGAGATCAGGGTAAACAACCAGAGAGATTGGGAAAACCAGGAATTAAACCAACTCTGCTGGGCATGCTGTTTGTTTCTTTGTTCCAAGCACTGCTGCAACTCTGCCATCGACTGCCTGATTGGCCCAGAGTAATTGGCATAAAAACAACACTTTTCATTCAGGGCAGCACACAGACCTCCTTGCCTCAAAAGAAAGAGATCTAGTCCACGCCTGTTTTGGAGCATGACCTCAGCCAGAGAGTTAAGTGAACGTTCCAAGTCCGATATCGATTTCTGGATCCGCAGCAGGTCTTCGTCGACCGTTGATTGCAGTTGACTTAGGCCTTGGTTCTGCGTGACGAGGGCAGAGACGCCTGTCGCCTCTCCTGTCGCACCGAGGCCCAAGAGAACTGCAAGGCTGACTGCCGTGATGAGTTCTCTCTTTCGTCGTGGGAGGTCTGTTTCCATTTGCAGCAACATCTCGTCGTCTGGGTAGTAAAGGATCCTGGGGACGACAACAACTTGCATGCAAAAATCGTTAGTATTTCTGAAATGTTTTGTCAAAACACATGGAGTGATTCCCGTGGTTTTGCATGCCCAAGTCCCCAGAGCAGCTGGAATTATCCATGCTCGTGATCTGCGGGGGACGACTGATGTGTTGCAGATGTTTCTGTGTTGTCGAGTGAGACGCTTGCTGCCTATGCAGACTCCCTTCCCTGAGACCTGCTCTAAGGTGATACCTTTCCTGGGAAGTCCCAATGACATTGCTTAGGGTTGCCTTCGTTTGAGTACTTGAATTTATCATTGAGGGCTACTCCCTCATAGAATGGCAACCAACAGGAGCTGGTAAGATTTGGCTTTGTCGCATTTAAAGATGCGAACGCAGCTCCTAGCATCCTGTAGAACATTGTGTGTGATGTCAGTTCGAAGGTACTGTGGAACGTTGGTGCAAAAGTGGTGAGACCTGTCATGAGAGCATTGTGTCTGTGGTGGTTTTGTTGAACAGCTATGTGATTGGGTCTGAATGCGGCACAGTGTTGAGTTGGAGCTCTAATGATTTGCACAATTGTGCTGGGGTCTGTTCCCGTGTGGTACAGATAAACTGACCACTTTCGCCCGAGAGACCAAGTAGGGTCTCGAGGCTGAAGGACTGTTACATTTAAATGAGAACAAATCCCCTTGATGTCACTGATTTGGCCGCTTATGCTGTACACAGCTCTCTTACAATTTTTTGGCCAGAAGGTTACCTCTAGGAAGGTGTCTTTCTTGGCCGGGACCCACAAATCGCTCGTGACAATCGTTTCGCAGCCCCAATGTTTGCAAAATTCACGGTCGGATAGAATGCAGTAGCTTTGCTCTGGATTGGCACTAGGACACCAATACGTCCCCCAAGCAATGTAGGAAGCAAGCTTCCCCTGGGGATCAAGGCTTATGCCATCGAAGTTAAATATGTCGCTGAGGTGTGTGATAAAGGTAGGCGCATTAGAGACAGTCTGAGCAATCACTCTACCGTCCTGTGGATCTCTGAAGCTCCATTGGCATGGCTGGTAGGGATGACGACCTGCCTGGATCAGGCTAGCGATCTGGCTCAGGAGCACGAGAATGGAGCATGCGAGATGGAGCAGAGTCCGGATGGACATGGAGGCGCGCGGAGATGAGAAGGCGCTGGTCTCACGAACCTGTCGAAGAGACTTAAAAACGTGATTAGTAATGTGATTTGGCACATGAGCCTACCCGATATGGGAAGCTATCTGAACGGAACCAGGTGGATTTCTAGGGTGTTGTTCACAAGTCTGGAAGGATTTTTCCCCCTAACTACTCTCTGAGCAAGCCGTGTGTTCTGAATAGGAATAATAAGGCTGGGAGGATCTGTCTGTCTTGGGTACTTCTGGGCTAGGGCTTGCCTAGCACAGGCTTTATAGACTTCAAAGGGCACCACTTTATCTGCCCATCCTTTTCAACTGCCCCGTACCTCCGACCTGTGACAATTAACTTCCACCCAGTTTCCCATTCTCCTATTTCATTTCAGACCCTGGCTGGTGGACCTGATTTGGTGGATTCAACTGCCCAGTGTTTTTGTGAAGGGGCTTGTGTTTGGTCTCCCCTTGGAAACTGATTGAGTGCTAGCAAGGCAGTGGCCAGCAAACGTGGCTGTTCTGATGGAGGAATGCTTCCTGTGAATCCCTCCGAACGAGCCAAGGTTTCCAGCTTGGTCTTCAGGGTGTGATTGGCCCTTTCCACAATGGCTTGACCCGTGCTGTTATACGGAATGCCTTGTCTTAGTACAATGTCCCACTTCTTGGC
Organism: Phylloscopus trochilus trochilus; assembly: GCA_016584745.2. Classification (NCBI taxonomy): domain Eukaryota; kingdom Metazoa; phylum Chordata; class Aves; order Passeriformes; family Phylloscopidae; genus Phylloscopus; species Phylloscopus trochilus. The sequence goes on from WQNJ02000054.1 coordinate 3,223,876, forward strand.
GAATTCCTGAGTGAGTCTCAACACGAAGTTGGTCCCGTTGTCGGTCTTAATTTCTTTGGGAATGCCAAGCCATGCCATAGCTGTCAGCCAATGTTGGATGGTCACCTTCGAATTCGCTTTTGCATGCTGGGTGGCGATGAACATGCTGCTGTATGTGTCTATGGTCACAGCGAGCCATGCCCGAGGTTTCAACAACTGGCATTAAGTAAAATCCGTTTGCCAGATCTCCGAGGCTTTGAGGCCTCTGGGGTTGACTCCACTGGACCACAGGGGTGATCTTTGGCAGTGAGGACATGTGGCTACGACATGTTTGGCATCGGACATCGGGATGTTGCACTGTTTTGCTAGGGCTTTGGCACCAATGTGCAGTGACTCGTGGAGCTGCTTGGCTTGTTGCAAGGTCCATAGACCTTTTGCAGCAGCATCAGCTTTGTCATTGCCGAGTTGGAAAAATCCTTTTACTGGATTGTGGCTGTTGACATGGATGATGGTGACGGTACCTTCTCATGCCATGAGGGCATCCTCAATCATGGTAGAGTTGATGCCTTTCTTTGCAATGGCTTTCACCACTGCCTGCACTTCTTTTGGGTTGACAGGAGTGTAAACAGGTAGGTTGTTGTCAACCCTCCCGACTGGGAAGGCTTTCAGTGCAGTTGGAGTGATTTCTGCACAAGCTATGTGAATCTCTCTCCAGTCAGTCAGTGGCATGGCTTTTTGTGGCTTTTTGGTGACTGCAGGTGGTGCAGGTGAATTAACATGTCTAGAAGGGAAGGCTGACACCCCTTCCCTATCAAGAGTCTGAACTTGAAGAGTCCTGATATCTGTGGTGTTTGTGTGATTTCTGCTTATTTTTATGTTTTGGAATGTGCAGGGAGTGATATTCTGTGCATGTAGTGTGCCCCTGTCGTCTGATGACATCTCTGTGTCTGAGGAAGAAGTGGTGTAACAAGGGACTCTGTATTTGTGGAGCTTCTGCGCTCGGCTCAGCTCCTGTCACTTTTTGTGGGCTATCCTGTCTCCCTTTTGCCTGCGTTCCTGTCTTTGTCTGCACCCGCCCTCCGGGAATTTGTTACTGTGACTAGCGAACTCTTTGGGGCGTGCATTCGGCTTGAGCCGTGGGCGTGTCCCGAGCTCCGGCTGTGAGCTCTCCTCCCCGTCACTGCTCGTGATCCCCCCCCCGCTCTCCCCGAGTGTCCCATCGCGCCTGTGTGTGGCGGGAATTTGATCTCCGTACCTCTCTTCTTCTCCCTCCCGGGCGCCATCTTGAGGCGCGTATGGCGGCGGTTTTGCGCGAACCGAATCTGGGATTTTACAACCGTCGCTGTTACTGAAATGGCAGATTTGATCATCTTTGTGTGGCCAGGAAAGCAGGACCTGCATGCCTTGTTCCTGTGCTAGAAGTTCACAGGCACAGGAAAAATGGAATGAACCCTTTTGGTATCCAGCCCAAGGCTGTGTGTGCCCAGGCAGAGGCAGGCAGGACGCAGAGCTGTCAGCAAAGGAAGGGCCCAGCCAGGTGGGGCAGCCGCGGGTGACGACAGCCTGCAGGGACAGAGGCACAGGGCATGGACACCGTAGGACAGCCTGGGCTGCACAGGGCACAGGGATGGGCAGCAGCTGCAAGGCCCTGACACAGCCAACTCCTGCAGCACTTGGGCCATGGCTGCTGGCCCTGGGCCTGAGCCAGCAGGAGGGGACAAGTGACCCTTGCAGGCCTGCAAGGGCCTCATGGCCTCCTTGTCCCTGCTCAGCAGCCTGGCAGGGGCTGCCCCATGGTGCTGCCCTTGGCATTGCACATCCCCACATCCCAGTGGCCTGGGAAGAGGCCTGAGCAAGGAGGGAGGGACAGGATGTGCCTTGGCAGGGGCTGGGGCTCAGGCCTTGGCCCTTTGCATTCCTGAAACACATCCAGGTTTGCTCAGCATCAGAGACACCTTTGCCTTGTTTGTCTCCACCTGTCCTCACTGCCTGCAGTGTTCTGCTCTACCTGGAACCTGTGGACACTTCCTCAGTCATGTTTCTCTGTGTGACCCATTAAAACTTCAAGAAACTTTTGATTTTCCATCTCACTTTGAGTTCTTAGGAAGTTTTTGAACTTCTGAAATCTGGCTAATTGACCACAGAAGAATTGAAAACTTAAAAAATTCCCAGGGGCTTGTCTTCTTTCAGTGTTTGGAACAAATGTTTATGAGCTTTTATTGTGGGAAACACTAAAAGCAAAAAAGGATTTTTAAGAGCTGAAGGAGCAGGTCTCAAAAAAAGCTGTGATCTCAGAATCTGCAGCAACTGAGAAAAGTTTGGAACTAGGAAAGATACAGTAGTATATAATAGCAAATAACAAGGACATGGAACACAAAGGCCGAGTTTTTAGGTTTGGCTTGAATAAGTCGTAACACTGCAGAAAGTATATGCTTGACAAGATAGTAGAAGGTCTTAAGCTTAATAAGAGTATTGTGTATTGTTAATAGAGAAGCATACAAATGACTTGTTTGAAACAGGTGTACGTGTACTATAATTGATTGATTAAAACAACTTTCTCTAAGTTTTAGTAATATACTATTGGAAGAAAAGTCCTTACCATACTTTGTAACAGAGAAACTGGGGACTGCTGAGGGCGGCTGCTGGGGTAACTGCTATATGGGTGCTGTGAGCTGCTTCTTTACTTCTACTTCTGTGATGAGACTGATATTTCATTAAAGAGAATAACTATGACAGAAGTCCAGTCCAGTTTCTTCTCATTCTCAAGTGAAGACCTCAGGAAAGAAGAGGCCTCTAGAAAAGTAAAATTCACCAGCCGCCTCCAGGGGCTGAGGATCCATCCTCATCAGAGCAGCAAGGAACAGAAATGGGCACAGCTTTCTGGCTGCCCCAGCTCTGGGATGGGCCCTGGGCCTGCAGCAGCAGCAGCTCTGCAGGGCCCCAAGGCCGCGGCTGTTGTGCTGCCCTGGGCAGATGGGATGGCAGCAGGGGCTGCAGAGCTCTCAGGAGCTGAGGGAGAGGGCAGCAGGGCACCCAGGGAGCCTGGTTTTGCCTTGTGCCAGCACCTTGGCCATGGCTGGGGCTGAGCCCTGTGGGAGCTGCAGCTGCTGCTGTGCCCTTGCCAGGGGCTGAGGCCGTGGGGCCCCTGGCCAGAGCAGCCTGGCCTGAGCAGAGCTGTGGGGCCAGAGGCGGCTGGGCTGTGCTGGGGAGAGGCCCTTGGTGCTGCAGAGAGCTCAGGGCAGCTGGCAGAGCTTGCAGGGAGCTGGGCTGGGCTGAGAGAGCCTGGCACAGACACCATCAGTGTCCATCTCAGCCTGGGTGACCCTGCAGGGGCCAAGGAAAGCACCCCAGGCTGCACAAGTTCTCTGTGTGGGAGCTGAGCTTGTGACCCCTGGAGTCCTCCCAAGTGTTGGGGCTGCACCGCCAGCTCCAGAGGAGATGGGACAGATGGGAGCAGAGACAAAGAATTCCTGCTGGATTCTTCATTGAGTTTGCTTATCCAGGTGACCTGGATCCACCTGTAGAGGAGGTGTTTTGTGTCAGATAGCACTGGCAAAGTGATAAGAATAATATTTTTTTCAACTGAAAATAAAATTTTAAGTATAATACACAATTAGAAGACACATATGATCAGAAGAGCATCTGAGTTTTTCAGAGGATGAGAGGCTCATTGATGTTCCAGTGGTCAAACCTGTTCAAATCCTTTCCTCAGGGCTTCCTTGAGATGAGAGGTGTCCAGCAGAGACCAAAGCCAGCCAGAGCTCTCTGTCCTGGCAGCTTTTGTCTGTGGGAACCCTTGCATAGATAGAATTTTTCAGGGGGAGTAAAAATTTTGGCTGTGGGCACCTAGGCAGGTAAGATGGTTTTTTTCCATAGGAAAGTAAAACACAGAGCCCCGGTGCTCCAAGGGCTGATGAGAGGCAGCCCTCAGCATTTCAAGATCAGCTGGACCTGTCAGGTGGCCCCTGGGAGGCCAAACCAGCCAGACCTGTTCCATCTCCCCTTGCTTCCATGAGGCCCTGCAGGGTCACAAAGACCCTTTGGTTCTGTGGGGCCCTGCAGTGTCACCATGGTCTCCATGATTCCATGGGGCCTTGCAATGCCACAATGGTCACCATGGATCCACAGTGCCCTGCAGGATCACAATGGCCCTGTGGTTCCACAAGGCCCTGTGATGCAAAAATGACCTCTTGGTTCCACAAAGCCCTGCTGCTTCACACTGGCCCCTTGGGACCATGCGACCATAAAGTGGCACAGTGATGTCCTTGATTCCATGAGGCTCCACAGTGTCACACTGGGCCCTGGGATCCATGGTACCCTGCAGTGTCACAAGGGCCCCTTGGTTCCACGGGGTCCCCAGAGTGTCACAATGGCCCCTTCATGTCAGAAGGCCTCAAAGGGTTCCAATGTTCTCCATGGTTCCATGGGGCCCCACTGTGTTCCAATGGTATCCACAGGAAGGAAAGCACAGAGCCCCAGTGTTTCAGGGGCTGATGAACTGCAGTCACCCAAAGCCAAGGCCAGCCAGAGCTGTCTGTCCCGGCAGGTTTGTCTGGGAGAAACCCTTGCCTATTGGAAATTTGGAATGCTGAATCCAAATTTCAGCCCTTTTTGCCTGGAGGAGAAGGCCAATACTTTTCCACAGAAAGGAAAGGGCAGGTGAGAGCTGGTCCTTAGGAGGCCAAGGCCAGCCAGAGCTGTCTGTAATGGCAGCTTTTGTCTGGGAGAAACCCTTGCACATAGGAACTTTGGAGGAGAAGTACCAATTTTGGCCATGGGTACCTGTGCATGGAGGACAGTCCTTTTCCATTGGAAGAAAAGCACAGAGCCTCAGTGTTTGAAGGCAGGTGAGACCCAGCTCTCAGGAAGACAAGGTCAGCCAGACTTGTTGGTAATGGCAGCTTTTGGCTGGGAGCAATCCCTGGGAAATTTGCAGGGGGAATCTGATTTTGGCCATGGATGCTTAAATGAGAAGGGCAGCTCTTTTCCATTTGAAGGAAAGCCCAGAGCCCCAGTGTTTCAGGGGTACATCAGAAGAGATGGTTCCTTGATATGCCAAGGTCAGTTGACCAGGCAGGCCAAGCCAACCAGACCTGTTACTTGTTCCCCTGGATTCATGGGGTCCTGCTGTGTAACAGTGGCCCCATTGTTTCCATGGTGCCCAGCAGTATCACAATGATGGTGTCATATTGGATCCTTGGTTCCATGAGGCCCCTTGTTTCCATGGGGCTCCACGGTGTCACCATGGTCCCTTGCTTCCATGAGGCCTTGCAGTGTCACAGGGGTCTCCTTGGCACCACAGCATCACAATGGACCCTTGGTTCCATGGGGTCTCACCATGTCCAAAGGGTCTCCTTGGTTCCACGAGGCTCTGCAGAGCCCCTTGATTCAACAAGGCCACAAAGTGTCATAATGGGCTCCAGGATTCCATGAGGCCCTGCTGTGTCACAATGGACCTTTGGTTCCATGGGGTCCTGTACTGTTATGTGAATTCTTAATTCCACGAGGCCCTGCAGTGTCACAATGGACTCCTTGGTTCAATGGTGACACACAGTGTGACAACTGCCCCTCGGCCTGCCAAGACACCAGTATCACAATGGCTCCTAATTTCCATGAGGCCTTGCAGTGTCACAAAAGACCAGTGGTTTCATTGAGCCCACAGTGTCACTATGGTCCACAAGACCCCGAAGTGCCACAATGACCCTTGGTTTCTCAGGGCCTCAAGGTGTGCAAATGGTCCCCAGGGCTTCATGAAGCCCTGCTGGGTCACAATGGACCTTTGGTTCCATGATGCCCCATAGTGTCACTATGGTATACGTGGTTCCAGGGTGTCAGAATGGACCCTTCATCCCATGGACACCCACAGTGTTCACTGCAGCTCCCTTGATTCCATGAGGCCCTGCCATGCTCTAATGGCCCCTTGGTTCCAGTGGGTCCCAACGTGTCAGAATAGTCTCCATTGTTCCATGAGGCCCTGCAATGTCACTGTGGTCGCCTGGCTTCCACAGGGCCCTGCAGTGTATCAATACTCTTGGTTCCATGAGGTTCCTCAGTCACAATGGGTCCTTGGCTCCATGTGGCCAAGCTGTTTCATAGTGGCTCGTGGTTCCATGAGGCCCAACAGAGTTGCAATGGGATCCTTGGTTCCATGAGACCTTGCTGTGTCACAATGGAGTTATGGTTCCATGAGCTTTCATGCTGCCAACAACAGTCTCCTTGGTTCTGCAGTGTCACCATGGACCCTTGGTTCCATGAAGTCCCACGGTATAACATGGTCACTTTGGTTCTGTGAGGTTCAGCAGTGTCACAATGGCCTCCTTGGTTCTACAAGGCCTTGCTGGGTCAGAATGTCCCCTTTGGTTCCACAAGGCCCCACAGTGTCACCATGGTCTTCTTGGATCTGCATTGTCCTGATGGACCTTCCATTCCCTGCAGCTCTGGTTTGTCACAGTGGCCCCTTGGTTCCATGAGTTACTGGACTATCAGCAATGGTTCCCTTGCTCAAACAAAGCCTTGTTGAGTCACAATGGACTGTTGGTTCCATGAAGCCTTTCTCTGTCACAATGTACTTTTGATTTCATGAGGTTCCTCAGGGTCACAATGGTCTCCTTGGATCTGCAGTATCACAATGGATCATTGGTTCCCTGTGGCCCTGCTGTGTCACAAAGGATTTTGGTTCCAGGAGGTTCCAAGGAGTCACAGTGGTCTCCTTGGTTCTGTGAGGCCCTGCTGTCACCAAATCCTTGAAACATCAGGATAAGACTCCTTAACACTAATTTGGTGTTTAGGAAGGAATCACTTATTCAAGTTTGAGGTCCAACGTGTGGTAACTCATAACCTTACACGGACATGTGATTTTAAAAGAGTTACCCATATACAGTCACTACATGTGTATTACAATTTAGCCATCACCATAAAACCCACCCCAAGTTTCCAGATTCACTCCTCGTTTTTTTCTATCACTGCACTGTTGACCCAGTTATCTTCTTCTTCTCTTCCAACCATCTTTGCCGGGAAAGTAGGCCCTGCATGCCTTGTCCCTGTGCTAGAAGTTCACACACAGTAAAAATGGAATGAACCCTTTTGGTATCCAGCCCAAGGCTGTGTGTGCCCAGGCAGAGGCAGGCAGGACGCAGAGCTGTCAGCAAAGGAAGGGCCCAGCCAGGTGGGGCAGCCGCGGGTGACGACAGCCTGCAGGGACAGAGGCACAGGGCATGGACACCGTAGGACAGCCTGGGCTGCACAGGGCACAGGGATGGGCAGCAGCTGCAAGGCCCTGACACAGCCAACTCCTGCAGCACTTGGGCCATGGCTGCTGACCCTGGGCCTGAGCCAGCAGGAGGGGACAAGTGACCCTTGCAGGCCTGCAAGGGCCTCATGGCCTCCTTGTCCCTGCTCAGCAGCCTGGCAGGGGCTGCCCCATGGTGCTGCCCTTGGCATTGCACATCCCCACATCCCAGTGGCCTGGGAAGAGGCGTGAGCAAGGAGGGAGGGACAGGGTGTGCCTTGGCAGGGGCTGGGGCTCAGGCCTTGGCCCTTTGCATTCCTGAAACACATCCAGGTTTGCTCAGCACCAGAGACACCTTTGCCTTGTTTGTCCCCACCTGTCCTCACTGCCTGCAGTGTTCTGCTCTACCAGGATCCTGGAGAAACTTTGATAGTTGTGTTTCTCTGTGGGATCCATTAAAACTTCAAGAAACTTTGGACTTGGAATCTGATTTGGAGTTCTTGAGAAGTTTTTTGAGCAAACTCTGAGGGACTGAATCTGATGTAAACAGCACCAAAACCCCAAGAGATTAATTAAAGTCCTTGTGCTGTGTCTGTGCTGATGAGCTGGGCTGGGCTCCTGGAAGAGAGGATGATCTTGGCAACCAGGAAGAGCTACAAAAAGACATTTCTCCTGAGGAGCAGCTCCTCACTCAGCCCAGCAGGGCTGAGGGCACTGCCTCCAGGTACCTGAGAGCAGTGAAGCAGACAGAGGCTTAAAGAGACAGGAAGGACAATTCTGAGATTATTCATGGATAAATCATCACAACTTGTGAAAATTCTGAGCTTCTTCTTGGGGAAATCTTCACCACTTCTGACAAAGTCAGTGTCTGGCTGCAGGGATCTCCTCAAGCTGACCCAGGACAGGACTGATGTGACTGTAAGGATGGCTCTGCTGCTCCTTCTGCTTTGGGGGAGGATGTGCTCCAGAGCGGGGCTGCCCTGGGCACCGTCAGAGGGACAGGGCAGGACGGCTCCTGCTGCCAGGGACGGCTGCAGGGGCTGAAGCTGGGGCTGCAGCCAGGGCTGCCCAGGGCTGTCCTGCACAGCAGCTCCTGCAGCCCTCAGGGCTCTTGGCCAGCCCAGGGCATCTGCCACCTGCCAGGGGCAGCTCTCAGTCTGCCTGGGAGCTCCCATGGATGGTGGAGGGGAGCTGTGGGTGCAAGGAGTGACTCCTGCCAGGGCAGCTCCTGCTGCTGCTGCTGCTGTGGAGAGGGTGCTGTGTGTGCCAGGGCTGCTCAGAGCTCCAGCTCATGCCCAGGTCATTTCTGAAGGGACTTGTCATGAGCTCATTCAGGGCAGGGGTTTCCTGCTTGAGTCTCTGCTTTCCTGAATCTGTGCTCCCACTTTTCCCTGGCTCAGCTTGGTGGCAATGGAAACTCAGCTGTGAAGGGCAGAGCAGGGGCTGAGGCTGTTAAACCATCCCACTGAGTTTCCCTGGGAACCTCAGCAAGTGCCTGCAGCTGCCCAGGCTCCAGATCCATGCAGCATCAGCTTTCCATGGTGCCCAGGCCTGGGGGAGCTGTTCTTTAATGCCTGCAGCCGGGAGCAGCTGCAGGGCAGAGCTGGCCCAGGGGCTGGGCTGGGCTCTGGCAGCTGTGGCAGGGAAGGAGCCCGGGCCCACAGGAACAGCTCGGGCTGGGACAGCTGCAGCAGCAGAGCCCTGGGCAGGGAGGGAGGGAGGCAGTGCTGAGGGCAGCCCTGCTGCTGCTGCTGCTGCTGCTGCTGCAGGGGAGCTGTGGCAGCTGCCAGCCCTGCCCTGCAGGGCAGATACTGGCCTGAGCAGCACAGCTGCTGTGTCCCCTGGCAGCCAGCACAGCCTTCAGCCCGGGGGCTGGGGGCCCTCAGTCCCCTCCTGGGCCGGCAGAGCAGCTCCAGAGATGAAGGGCATCTCTGCTGCCATGTGCCCATTGCCTGCTGCCCAGGGCCTGAGGGCCACTGTCCTGCACTGCTGCTGCCTGCACTGCAGGGGCTGGGCAGGGCTGGGCAGGGAAAGGCTTTTCCTCAGGGCCCGGCTCTCTCTCTCCTTGCCTTGCCCAGCTGCTGCTGCCATTGCTGAGGGGCTCTCTGGGAATGGCACTTCCAGCTGCAGGCTCAGGCTCAGCCCTTGGGCTGCTCCTGCTCAGGCTGAGCACAGCAGTGGGGTGTCCCAGCTCCCTCTGCCTGGGCAGCTCTGGGCAGGGCAGGCTGGCAGGCTGGTAATGAACTGACTCTCCCTGACTCTGGGAAAGGCAGGTACCACTTTTTGTGCCAGGGATCCCTCTGCTCTCAGCAGTGTCTCCTACCTTTCCACAGAAACACGGGAATGGGGCTCAGAAAGGTGCAATTCCAGGGCAGATGGGAAAAGGAGGGAGGGACAGAGCAGCTCCCCTCAGCTGCACTAAGGCTCAGACAATCCTCCTGCCTCACTGGACTCTCTGTTCTCCCCAGGTGCAGCAGAATCTCTCGTTCTGCCTCCTGCAATCCCCATCATTTGCCCTGACAGCTCCTGTGCCTTAGGAGCAGATTCTTTGTCCAGGTTCAAACACCAGGACTGGCCCCTGCCCTCACTGTTCCCCTGCACTGATTGGGGGTCAGGGCTGACTCCCAGGTGTCCAGCAGGTCCAGGTCTGGCTCCTCACACAACACTGGCCAGCAGCAATGCGAGCTCCAGCAACCAAGGTAAAGGAAGATCTCCTAGACAGGGACAGGGGGGAGGTGTTTAGTGTCAGGAGAGGGTCTGTGAGAAAAGGCTTTGACTTTTCTGTGAGAATTCTTCTGTCACTTTTCATTGTCTTTCCTCCTTCAAAAGGTTGCAATGTTTTGAAATAGCAAATGTCCAACAGCAGCTCCATCAGGCACTTCCTCCTGCTGGCATTGGCAGACAGGCGGCAGCTGCAGCTCCTGCACTTCTGCCTCTTCCTGGGCATCTCCCTGGCTGCCCTCCTGGGCAACGGCCTCATCATCAGCGCCGTAGCCTGCGGCCACCACCTGCACAGCCCCATGTTCTTCTTCCTGCTCAACCTGGCCCTCACCGACCTGGGCTGCATCTGCACCACTGTCCCCAAAGCCATGCACAATTCCCTCTGGGACACCAGGAACATCTCCTACACAGGATGTGCTGCACAGGTGTTTTTCTTTATGTTCTTCATCTCAACTGAGCTTTTCCTGCTGACCATCATGTGCTACGATCGCTACGTGTCCATCTGCAAACCCCTGCACTATGAGACCCTCCTGGGCAGCAGAGCTTGTGCCCACATGGCAGCAGCTGCCTGGGCCAGTGCCTTTCTCTATTCACTGCTGCACACAGCCAATACATTTTCCCTGCCCCTGTGCCATGGCAATGCCCTGGGCCAGTTCTTCTGTGAAATCCCACACATCCTCAAGCTCTCCTGCTCCAATTCCTTCCTCAGGGAACTTGGACTCATTGCTGTTAGTGCCTGTTTAGGACTTGGCTGTTTTGTGTTCATAGTTTTCTCCTATGTGCAAATCTTCAGGGCCGTGCTGAGGATCTCCTCTGAGCAGGGACGGCACAAAGCCTTTTCCACCTGCCTCCCTCACTTGGCCGTGGTCTCCTTGTTTCTCAGTACAGCAGTGTTTGCCTACCTGAAACCCTCCTCCATCTCCTCCCCATCCCTGGATCTGTCCCTGTCAGTTCTGTACTCGGTGGTGCCTCCAGCCCTGAACCCCCTCATCTACAGCCTGAGGAACCAGGAGCTCAAGGCTCAAGTGTGGAGACTGATGACTGGATGCTTTCAGGAACATTAAACTGCTGGCTAATTTCTGAAAATCACTTTCAATAAAAGCCATTTTTAATACTTCTTTTTGGTTTCATTTTGGAGATTATTTTAATTTGGATTATTATTTCAATATGACCCACAAAGAGATGTCATTGTTTGCACCAGATCCCATTTTGTTTCTCTCCACCTTCCCTGTGGCCACAGACTGTGTCAATGAGGGGCTGTGCTCTTGGTGGCTTTAAAGGAACTGAAGGATCTCCCAGCCATGTTTCCTGCAGAGATGCCCCTTTGGTTCCCTTCTCTGCAGCTGCAGCAGCAATGTCTGTGTGCAGAGCTGGGGGCAGATCAGTGCTGGCACAGCAGCTGTGGCCAGCAGCAGCAGCAGCACTTGGTGCTGCCAGTGCTGCTGCCGTGGCCCTGCCCCGCTGCCCTCCTGGCCCTGCTGTTGCTGTAGGGCCTGAGTGCTCTCGGGGCCGGGCACAGGGCTGGGGGTGGCAGTGCCGGGGCTGCAGCAGGGACAGGCCATGGGCACTGCTGGCACAGCAGCAGTGCTGTGGCCTCAGGCCAGGGCCTGGGGGCTGCAGGCTCCTTGCCCAGGCTCTCTCCACAACACATTGCCCAGGCCAATGCTGAGCAGAGAAAAGCCCCGGCAGCAGCCCCAGGCTGGCCGTGGGCAGGCTGGGGGCAAACAGCACGGCTGGGGCTCTGCAAGGGCCCTGGGCAAGCACACGGCAAGGAGCAGCAGAGCAGGGCCTGATCCATCCCCACTGCGCTGGACACCCCAGGCCAGCGGCCCACAGCCTCCTCATGCACCTGCCAACAACATCCCCCCTCTGCAGCCCTGGCCTCTCCCCCAGCTCACACAGCTGCCGCAGCCTTGCAGGCACAGCCACGGCAGCACTGCCTCAGGAGCCCCTGTTTGCCCTGCCCAGAGCAGGCCTGAGCACCCCCATGGGGTTGGTGTGGGGAGATGAAGCTGAGGGAGCACAAATGCCAGCAGGGCCTGGGGCCAGGAAGGGCTGGGCCACAGCAGGGAAACCCCTCAGGTTTGTGGTGGCCTCTGGATTCAGCCAGAAAGTTTGTTCCCATCAGCTGTGAGTTTTTGTCCCATCTGAGAGCAGTCTGCAGATTTTTCTCAGATCCAGCTGTCATGAGTTCAAGCAACAGTGATCATGTCCAGGGATGTTACACCCACTTGCAGGGAAACAGACAGGACAAGTCTCTTTGTTAAACTCAAGAATCCATTTTTTTCCCCCCACCCTGGGCCGGGGAGGAGGTGAGGACCAAGAGGAAGAACAGGGGCTGGGTTGTGAGTTTTATAGGGAATTCAGGGGAGGAGTCTTAGGGTTTGGGTCAAGGGAGGAGATAACATAAGGACAGTACGATCAGATTTCAGTCTCCTCAAAACTGGGAGACTCCACAATTCCTCCATTTATAAATTGGTTATAACATGGGGATTTTTGGGAATATGACCTCAAATATCACTGAGGGATGGGCAGGAGGCATCCACCAGCCAGGGAATTCTGAATCACCTGAATGCAAAATAGATTCCTATAAAAAAACTGCAATGGAATAGATCACAGGCCTGTGGGTGAAAACTGTGGGTACCTAAGCTTTGCAACATCAACAAGAAATGAGAACCATCCATTCCAAAAGGAATAAATAGAGGTAGGATGCTCCAACATAAAATCAAAAGCCAGTTCCACCTCTGGCTTCGGAGGGCTGTGGGAGAGGGATGTGGGTGTGACAGTCCTGACACTTTAGAGCATGCTTGGAGTATGTTTCCACAAGGGGAAGAATCAAGGAGCAAGAATCTAAAGGACTGAACAAGAGAAGGGTGCATCCAAAGAGACAAGAGAAAGGCAATTGACTGAAACTATGCAGACCATTCCTGAAGGGCAGAGCCTCCTCAGGAACCTCATTTCACTGCGTTCTCTTCACATCCAAGCTGGGCACCAGAATCTGTGGGTGCCCAGGGCCCCAGGACTCCATGGCTCCAGGAATCCCTGTGTGGAATCCATGGCTCTGTGACCTCACAGCCGGACTCCAGGGCTGTCTCCTGGGCAGCCAGAGAACGTTGGTGCCAGCGGGAGGGGTGGCAGTGCAGGCACACTGACACTTGAGAGGCACCTGCTGCTGCACCTGCTGCTGCTGCTGCTGTTGGCATTTCTGCTGGTGCTGGCACTGCTGCTGCCCCTGCTGGCAGTGCCCTGGGGTGGCAGAGCAGCAGCACCTGCAGCCCTGCAGCCTGCGAGGCGCTGGCAGCTCAGGGCAGAGCCCAATGACCCAGCTGGGATTGCACTTGAGGACGGACATGGAGAAGAGAATCTGTGCCCACACAGTGCTCAGAGCAGGTCTGGGGCAAGGAGGGAGGGAGGGAAGGAGGGTGGATGAATCCCCTTCCCACCACTACCAAGGGAAGGCCTTGGTGAGGGCAAGGGGGCCTTGACCTGACACCCAGCCCTTCAGAGACCCAGCTGCCAGCTCCGGCTCAGCCCACACTGAGCGGGATTCCATCAGGCCTTGGCTCAAGGCAGTGGCAGGGGCAGAAGTGATGGCAGCAGCTGGAATGCAGGCCCATGCTTTGCTTCTCCCCAGCCCATTTGGCAACATCTGGGCAAGGTCTCCACTGTCTGTCTGCAGCCAGCTTGGGGGCCCTTCCTCTCCTCCCCCTGCTTGGGGGACTGAGCTTGGTTTCTCTGTCATCCTCAACGCTGAACTTCTGACTCCCCCAACCTGGCTGTTCAGGGTTTGTGTTTCCTGTGTCTCTCACCTTTCTCCACTTCCTCCTTCCCACCTGCTCACAGATCTCTGGGCAGCTGGCTCTGGAACTTGCAGCAGCAAAGTTTTCCAAATTTCCCGAATTCCCCTCAAAATTTCCCCAAAATGAACCCCAAAATTTACCCCAAAATCCCCCTCAAATTCTCCAAAACCTCCCAAAATTCCCCAAAATTTCTCCCAAATTCCCCCAAATCTCCCAATATTTCTCAGTTTTCCTCAAAATTCATCTAATTTTCCTCAATTCCTCCCAAATTCCCCAAAATTCTTCCCAAATTACCCCAATTTACTTAATTTCCATTAAAATCACCCAAAAGGACATCAAATGACCCAAAAGTCCCCCAAATTCCCCTAAGTTTCTGAAATTTACCCCAAAATTCCCCGCAAATTCTTCAAATTTTCAAAAAATTCCCCAAAATTTCCTCATAAGTCCCTATAATCTCCAAAAACTCCTCAAAGTTTTCCTCTGAATTTGCCAAATTTTCCTACATCCCCCAAAATGACCCAAAATTTCTCCAATTTTTCCTTTAAATCCCCCAAAATTTCCAAATATTCCCCCAAATTTCCCTCCAAATCCCCCAAGTTTTCTGAAATTTCCTCCAAAATTCCCCTCAAATTCTCCAAAACCTCCCAAAATTCCCCAAAACTTCACCCAAATTCCCTCAGATCTCCCAAATCCCACCAAATTTTCCTCAGATGTCCCCAGATTTTCCTAAATTCCCCCCAAAATTTCCCAAAATGATCCAAAATTTCCATCAAATTCCCCAAATACAAAGGGAGGGGACAGACTATCTCCCCATGGGAGACAAGGTGGGAGTGGAACAGGGTTGGAGGGACATGTAGGGCAGCAAATGAGGGTGCCTGGGGAGGGATCCCCTCTGTCCTTGCCCTATCACTCAGCTCTCCTCTCTGAACTTTCTGGAAGCTGGGAGGAGCAGCTGGGTGACAGACAAGGCCCAGAGGAGGGGGCTGGGGGGAGAACAGAAGGAGGATTGACAACTGGAACAGAACTGTCAGGGAAAGAGAGGGGAGACAAGGGAACAGACCATCAAACAGAATATAACAGGGAGCAAAACCAACGACACGATACAACACTTCTTGAGGCAGTACAGTCTGAATCTGGGCTCTTTCCTCCTTTCTCTCTCTTTCAGGGAAGAATCAGCCATGGATGAAGGAATCCTGCACATGTGCCTGGTGCTGATGGCCGTGGTGGGCGTCAACCAGCTGCTGCAGCCCTTGGAAAAGAAGGGAATTGTTCCCCAGGGCGGGGAAGAAACCCTCCAGAGGATGAAGATGTGCCAGGTGAGACTTGGGCTGCACCAGCTGCAGTTGGAGAAGGAAATTGCAGACCTGGAAGCCACCCAGGAGGCTCCAGCACAGCCTGCAGTGCACCTGGAGAGGAAGATCCAGTGGCACACGTGTGCCATGCTGGGCTTGGTCATCCCTGTGCTGCTCGTGCTCTGCAGGCAGCACTGGCAGGGAGCCACAGCACTGCACACAGGACAAGGACACCCTGACCTGGGGCTCCTGGCCAAAGGCTGCAGAGGAGTGACCCTCCTGACCAAGCCCTGTGTGCTGCTCAGGGCCATTTCCATCTCCATGGGCAGAACTCGAGGAGATCTCTGGGTACTTGCAGGGAGACTGCTCCGATTGACCCTGAAATTACTTTGTTCCACCACCAAAGTCTTTGTGCTTTGTGAGGTGAGCTCTTTCCTTTTTATACTGATAGTTAGAGATAACCAATGTATTGATTTATTAGTTTCTTTAATGATTTGTATAAGTAATGCATGTAATTGTTACAGGCTTTGTATTGATAGTTAGAAATGCATCATAATAATTGCTAGAAATAGTTCTCTGTATTGCTTCAAAAGCCTCTGTAATTAATCTTATAAATAATCAGTACAATTTTTATACTCTGTTTTGATTAGTAGAGGTAGTCTGTATTGATTGTTAGAAATATGCTGTATTGGTTGTTAGAAATACTCTGTATAATTTTTATAGTCTGTATAGATTGTTCACAGATAACTAATTCTTAGAAAAAATATGTGTTGATTGTTATACTCTGAGTTGATTGCTAGAAATAGTCTCTGTCTTGATTCTGAAAAACATAGTAAGTAATAAATACCAATACCAATAATAATAATAATAATAATAAAGTAACAAGTAATAAGTAATAAGTAATAATAAGTAATAATAAGTAATAATAAGTAATAAGTAATAAGTAATAAATATTTCTCCTAAATAATCTGTATTGATTATTATGCTCTACCTGTTGATAAAAATAGTCTCTGTCTTGATTCTGATAAACATAGTAAACAATAAACAATAATAAATAATTATAGTAAATAGTAAATAGTGAATAGTAAATAGTAAATAGTAAATATTTCTCCTAAATAATCCGTATTGATTATGATGCTTTCCCTATTGATAAAAATATCCTCTGTCATGATTCTGATAAACATAGTAAATAATAAATATTAATAAATAATTGCAGTAAAAAAAATAATAATAAATAATAACAAATTTTTATAGTAAGTAATAAATAATAAATCATAAATAGCAAATAGTAAATAGTAAATATTTCTCCTAAATAATCCGTATTGATAATTATGGTCTCCCTACAGACAGAAATAGTCTCTGTCTTGATTCTGATAAACATAGTAAATGCTAAATAATAATAAATAATTATAGTAAATAATAAATATTAATAAATAATTACAGTAAATAACAAATAATAATAAATAATAAATATTTCTCCTAAATAATCTGTATTGATTATGATACTCTTCCTATTGATAAAAAAATGTCTGTATTGATTGTTAGAACTACCAGGCTTCTGTTATGAAGGTGGATTCAAACAAAGATAAAATAGAATAAAAAATAAAGTAAAATAAAATAAACAAAATAAAAATAAAAAATAGAGTAGAATATAAAATGAAATGAAATGAAATGAAATGAAATGAAATGAAATAAAAATGCTTTCCCAAATACATACCCCACAGAAATATTGTGCAAAGCACTGCTAGGGGTGAGCAGTGAAAAATAAAATAAAATATAAAATAGAATAAAAAATATAGTAAAGTAAAATGAATAAAATAAAAATAAAAAATAGAGTAGAAAATAAAATAAAGTAATAAAAAATTAAAATAAAATAAAAATAAAATAAAATTTAAAAATAGAATAAAATAAAATAAAAATAAAATAAATAAAATAAAATAAAATAAAATAAAATAAAATAAAATAAAATAAAATGCTTTGCCAGGTACACACCCCACAGAAATATTGAGCAAAACACTGCTGGGGGTGCGCAGTGAAATATAAAATAAAAATATAAAACAGAATTAAAAAATAAAATAAAATAAAATAAAATAAAATAAAATAAAATAAAATAAAAAGTAGAATGGAATAAAATAATAAAAAATTAAAATGAAATAAAAAATAAAATTAATCTTAAAAATAGAATAAAAATATAATAAAATAAAATTTAAAAATAGAATTAAAAAAATAAAATAAAAAATTGAGTAGCATAAAATAAAATTAAAAAATTAAAATAAAAATAAAATAAAATAAAATAAAATAAAATGACATTAAAAATAGAGTTAAAACAAAATAATATAAAAATGAAAAATTCCAGAATTTCCCTTTTTTAACTCAAAAGTAGGTCTTTAATCATTGCACCAAAAGTTACCTAAAGAAAGTGTGGAAGTACAAAGTGGAACCTCTGTGTGTAACTTAGTACAAAAGGAAATTCTTTGTCATTTAACCAAAGAAATTGATTGACATGTGTTGAAAAGATTAGTGCTACAACAGTCATATAATTTACTTTTCAAAAGCTCAATATGGAATCATTAAATAGCAAGTTTTCTTGTTCAAGCAACTGATTTATTAAAAATATGAATATCGGCCTAATACTGATATCCAACTGAGATGGACAAAAAACTCTCTAATAGTTTAAAGTTAGAAAGTGTATGTTTATTACAGCACTGGGCAGCATGTGGGATAGCTCCCAAATACATACCGCGCCTTACAGAAAATCACAGAGTCATTTTATTTACAAAACTGTTGAATATCCAAAATACAAATGCATATTCATAATCCTGGTACATCCCATTCCCCGCTTTGTATGGTAATTAGCAAAAAAGCAATTAAGCATGTGTAGTTTGTCCTTTGAAATGGATCAGTGGTCTCATTCAAGAGGAGTGGGTTTCAAATGGGGAAGGAAAATGACTCTTCATCGCTCTGAACGTTCTACCTTTTCAATGCAAATGTGACAAATTAGTGTTGGTTGAACTCCCATTTCCTTAGGTACAGTGACTTTCAATGAGTTCCAGCATAGGGAGTCTCTGCAATTGTCCTGTGTCCCTAAACTTATTTATCAGGTTCCCTATTTAATGCTGCAAGCATAGCTCAGCAAACATAAAGTTGACCAGGAATCAGCTATTTGGAAAAAGTTAACCCAAGCATCGTTTTCCTTAACTAACTACAAAGCTTTTTAATTAACACCAACCACAGCAAGGCCCACCTCTAAATAAAATCGTAGTTTTCCTAAAATCCTATATTTTTAAAGTCTGTGTCTCAGAGGTGATGGAGAACACAGAGCCAGGCTCTTCACTGGGGGCCTGCTGGGAGACAAAAGAAAAGGAGACCTCAAGACCCTTAGGGAGATCAAGGAGCCGTGGGATGTCACCACAGAGCCCCTGTGACTGAGTGTGACCAAAGACATCTTCAGGAGCCCAGAGACCCCTCAGATGCCACCATGGAGCCCCTGTGCCTGCACGTGAGCTCACAGCTCTTGAGCAGCTGGAAACCCCTGGAATCTCTTCAATCTGCTCTGCTGAGGATGGATTCTCAGCAACTTGGAGGTTCCCTGATGCATTTTATCCCTCCAGAGGCTTGTTCAGTCTTCAGTTCTTCAGTTCAGGAATTCAGTGCCAAAGGCTCATTAACATTCCAAAGCACTCTAACAAGAAAAGCCCCTGGGAATAATTTCATTTCAAGTCTTCAATTCTTCTGTGGTTAATTGTACAGATATCAGAGGTGTATTCAAAGATAATCTACGATATATTTTTTTAAATGCAGGTTTGTGTGTGTGTTTGTTGTTTATTTTGTCCACTTAATTAGATTTATATCTATAAAATATATATTATTTATTATAATAAATAATAAATATTATTTTTAGATTGATATATAGCAAACTCCAGTTGATATTGATCCCCAGCACCTCCTAAGGTGCTCTGAATAGATATGAACATCAAGACCCTTCATGGCTGACAATCAATCACACTTTGTCCCTGTCCCCACCCCACCATTTCCTTCATCCAGCCCCTGGCACTCAGAGCAGCCTTGTGCAAATCTGAGCATCCTCCACTCCTTGAGCTCAGCCAGGTGCTGAGATGCTGCCCCCTCATCCCTGTCCTTTGGGATTTTCCAATCCAGACCAAATCAAGCCTTGAACCACTTGGTCTGACTCAGTTTCTGACAGCTTGGGCTGCTGACTTGCTGAGGTCCTTTCCAGTTCAGCTCTCTAATGATGCTGGGACAATGCTGGTCCCTGTTTTAGACTGGAGCAGAGCAGATGGGACAGGAGCCCTGCAGGGCTGTAGGGGACCTGCAGCTTGCCAGGTGCACGAGCACATCTTCATTAGCTGGGTCATTGGAGCCCTTCTAAGAAATGTCCAAGTTTTTCCACCAGCAGGAGAGACCAGGAATTTCCTGGAACTGTACAATGGCAGGAGAAGACATCCTGATCTTGCCCTCTCTTTGTGTCACTGGCTGGACTGGTGTTTTTCATGGAGCTGTGCCTTCCCTTGGCTTTGTTGGCTGACAAGAAATGAACATCCCTCTGTGTCTGGGGCAGCTCCTTCTGCAAGGAAAGCAGGTGGGAGTTGGTGCCAAGGAGCTGAAAGCTGCAGGTGCAGCCTGGGGTGGAGGATGCTCAGATTTGCACAAGACTGCTCTGAGTGCCAGGGGCTGGATGAAGGAAATGGTGGGGTGGGGATGGGGACAAAGTGTGACTGATTGTCAGCCATGAAGGGTCTTGATGTTCATATCTATTCAGAGCACCTTAGGAGGTGCTGGGGATCAATATCAACTGGAGATTGCTGATATCAATCTGTAAAGAGGAAAACAGGAAAACGAAACTAAAGAGGACAAAAAAAACCCAAAAAAACAAACACCCCTTCATTTTGAAAACAATATAGTATATTCTCTTTCAATACACCTCTGAAATCTGTACAATACACCACAGAAAAACTGAAGACTTAAATTATTCCCAGAGGTTTTTCTTGTTAGACTGCTTTGGAATGTTAATGAGCCTTTGGCACTGAATTCCTGAACTGAAGAGCTGAAGAGCTGAACAAGCCTCTGGAGAGCTAAAATGCATCAGGGAACCTCCAAAGTGCTCAGGATCCATCCTGAGCAGAGCAGATTGAAGAGATTCCAGGGCTTTCCAGCTGCTCAAGAGCTGTGAGCTCAGGTGCAGGCACAGGAGCTCCATGGTGGCATCTGAGGGGTCTCTGGGCTTCTGAAGATCTCTTTGGTCACACTCAGTCCCAGGGGTTCAGTGGTGACATCCCACGGCTCCTTAATTTTCCTAAGGGTCAGTCCTTATTTTTCCTGAGGTGACAGTCCCAGGGCTGCAGAGTGACAGCAGAGGTGTCTGTACCCTGCCCAGGAGCCAATTTGTCCCAGGCAGTGGCAGGAGTCCAGTGGTGACATCCCTGTGCTCCTAAAGAACAGCGAGGTCACCAACACTCCCAGGGGCTCCATGGGGACATCCCAGGAGTGTCCAGGCTGCCAAAGAGCTGGGATGTCACAGACACTCACAGGGGCTCCATGGGGACATCCCAGGAGTGTCCAGGCTGCCAAAGAGCTGGGATGTCACAGACACTCACAGGGGCTCCTGTCATGGGCAGAGTGGCAGCTTCAGGCAAAGCTTTGTGGAGTAGCTCCTGTTGGGTCACAAGGTTCACAAAGGACACAAACCAGGACCCCCAGGCTTTCTAAAATCCTTCTGGGAGAGGATCCTGCAGTGCCTGGATCCAATCCCAGCCCCAGATTTCTCAAGGATTTATGCCTAAAGGATTATACAGGTGGAATTGAACCTTTGTACAACTTTGTCCCACCACACAAAGGATGGAAACCAGAAATATTTATGTACATATAGATATGACTGATTATGATCATGATTAGGCAACAAGATCTTAATCAGAATTATTTACTTCACAGTACAGGAGCTGTAACATCTTTTTTAAGACAGTATTCTAGGAAGCAATTTTGAAGTAATTGTATTCAAGCAAAAGCAGTTATTAACCAGAGATGGGTGTCACTCCTCCAGACCAACGACCGTGGGCAAATCTCTTGAGCTCAGCCTCAGGCAGTGACCTGGAGGGGTGTCCCCACTCCAGGGAGGAATCTCCACACACCCTCAAGAAGGGAAATGTCAGGAGATGCTGCAGTTAAAATTTGGGATGGGGCTTTTCTAGTCTGAAGTGCTGCCCTGTCAGTCAGATGTGCCCAGGCTGGGCCAGCTCAGCAGCTCTGCAGAAGCTCTCAGTGGTGTCACTGGGTTGTTGCTTTCTCTGGGGATTTGAGCAGCTCTGCCACAGCTTCAGCTCCCTCTCAGCATGTGGAACTTTGGCATGGAGGAGTCAGGCTGCTTTCAGCATTCTTCACCCCCAAAGCAGCATGATTCCCTTCTTCATTTCCCACTGGGGGCTTTGCAAACAGGGCCTTGTTGGAGCTTTTTGAGCCCATTGCAGGCAGAGCCTCCTGCTCCAGCAGGAACTGCCTTTCCTGTGCCAGGACCAGGGCAGATCCTGCTGCAGGAAAAGCCCAGGCCAGCCCCAGCAGAGGGAAGGGCTCGGGCACAAGTGCAGAGTGCCATGCTGGGAGCTGTGCCAGGGAGAGCCTGAGGCACCAAAGGCCCCTGGGCAGCAGCAGCTGCTTCCAGGCCATGGCCAGAAGCCTCCCTTGGCCACCGGGCCTGGTGGCCACCACTGCAGAGCTGCTGGCTCAGGGCTCATTTCTGCCTGGGCTCTGCCCCAGCCCACAGAGTGTCAGCTCAGCCCTGACTCTGGCACAGCCCCTGGGCCTGAGCCCTGCAGAGCCTCAAGGTCACCTGTGCCAGCCTGGTGCCCATCCCTGCCTCTGGCACTGTCACTTCTGTGCTGGCTGCTGCCTCCAACACTGAACCCCCTCATCCAGAGCCTGAGGAACCAGGAGCTGGAGGATGTCCTGAGGAATAGGACCACTCTGTGCTTTTCAGAAACAATCAAGTGCCTCTTTGTTTGTGCACAGCATTCAGAATGGAACTCATTCCACGGCAAGACAGTTTTGTGCCATGAGTCTTGATTGTTGTTCTATATGGTGTAATATTTTTTTTCTTTTTTCTTTTTCTCTTTCTCTTTCTCTTTCTCTTTCTCTTTCTCTTTCTCTTTCTCTTTCTCTTTCTCTTTCTCTTTTTCTCTTTCATTTCTTTTTTAATATTTTCCATAAAGGGATGTCATTACTCACAGTATTGCTACATCTGTATCTACCGTGCCTGTGTTAAGCACAGACAGTCAGGAGCCCTGATCACTCTGCATTTCTGTCAAATAAAGTGTCCTGCTCTGCCCTGGGTGCCCAAGATGTTCCCTCAGCCCCTCTCTGTCTCTGCAGGGCCAGTGCCTGTGAGCAGAGGTGCAGGGCAGAGACTCCCAGCCCAGCACCACAGCCAGGGACAATGGCCCTGGCTCTTGTTATAAATTGGCCAGGAGACCAGATCCTTTGAAAAAGCCTTTATTAGAAATCAGCTCTGGGTAGGGGCTCGAGGGGCTGCGCACGCCGCCGCTGCTCCCTGAAGACACCACGGAGGAGGAGGTGCAGTCGAATCTGCCGCCGCTGGTGCTGCTGCAGAGTCGGGATTCCGTCCTCACGGGGGTTCCAATAGAATCGCTTTGGCTCGTGTGGTCCAGGGGCGTTACCTTTCTCTAGTTTCTTTCAAGCCATGGCGACAAAGTAACAAAAGAATGCCTGCCGCCTGCAGGTAGCTGGGCGTGTGCCCGGCACAGTTTTGTCCTTCTTAGGTCCAGTTTCTGTGTCGGCTCGCTGTCCCAGGGGTTTTTTTAGCTCTAACTGGACTCCCGGTCGCAGCCAGGCACGATGGGAGTTCCTTTCATCTCCATATTGGGCGGAGCCCACAGCTCGACGGCAGGCAGGCAGGGAGCAGCACGGAGCAGCAGGGGGCAACAGGAAGTGGCAGGGGGAGCTACCTACAAGGCAGCGGCGTGCTTTCCTCGGGGGAGGGGAAAGCTCAGGATTTAGGGAGAAAGGGTACAGAACTTGGACATAACGAGCAGAAATTTAGGGTACAGATTCAACATGAACAGTTTAAAACAGGCAAGTAACAGTGCAACTTTAATTTTACAGAAAAACAGTGTAACAGCACAACTCGGGAGTGCATAGCCTGGGGCTAATTTCTTTCAATCCCCCCTCTATTTCTTTGATCGGGCTTTAGCCCGCATCAATTGGCCATGTCTGATTCAAGGGAATAAATCTGTTTTAATTTTTGGTATTGGTCATAAATTCTTTTTGCTGTGCTCAGTTCTTCTTGGGGTTGTAATCTAATTGTATTTGTAGGTCTCTGAATCTTTACTTTAGGGATTTGGAGACTAGCTGGAACAGTAGTGGCTACAGTTCGAATTAGACAGGGAAGTATGCAGGGGAGAAGCAGGAGACTGACAAAGGCACTTATTGCAATGAACACTACTTTTTCCCACCAGGTCCCTTCAAAGGACCAGAAGTTGTCCCACCAGTCTATATTAATTAAGGGCTTCCATTCTTGGGTACTTACATATGCAATTTTTTGTATTTCTTTGGAAATATTTTTTATTACCTTACTTTCATAATCGACTGCTAGTTTGATTTGATAAACTACTGCTCTTGTCTGTGCCAATTGGTTACTGATATGATCAAGGGCAAGGGCTGTTTTGTTTGATAACCTGATAATTTTATTCAACATGTAAATTGGAGTTCGGCACCTCCATGATTTATCTTGTGTCCAAGTTGCTGGCTTATATATTTTCAATATTCTTTTTGGTGTCTGTATTTTACTTTTCCATGTTTGTGTGCTGCCCCTCCTCCCCTTTTGGTATTTTCTTTTTATCAGGTCTGCTACTCCCTCTGTATTTCTTAACTTTTTAAAACAGAACCACTCTCTGATAGGGCACTCCCCAGTCAGGCACTGCTTAAATGTGGCAGCATTTTTTGCAATCCAATATTGTTTTTTCTCTTTTTGACAGGTGGATAATTGGATCATGTCAAAACATGTGGGATTCACATGGGTGTGAACTCTCATAAGGGATTGTAGATTCTCCCCATCACAAACTGAATGACAGCATTCGGAGTAAGCCCCATCTGTAAACTTGCTTATCAATAGGACTACTATCAGTCCCTCCAAGAGTCCAGTATGAACCATTCTATTTGTGGGTCCTTTGGTCTCACCTGGCCTTGCCTCTTGGGTCAGGGGGTTCTTTCTCCTCATCATATCAGTAGGACTACTATTAGTCCCTCCAAGAGTCCAGTATGAACCTGCCCCCATCTCGCTCTGAGGGTTCTCTTTGGTCTCACCTGGTCTTGCCTCTTGGGTCGGGGAGTTCTTAGGCTGGATTTGTGGAGTTCTCCCTTGTTTATTCCCACCTTCCACCTTTTTCTTAGTTTTAGTTAGCTCCCTTTGGGTGTGCCCTATGAGAGTTTTAATTTTTAAATTAAGAATTACTGTTACTTATTACTTTTACATTAACACATTGTGGCTCATTATAACAATTTATAACATCGGATTTAACCATTATTTTACACTTTTATATTAACACTTTTTAACCTCTTGTAACAATGTGGATTTTTAACAATGGTAACGACAGCTTGTAATAACTGTTATTGTCCTTTATTGGCTTTAACTGGTTTTTGGTTGTTTCCTGAGAGTTACTTTGAGGGTGTCTGGATCTCGAGTGGCAGTCCACTCAGAGGGAACTCTTGTTGGGGTTGCAGGGTCAGAGGGATCTGACCCCTTGTTGCAGTCAGAGGGATCACTCGGGGGTGGTAATGGTCCTTTCACTCTGGTGATGTGGGTCCAGCCCTTTTCCTGGGTTCGCACTGCAGTATGAGTAGTGAGCAGAACTTGGAACGGGCCTTCGAATTTAGGGGTTAGTGGGGTGGTATTCCAGGATTTAATTAAAACCCAGTCTCCTGGTTTTATTTGATGCATGTCAGTGTCCAAGGGAGAGGTTTGAGGAAGATACCCTCTTCTTTTAAGATCTGCCAATGTCTTTCCAATTGTTTTTACATATTCTTGGGTAGCGGCCTCCCCTTCTAAATAATCCCCAGTGCCATAGGGGGTCAGTAAGAAGGGGAGTCCAAACATCATCTCATATGGTGAAGCCCCTATGTCAGATCTAGGTCGGACCCGGATTTGCAGAAGGGCCAGGGGCAGACACTTGAGCCAGTTCATTCCCGTTTCGATTATCAATTTAGTTAATACGTTTTTAAGGGTTTTATTCATCCTCTCAACTCTCCCTGAACTTTGGGGATGCCAGGGTGTATGCAACTGCCACTTGATTCCTAAGGCTTTAATGACGTCATGTAGAATTTTGGCCACAAAATGAGGACCTCGGTCTGAATCAATATTATTCACTAGCCCATACCGGGGGATGACGTATTCCAATAATATTTTTATTACCACTTGTGCCGTTTCCCTTTTTGTAGGAAAAGCTTCCACCCAATGGGTTAAATGATCAACTATAACAAGTAGATACTTGTAACCTTGTACTGAAG
This sequence comes from Phylloscopus trochilus trochilus, assembly GCA_016584745.2. Taxonomy (NCBI): domain Eukaryota; kingdom Metazoa; phylum Chordata; class Aves; order Passeriformes; family Phylloscopidae; genus Phylloscopus; species Phylloscopus trochilus. The sequence goes on from WQNJ02000054.1 coordinate 3,249,426, forward strand.
GCATTTCAGTAAAATCTATTTGTATATTTTGAAAGGGTCTTAATGCTATTTGCCTTCCTCCTGAGGTATTCTTCCTCATTGCTTTCTGATTCACCTTTTGGCATATAAGGCACCCTTCAGTAACTGCTTTGGCCAGATTATATACTCCAATACATAAATATTCTCTTAAGAAATGATCACATAACCCTTGGGTGCCCCAGTGGGTCAGACTGTGTATTTCTGTTAGCATTTTTCGAGCTAGGGCTTTATTTAAAAACTTTCGTTTATCTGGGGTTAACCATTCCCCTTGCTTCCCTTGGTGCAGCCCTAACCTCTTTATTTCTCTCAACTCATGTTCATCATATATTGGTTCTTTTTCTTTGTCAGCTGGCAAATCAGTCACAGTCAAAATCTTTATTGGCTCCCCCGGGTTTTGGGCTGCTAACTTGGCAGCTTGGTCAGCTGCTCGATTGCCTCTTCTTTTAAAGGTATCCCCTTTTTGATGTCCCTTGACATGCACTATTGCAATTTCCCTGGGTTTCATGAGGGATTTTAATACCAACTTAATTAGTTCTTTATGTATCAAATCTTTTCCCTTGGAATTTAGGTAGCCTCTTTCTTCCCAAATTTTTCCAAATGTGTGCACAATTCCAAAGGCACACCGTGAGTCAGTGTAAATTGTACCTTGATCTTGTTCTAACAGGTCTAATCCCCTTTTAAGAGCATAGACCTCACAGCATTGAGCGGACCAGCTCGAGGGCAATTTTTCTTTCTCTAAAACTTTTAAACTCTGTTTGTTGATACCCTCGACTATTGCATAGCCTGATATCCTCTTTCCTTCCACCATTCTAGATGATCCATCAATGAAAAACACCCTCCCATATGGCAGGGGTATATCCTCAAGGTCCTCCCTTACTTTTGTTTGCAGGTCCATGACTTCCAAGCAATTATGTTCCAGAGTGGGTATGGGCTCCCCTGAGAGGAATTGTGCAGGATTTAAGCTTTTGGATGTGATTAATTCTAGATTTTCAGCATTTGTCAGAATCACTTCATATTTTAGGATCCTTGAGTCTGTTAACCATTGTTGGGCTTTTTGACTCAACACTGCTCTGAGATCATGGGGGGTGTGTGCAATGATTTTTCCTTGTAGTGTCAGCTTTTGTGCTTCTTCTACAAGGACTGCTGTGGCTGCCACAGCTTGAAGACAAGCTGGCCATCCTCTTGCGACTGGGTCCAGGAGCTTAGAAAGGTATGCAACAGGCTTTCTGTGTCCCCCCCACTCTTGGGTTAACACCCCATAGGCTATTCCTTCTTCTGCATTTATGAATAAGTCAAACCCCTTCTTAAGGTCAGGGAGACTAAGAACTGGGGCTGAGGATAATTTGGCTTTTAAATTTTCTAACTGTTCTTCATTCTCAACTGTCCATTTTACAGGTTCAGGTTGGACTAGTTTTTCATATAAAAATTTGACACTTTGTGAGTATTTTTCTATCCATAATTTACAATAGCCAAATAGTCCCAATAGCTTTCTTACATCTCTTTTTGTGGTTGGAGCCGAGATGGACAGTATACCTGAGATTCTCTCAGGGCTTAGTTTCTTATACCCTTCCCCAATGAGGTGTCCAAGATATGTTACCTGTAATTCTACAAACTGTAATTTGCTTTTAGATACTTTAAGGCCTTTTTCCCCTAGGAAATTCAGGAGTTTAATGCTGGCTCCCCTTACTTTATCTTGCTCCTCCCCTGATATTAGGAGGTCATCTACGTACTGTAGGATTTGTACGTTATCTCCAGGGATGAATTGCCTTAGCAGCTCTTCCAGAGCTTGTCCAAATAGATTTGGGCTCTCAGTAAAGCCTTGGGGAAGGCGGGTCCACCTTAGCTGCTGCTTTCTCTGACTTTCCGGGCACTCCCACTCAAAGGCAAACCAATTTCGGCTTTCCTTAGCTAAGGGGCAGGCCCAAAAAGCATCTTTCAGGTCTACCACAGTGAACCAGCTGTGTTCTCTAGGGATTCTACTTAGAAGGGTGTAGGGGTTTGGTACCACTGGGTACCTTGTAATTGTCCTTTTGTTTACCTCTCTTAAGTCTTGCACAAGCCTAAATTTATTTTCTGTCTTTCTCACTGCCAAAATGGGGGTGTTATGGGGGGACATACAGGGTTCTAATACTCCTTCAGTTAGCAGATGATTTATAATTGGTGTCAGCCCTTTTCTACCTTCCACAGAAATAGGATATTGTTTCACTCTTATAGGGGGTATCCCTTCCTGCATCTCTACTCTAATAGGTGGGATGTTTAAGTATCCATACTTCCCCTCTTCAGCCCATACCTCTGGATTTATTTCATTCAAGTCTCCAACAGTCATTTTCATCATCTGGACCACCATTTTACCCTCTTTAGGAAGAATCCCTACCCCCAACTGAACTTGTAAGTCCCTTCCGAGTAAATTACTGTCTAACTTAGGCAAGTATATGAGATTAGTAACACATTTTCTTGAATTTCCTTTGATCTCTACATTTTCTATGACAGAAGCTTTGAAGGGTTTCCCTTCTGCTCCTAAAATATCACATGTCAGTTCCCGAACTGTAGTCCCAATTGGAAGCTGATTAATGCTGGATTTGTCCGCACCAGTGTCCACAAGAAACTCAAATTCCTCATGATGGGGACCTACTTCAAACTTTACCATGGGCTCTTCTTGGTATTTCATTGGGTCCCCTAATACATAGAGCCCATGACACCCCTAATCTTCATTATCCTCCCCCTTTAACAACTTCTCCAATGCCTCTTACTCCTTCAAAATAGCGTTGTCAAAGGATACCTTTTTGCAATATCTCCTTATGTGGCCCACTTCACCACAATAGTGGCATATTCGGGTTTCCCCTGGCCTCGGAGGGGTACCCCAAGGCGACAAAAGTTTTCCTCTGCCTCTCCCTGATGGAGGCTTTGCATTTCCCCTCCCTTGTGAGTCTCTATTATCCCTTACACTTTCTTTGGCCACAGCTACCATAATCCTAGCCTTTGTCTTTGCTTTCTCATCTTCTCTCCTCAGATAAACCTTTAAAGCTTCTCTTAACAAGTCATTTATTCCCTTTTCCTGCCAGTCTTCCACTTTTTCTAGTTTCCTCCTTATATCTGGCCAGGATTTGGTAACAAACTGTAATTTTAAAAGCACTTGTCCCTCTGGGCTATCTGGATCCAAGTTAGAATACTGCTGGAAGTTCTTTCTCAGTCTGTTTAACCAGGCTGCTGGGGTCTCATCTTTTTCCTGGGCTCCATCAAAGGCCAGTTTTGTGTTACTACTCCGGGGGACTGATTCCTTGATGCCTTTTATCATCAAGTTTCTGTAATCTTCCATATTTCGTCTACCTTCCTCCCTGTTTGGGTTCCACCCGGGATCAGCCACTGGCAACTTCTGGTCTCCTGGGAGTCCCATCCGATTTTCCCTTTCCCAAGCCCGTATGCCAGCCATTCTAATCAGCCGAAATTCTTCTCGATTAAAAAGTATGTTTAGTATGGAGTTTAACTCACTCCACATATAAATGTTTGGGCCCAGGAACTGATCTATTTGCTTAGCAATCCCCACAGGGTCTTCAACCAGATTCCCCAGCTCTTTCTTAAAGCCCCTAACTTCTGAAGCTGTCAGAGGTGCATTTACAAACCCTACCCCCCCCGCTGCCCCACCCATCGGGACTTCCCTTAGGGGGAAGAGCTTTGTTCTTGACCTGGTGCCACAGTAGGGTCCTTTTGGGGTTTCCACAAAATCAGTAGTATTGGCTGGCAAGTCCAGCTCCCAGTTGTTTGGGGGTGCAGGGACAGTAGATGGTGAGGGGGAGTGGCCTCGGCCAGTGTTAGGAGAGGTCGAGGATAGAGTTGAAGAGTAGAAGGGGTTAGTACTCAAGACAGTCGGGTTAGACTGAGGTGGTAGAGAGGGTGGAGCTGTAGGGGTTAATCCGGTTGGGGAGCAAGCTGAAGAAGGAATAGGGATCATGGTTTGGAGAGATGGGGAGGGGTTCGCAGGTAAAGCTGGAGGGTTAGCAGGGACAGTTTGGGGTATCCCAGGGTAAACAGGAGGAGGGGGCAAATAATCAAGAGGGTCCCAATGGTGACTGCTTTCCTCCTTTTTCTCTTTTTCATTTTTCCTCTTTCCCTCTTGTAGCTTACAAATCTTAACTGTTTCACTTTCAGTTCTGTGTCTCTGCCAGCAGGCAGCATAAAGGATCTGCTCAGTATCTGAGTCCCCTCAGGATTTCAGATACTGGTTTAATTGCGAGCACATCCAGGGGTCCTTAGTTCCACACCACGGCCATCCTCCAGGCAAATTCAAAGTGGGCCAAACCTCAATACAATAATGGATCATTTTAACCTTGCTCAAATTTTTAGTGGCCTCTTCAGTATCCCATAGTTCCAACATTTGTCCTAATGGACTATCTGGGGGAATGTTCTTTATCTTCCCCTTTTCCTCCTCAGGTGGTTTTTGCTTACTTATGTATCCTCCCATTCTCACTAGGTAATCTTCACTCACTCTACGAACACCCGTCAGTGGCCCCAGTGGCACCACTCCTGCCAGTGCTCAGAGTGCCCTGTCGGTAGCCTGATATCTCGCCCTTAGAGATTCAGTCACTACCCCAGCCAGCACCCCTCTTCCTCTCCTGTATATCTATCGAGTTTCCATAAGTGGCCGGTCAACCTGGGCCCAGAGTTCCAGTCACCATTTACAGCCAGGACCCGGATGTACAGTGTGCGACTCACTCACTCTCCCTATCGTTAAATCCCTCGCACCTTGGGACTTCCCTAACTTTCATTCATCCTACATCCAGGCGGTATACTCAAAAGACCCCCGGCCCTGTAGGCTCTCCGCACCTGGAACGCATACCTCTCACTTCTAGGTACCCCCATCCAGTGCGCCCACTCCTGTACCCCGGTAGTTACCCCAGCCGGTGTCCCAAGCCAGTAGTGGTTGCAGTTACCCGCCCTCAGGGTCTGACCACCACTTCTGCCAGTGCTCAGAGTGCCCTGTCGGTAGCCTGATATCTCGCCCTTAGAGATTCAGTCACTACCCCAGCCAGCACCCCTTCCTCGCCTGGACACCCCAGGCCGTAACTCTGCCAGTACCCTCTCTCACTCCCCACACCCTGTTAGCTACCCCAGCCAGTATCCCAACCCGTGGATACCCCGGGCCGTAACCTCAGCCAGTGTGGTGCGTGCTACACACACAGCTCCAGGCTTTCCGCACGCTTGGATCAGCCTGAGCAGCCTGCCTCCGTAGATTCTAGAATGGGGCGGGCCTATCCTACAATCACACACCCTGTGACGTGCCACTCACCCTCTAAATTACCTCCGCACGCCCGGAGGGGGGCGCCTATGCCCCTGGAGACGCCTCTTTCACTCCGTTCTCCTTTCGCTTCCCTCCGTTCCCGGCCAGTTCCCTCGCGGGAGACTGGAACCGCGGTACTGGGAGGCCCACACTCGCTTCAAAGATCCGAGCTACCGGTCTTTGTCTCACTCACACACCACTCGCTCGTCTCCACCCCCGCCACCGGCTATACTTTACCGGTGCTCCTCCGCGCTGTCCAATCCCAGGCTGTCTTCCTTGGTCCGGTGTAACCAGCTGTCCTTGAGATCCAAAGGGCGGTCGGCCGTCCCGTCCTCGGTCCTCTTCAGGCGTGGTCACATCCCGGAGAGCCCCCAATTTGTTATAAATGGGCCAGGAGACCAGCTCCTTTGAAAAAGTCTTTATTAGAAATCAGCTCTGGGTAGGGGGCCCGAGGGGCTGCGCACGCCGCCGCTGCTCCCAGTAGACACCACGGAGGAGGAGGTGCAGTCGAATCTGCTGCTGCTGGTGCTGCTGCAGAGTCGGGATTCCGTCCTCACAAGGGTTCCAATAGAATCACTTTGGCTCGTGTGGTCCAGGGGGGTCACCTCTCTCCAGTTCCTTTCAGGTCATGGCGAGAAAGTAACAAAAGAATGCCTGCCGCCTGCAGGTAGCTAGACATGTGCCTCGCACAGTTTTGTCCTTCTTAGGTCCAGTTTCTGTGTCGGCTCGCTGTCCCAGGGGCTTTTCTAGCTCCAACTGGACTCCCGGTCGTGGCCAGGCACCATGGGAGCTTTCCCATCTCCATATTGGGCGGGGCCCACAGCTCGACGGCAGGCGGCAGGGAGCAGCAGGGAGCAGCAGGAAGCAGCAGGGAGCAGCAGGAAGCAGCAGGGAGCAGCAGGAAGTGGCAGGAGGGAACGACAAGGCGGCGGCGTGCGGGCTTTAGTCGGGAGAGGGGAAAGCCCAGGATTTAGGGAGAAAGGGTACAGAACTTGGACATAACGAACAGAAATTCAGGGTACAGATTCAACATGAACGGTTTGAAACAAGCAAGTAACAGTGCAACTTTAATTTTACAGCAAAACAATGTAACAGTACAACTCGGGAGTGCATAACCCGGGGCTAATTTCTTTCACTTGTGTTCCTTGCTCTCCCAGGGCTCCCTGGGATGAGATCAGGGTCCCAGGGTGGCCTTCAGGGGACTCAGGTCTGGGTCAGGCTCTGTTTGTTGGTGGCCAGGGCCCATCAGATGGTGAAGGGTCTGTGCTGAACCTTGCTGGGGCTGTGCAGCTTGTGCCAGGGCTGATGGCAGGGGAATGTTTGTCTGGAGGGCCTGGGGAGCTGCCAGGAGAGCACAGGGCACCTGCAGGGACAGTGTGTGCCAGGGAGCAGCAGGGAGTGGAGCTCCCTGGGCACAGGCCTGGCCAGGGTGGGGTCACCCCGAGATCAAGGACTGAATGTCTGCTGTGAGCCAGGAGAGCTCTGCAGCCCCAGGGGACACAGCAGGCACAGGGAAAGGAGTCTGGGCACTGAGTGCTCTGAGCCTGAGGAACTTCCCCAGGAGGATGCAGGGCAGTCCCAAGGACATCTGGCAGTCCTGGAAAAAGGCAGGCACCTGTTATAAATACAAATAAAATAAAGAACAGATTTAAATTTAGCAACAATTTTAATAGCAATTTAATATAAAATAAACATATTAAAAATTGGCAATAATTAATTTAATCTGGTTAATGTTCTGATAAGGCATAAGCAAAACCAAGTGGGGTACAGGGAGGGCTTCTCACCCCACCTCAGGTCCAAAACAGAGCAATTCAGACTACACTTATATACTATCTGCTAATACATATTCATCAATATTTCCCCTAAGTTTCCTCCTAATTCCAATTCTAAAAATCTACATCACTGTACTTCATGGTGCATGCTTCACTTGTTGTTAGGGGGTCTTCTGTCTTCTCTTGGTGGGATTCTGGATGAAGGCTCACAGTCTTCCTCGTTGTCCTCTGGATAACCTTACAGGTTGTGCATGCACCCCAAGCCTTGTGTTATGTTAGCAAACATCATATTCCAAAAATAAGCTTTAAATAAAAACAGAACTTAAATTCTGTATCTAGAATCATCCCAATTGTCCATCTCAAGGCAAATCCTCCAATTATCCCAAGGCCTATTCAGTTTTGGGGTTTTACTTACCTCAAATTACATTCTGAATCGTATTTTTTTCAGAAATATCCGCAAACATCAGTTTTCTGACAGTAATCAGACATCATTTGTCTTTTTCTAAAATACTGATACAGTTACAATTCAGTTAGCACAAAATCATTCATTTATCACAGGGCTGAGGTGCAGCTGCCCCAGCGGTGCCTCCGAGCTGGCAGGGCCATGGTCACTCAGGGTCAGTGGCCAGGCAGTTCTGTTGACTGGACACGGCTCTGGACACTTCCCTTGGAGCGTCTCCAGGCATGGAATGTTGGGGCTGTCACTGCTGTGGTGTCACAGAGAGGGGAACGCTGGGGCTGCCCTGCTCCTGCCCCAGCCCAGCAGCTCTGCCAGCTCCTCCTGGGGACACAAAGGCTGAGCCAAAGGGTGAGAATTGCAGAATGGGCTGAGCTGGGAGGGACCCACCGGGATCATGGAGTCCAAGGCCCGGCCCTGCACAGACAGCCCAACAATCCCAGCCTGGGCATCCCTGGGAGCGGTGTCCAAAGGCTCCTGGAGCTGCAGCAGCCTCAGGGCTGTGCCCATTCCCTGGGGAGCCTGTGCATTGGCTGAGCCCCCTGTGGGGGAAGAAGCTTTTGCTGCTGTGCAGCCCAGCCCTGGCCTGGCCCAGCCCCAGCCCTTCCCTCGGCTGCTGTCCCTGCTGCTGCTGTCCCGGGGCAGAGGTGGGAGCTGCCCCAGCGCTGCCCCTCGGGAGGAGCCGCAGCCCCCGGGGAGCTCTGAGCTCCGTCTGCTGGGCTGCGGCCGAACCGAGCCAGCGCCCGCAGAGCTCCAGGGAAAGGTCCTGCCCCTGGCTCAGGGCTGGCCCGGGGCCACGGGGAGAAAATCAACTTCCAACTTCTGCCCCACAGCAGGGAGGAGCAGCAATTCTTGGAGAAGAGAGACTCTTTCCCAGGGCCTGCAGGGACAGGACAAAGGGGAATGGCTTCCCACAGCCTGAGGGCAGGGTTAGATGGGATGTTGGGAAGGAATTCTTTCCTCTGAGGGTGCTGAGGCACCAGTTGTCCAGTGAAGCTGTGGCTGCCTGATCCTGGGAAGCGTCCAAGGCCAGGCTGGATGGCACTTCCCAGGGGCGGTGGGATGTGGTGGGGTGAGGATTGTGAAGGTGGGATGGGGTCTGGATGAGACAGCTGAAAGCTGAGGATGATGAGGCCAAGTGAGACCCTGATCCTGAGTGGGTTCTAGGGTATCCCACATTCCTGACGGAATTCCAGTGTATCTCCTGTTCCTGTTCACAGAGAAGAAACATTTTCTATGTCTCTGAGTCCCACCAGTTCCCAACCCCAAAGGACACAAACCTGATGAGTTGTGGTTCCCACTTGAACCGCCCTCCATACCCAGAGCAGAGCTGCCTTGTCCCAGAAAGTCCCTGGCAATGCAGGGATGAAGGGAACAGGACAGGCTGTGGGGATCAGCGGCAGGACACGGCCAGTCTCATCTCTCGGTCCCAGTAAGCCAGTCCCCTTACTGGGTACTTCCCTCCCTGTAAGCCTTTTATCCCCATGTTTTTAAGGTCATTCTCAACCTGGTCTCCAGCCATGGTACTCTTGAGTCTTCCTTTTTAAGATGGGGGTCCCACAGGGGGTGACTTACGGGGTGCTGCTCGTGCTGTCCTCACTGGTTGCTCACAATTCTCCACCATTTGTAGCAGCGTGTGGCAGCAGTGATCATCGTGTCCAGGGAGGTTCAGCTGCCAGCAGGGAAACAGATGGGACAAGTCTCTTTGTTAAGCTCGAGAATCCATTTTATTTCCCCCACCCCAGGCCAGGGAAGGGTGAGCACAAAGAGAGGGTTCATGTGGTTTTTCTCAGCTATATAGTGTCCCAGGTTCATGGGCAGCACAGGGGGCAGGGCAAAGGGCAACTGACCACAGGGAAGGCAGAAACTGGACACCAGGCCCCCAGAGCCAATGGGGCAACAGGAAAAGGGGATACCATGGGGGGGTGATGGGCCCAAGAAACCCAGGGAGAAGATTACACAATGTCTGCAGGGAACCATGGGGGAAGCCCCTGCCACACCTGGGAGGGGTACAAGAGACTCCACACCCATGCCTCTAAATGGACTGTAGAAAAGGGCACTTTAACTAACATCCTCGTTCCCTCTGATCCCACTGCCTCTTGTAAGGGTGCTTGTATCACCCCTTTTGTTCTGCTTCTAGTTCAGGTTGCTATGGGACTACTTTGGGGAGGTGGGCTATGGGGGAAACACAACTCATCATCACTATCACTACTACATGGGTGTGGTGGTTTGGCAGGTGAGGGAACAGGCTGCTCAGTCTTTTCCTTTCCTAGGGGAACTGAGGTGGGGGTTAAGTGTGACGATTCTCTTAAACCCATTTCTTCCCTTCATCTACCCTGCCTTTTAGGAACTGGTCTGAACAGATCTGCTCACTCCTGTTCTTGCTTTTCTGCATGACAGACTTTATCAGGCTGTGTGCACCTCTGGTTTATAGAGCAGGCATCACAGCATTGCCTGGGTTTCCCTCTGCTAGCCTTGTTGTCTTTTTCCAAAGCTAGTACAAAGGGGTCAGAGGGAGGTCTAATCCCACAACTTCTCTGCCATTCCAGATGGTTTCAGAGAAGGACATACCAGCATAGGTCACCTCCTCCCATTTTTCCTCCCTTCTTAAAAATAACATCAGCTGCAATAAGGTATGATAATCCAAAGAGCCAGCAGGTAAGCCACTGACAGCCTTCTCCCAATTTATAAAGTGGTCACCACAAATTTCACAAGATTTCTTTTAGTCTCAATCCCCCCATATCCCACTAGTTCTCCCCAGTGTGCCAAAATACAGCCCAAAAGGGCTGGCTCTAGAAATTTCCTTGCTCTGGCCAGTACCCATTGTCTTTTTCTTCCCTGGCACTTCTTTATTTTACCTCAGCTCTTTGTCTTGACCTGGCAGTCTCAGGGTATGAAAATATACTGGGCACACTCAGTTCTGATTATCCCTACCTTTTCCTCTAGGCTATTTAAACCCCCACACCCCTTCCCCACTAGATCAAGCAACTAGCCACTTCTCAAATATCAAAAAGCTAAAATAAACCACAAGGGGGAGTCTTCTAAATCGTTTTACCCAGGTGGCAGCATTCCCAGTCTTTTTCAAAGATATCCAAATCCTCGGGGTCCAAATTTTTCCCACAGACTAGACTCACTATCTCACACTGATCATGTGCTACTTCCCAATTATAGTATCTCGGGAGCTCTGGGATACACTGGGGGCATCTAGGTCTTCTCCTGTGGGATAGACAAGACCATCTCCTTTTGCACCCTCTCCAGTGGAGAAGGACCCAACCTGGATGCCATCCTGGTTCCCAGTGAAAAATTGTCAGCCCACACACAATGCAAGGGGTCACCATTATTCATCCCCACTGCTATGGGTTTCTGAGATTATCCTCAACTGGGGGTAGTTCCCAGTCAAAAGCCAAATGAGTATTTGTTCAACTTGAATACAATCCTCCTAAAAGCACCCTCTCTGTCTTTGGTTCTTTCATTCAACATTAACCCAGTTGCCTCCTAAATTCAAAAATACATTCAGTTCAAGCCCAAACCACCTAGAGAGTGCTTCCCTATGGCCAAGCTCTTGTGTCTCGAACCCGAATTTCGCTGTCCACCTTTACCAATTCACTAAGGACAAACAGCTCGTTTTATTACAAAAATTCCCAACTTACTGCAATTATAACTTTTGACACAAGATGGCCATGTTACATCATAAATTAAGTAGAGAGGGATTAAACCTGTTGCAATTGTAACTTTTAACACAAGATGGTAGCGTTGCGTCAAAAATACACAGCTCACCACACACATTCGAGATGCAGAAAAAGGCAGCTCACCAAAATAGCAGCAATAAACAAGGATTTACCCAATTCAGCCCCCAAACAGATGTCAACTGTTTATTGGATAATTGGGACTAAATTAGTCTCAAATAGACACCATTTTAGCTCACTTTCTCAACTTGTTAGAGAGAGCTCACATCTCCTGAGTTTTTAATAGATAAGGATAACAAATTTCAGAGTGAGACTTCCAAAACAATGTCTCCTGAGTTTAATTCCCCTGAGCTTGGAGCAGGAAAGAGACAGGCAATCCCACTGTATCAGAGCCCAAGAACCCTCGGATCTGACACAGAGGCACATGACTGACTGAATAAAGGTGGTATTTTGTTTGTTTGAGCACCTGAGTTAGGTGTTAGGAGATCTCTTCTAGTTTTGTTTGTTGTGGAAAGATCCCCATGGGTCCAAATGGAGCTGCTTTTACGTTCATTTGTCAGGCATCAGGAAGCAAGCCTCAGTTGTTACAAAGAGGGGCCTCATGGAACCCAGGACACCACTGGAACACCCTGGAATCCCATGGGAGCAAGGCTCCACTGTCACCAAGTGGGGCCTCGTGGGACACAGGTGCCCCTGGGCCATGGCCAGGCCTTGTAGAAACAAGGCTCCATCATTGCACAGCACGGCCTGACGGGGCCTGGGAGGAAACTGTGTCACAGTGGATTCTGATGGAATGCATCCCCTGCAGTGACCACACCCATCCACTGACCACTGCATTGATCACACCCACCTCAGTGACCACATCCCCTGATTGACCACTCCCCCACTGACCACACCCACCCCACTGACCATACCCAATGGACCAGACCCATCAAAATGGCCACACCCACCCCTTTGACAACACCCTAAAATGGGCACACCTGCTCCATTGATCACATCCCTGACACTGACCGCTCCTATCCCAATGACCACACATCCACACTGACCACACAAACTGCAGTGACCACACCCATCCCATTGATCACATCCACCTTCCAATGACCACACCTTAATGACCACACTGACCACACTCACCCAACTGACCACTCCCCACTGACCACACTCCACTGACCACCCCACTGACCATAACACTGACCATAACCACTGAGCACACCCAATGACCACCCAATGACTGCACCCACTGACCACACCCACTGCCCACCCCAACAACCACCCCACTGAGCACACCCACTGACCACCCCCATTGACAACACCTCACTCACCACACCCACTGACCAACCCAATGACCACTCCCCTCTGAGCACACCCACTGACCACACCACTGCCCACACCCCAGTGACCACCCCACTGATCATACCCACTGACCAAACCCACTGCCCACCACAAGGACAACCCAATGACCACACCCATTGAGCCCACCCACTGGCTACTCTCATTGACCATCCCTCACTGACCACACCCAGTGACCACACCCTCTGTGCACACTCACTGACAGTAACTCCTCACTGACCACCCCACTGACCCCTCCACACTCTCCAACTCAATGAACAACCCCACTCACAACCCCAATGACTACACCCCAGTGACCACCTGTAAGAGACGGTCCCAAAGTCCCTCATCTGCCTCACGACCATCACCAAGGATGAAGACTGAAGACCCCAAAAAGGACTGGGACAAAAACCTAAACCCCCAATACAGGAGTTCTGGCCTGGCTGAGGTGGGTTGTCTGCCAAGCATTGTCTGCTGGTGCGCTCGTTGGACCAATGCATCTCCATGGGAACCCACGTGGAAACAATGGGCACACCACAGCAGACTGGTTTTGGGCTGGTTTGTCCTGTACTTGCCCTGTACCTGTTCCCTGAGTGGACATTTGCTCTACACATGGACAAGAGTTGGAGCGCTTTGTCCTGTCTCAATGCACCTGCTGATGGTCTCCCCACCTTCTGACCAGCTGCCTGTCGCTTTGGGAAGGACTATAAAGAGACCACCTAGGATAACCCGAATTCGAGATCTCCCCAAGGAGGAAGACACATCTATTGGTCAGCGTGGACCACGAGGACTCTGTCTCTCTGTTGGTAGCTATACCCCTTCTTTTCTGTCTCTTTATCTCTCACTCTCTCTCCTCCCTCTTCCTTTCCCTCTGTCACATATAGTGCTGTGTGCACTTAATTAAGTGTACTGCTGTTGAGAGCAAATTGTTGTTGTCCCCTGCTGTGTTTTTTGTGCTCTGAGATCACTCGAACCATCATGACCCCCACCTGCATTAGTGGGTTGTGACAAGGGTCCCTGGTGACACTGCAGGATCTTGTGTGACCAGGGCTCCTCTGAGACACTGCAGCACCAATTCCTGGTGGCCCTCTGAGGCCTCATGGAACCAAGAGGCCACTGTGACACTGCAGGGCCTTATGGAACCATTCAGAGCATTGAGACAGAGCAGGACCTGGTGTCTCAATGTGTTGGGGAGGATAAAGTAGCTAAGCCCTGCAGAGATGATTTATTAGTAAAAGATTCTATAAGTATGAAACCCACAAGAGGAATAGAATTAAAAACAAAGTTTGAACTGTAAGTTGCTAGACAGGAAGAAAGTGATTAAGCAGCTGAAAGGGCTTGGCTGAGTGAATCAGTTACACCCCTGCCAAGACAAAAGGATGAATAAAAGTTTGGACCTTCTCAGGTATCAGGGATAAGGTGGGTTTCACAAGTTTTGGTATGTAGAGTAGTATTGTAATGTTGTAGTTCCCATAGGCTGTATGTAGATCCTGTAGGTTTTGTATCTTAAGGTGATTGGTTAATGCTCATTAGAATATTCATGATAGAAAGGGTTAAAATGGAATGTAACAAGGAGCTCGGCCTCTTTGCGCGCCCTTAGACCCTCCCTTAGACCCTCTTGGACTTTGCACTGGATCCCTGGACCCTTCCCCAGTCAGGCTGCCTCCCCACGACCAATAAAGCACGTGTTCCAAAGAGTATCCTGATTTCAGATCATCTCTCTCGCCAGACAACCAGCGTGCTTTCTAATAATGATGGGGCCATGGTGACACTGCAGTGCCCCGTGGAACCAAGGGGCCAGGTTTGCTCCTCAGGGACTCCTGGAATGAAGGAAACATGTTGGACAGCGTGGTGCCCATTGGGAGCAAGAGGCCATGGTGACACTGTGGAACGAAGGAGAGCACTGCTGCACTGTCAGAACTCATGGAACCAAGGATCCACTGTGACACTGCAGAGCCTGGATCAGGAATGGTGTGGCCAGCAGGAGCAGTGCACGGATTCTTCCCCTGTGCTCGGCACTGGTTGGGCAGCAACTCAGGTGCTGTGTCCAGTTCTGGACCCTCCAACAGAGGAAGGACATGGAGGGGCTGGAGCGTGTCCAGAGAAGGGCAACAAGGCTGATGAGGGGTCTGGAGCACAAGTCCTGTGAATAATGGCTGAGAGAGCTGGGGTTGTTTATCCTGGAAGAGGCTCAAGGGAGACAAGGCAGTGTCAGGGCGCAGGTTGGACTTGATGATGTCCAAGGTCTTTCCTAACCATGCTAATGCTGTGATTCTCTGAAACAGCAGCAGTTGTACGATGAGCCCTGGGCCTCCTCTTCAGAAGGTACAGCAGCCCAAGTGCCTCAGCTTCTCTTCACAGCCCCAAAGCCCATCCTGTCAGTCCTGCAGAGCCTCTGCAGCTCCTCCTCATTGCCCACAACAGGGAGCCCCACAGGCAGACACAGCAGCCCAGATGAGCCCCCCTGGCCTGGGGTGCCTCTGGCAAGGGAGCAGCAGGAGGCACTGCAGGAACCTGCAGACAATTCCTGAAGAACTTGGAGGATGATCCTGCTCCCCAAGGGACATTCCCATGGGGCCAAGTGAGGAACTGAACTGGGGAGTGGGGCCAGAGAGGAAAGGGCAACCAGGGATGGGCTGTTTGCATGGCAGGGAACAGGGGTCGTCAATAGGAAGGAATTTGTACCAGGGAAAAGTCGAGAAAGTCAAGGTGAAACAAAGGAAATGGTCAGGGCAGTTTGGAGGTGGCTGCCAGGCAGCCCTGGCTCTGAGCAAAAATGTCTGCTGTGGCACAGCAAACTCCCAACTCATGGGAACAAACTTTCTGGCTCTGACTTCAGAGGCCACCACAAACCTGAGGGGTTTCCCTGCTGTGGCCCAGCCCTTCCTGGCCCCAGGCCCTGCTGGCATTTGTGCTCCCTCAGCTTCATCTCCCCACACCAAGCCCATGGGGGTGCTCAGGCCTGCTCTGGGCAGGGCAAACAGGGGCTCCTGAGGCAGTGCTGCCGTGGCTGTGCCTGCAAGGCTGCGGCAGCTGTGTGAGCTGGGGGAGAGGCCAGGGCTGCAGAGGGGGGATGTTATTGGCAGGTGCATGAGGAGGCTGTGGGCCGCTGGCCTGGGGTGTCCAGCGCAGTGGGGATGGATCAGGCCCTGCTCTGCTGCTCCTTGCCGTGTGCTTGCCCAGGGCCCTTGCAGAGCCCCAGCCGTGCTGTTTGCCCCCAGCCTGCCCACGGCCAGCCTGGGGCTGCTGCCGGGGCTTTTCTCTGCTCAGCCTTGGCCTGGGCAATGTGTTGTGGAGAGAGCCTGGGCAAGGAGCCTGCACCCCCCAGGCCCTGGGCTGAGGCCTCAGCACTGCTGCTGTGCCAGCAGTGCCCATGGCCTGTCCCTGCTGCAGCCCCGGCACTGCCACCCCCAGCCCTGTGCCCGGCCCCGAGAGCACTCAGGCCCTACAGCAACAGCAGGGCCAGGAGGGCAGCGGGGCAGGGCCACGGCAGCAGCACTGGCAGCACCAAGTGCTGCTGCTGCTGCTGCTGGCCACAGCTGCTGTGCCAGCACTGATCTGCCCTCAGCTCTGCACACAGACATTGCTGCTGCAGCTGCAGAGAAGGGAACCAAAGGGGCATCTCTGCAGAAAACTTGGCTGGGAGACCCTTGAGTTCCTTTAAACCCACCATGAGCACAGCTCCTCATTGACACAGTCTGTGGCCACAAGGAAGGTGGACAGAAACAAAATGAGAAATGGCACAAAAATGACATTTCTTTGTGGACATGATTAAAAAGTAAGACAAAGGAAAAACAACGATAATAAAACCAACAAGAACTATCAAAGATTGCTTTTATTACAAGTGATTTGCAGAAAATGCCCAGCAGTTTAATGTTCCTGAAACCATCCAGTCATCAGTCTCCACACTACAGCCTTGACTTCCTTGTTCCTCAGGCTGTAGATGAGGGGGTTCAGGGTTGGAGGCACCACCGAGTACAGAACTGACAGGGACAGATCCAGGGATGGGGAGGAGATGGAGGGGGGCTTCAGATGAGCAAACATTATAATGCTGAGGAATAGGGAGAGCACGGCCAGGTGAGGGAGGCAGGTGGAAAAGGCTTTGTGCCGTCCCTGCTCAGAGGGGATCCTCAGCACAACCCTGAAGATCTGCACATAGGAGAAAACAATGAACACAAAACAGCCAAATGACAAACAGACAGAAAAAACAATGAGCCCAGCTTCCCTGAGGTTTGTGTGTGAGCAGGAGAGCTTGAGGATCTGTGGGATTTCACAGAAGAACTGGCCCAGGGCATTGCCATGGCACAGGGGCAGGGAAAATGTATTGGCTGTGTGCATGAGAGCAATGAGAAAGGCACTGGCCCAGGCAGCTGCTGCCATGTGGGCACAAGCTCTGCTGCCCAGGAGGGTCCCGTAGTGCAGGGGTTTGCAGATGGACACGTAGCGGTCGTAGCACATGATGGTCAGCAGGAAAACCTCTGCTGAGATAAAAAAGAGAAAAAAAAAGAGCTGTGCAGCACATGCTGTGTAGGAGATGTTCCTGGTGTTCCAGAGGGAATTGTGCATGGCTTTGGGGACAGTGGTGCAGATGCAGCCCAGGTCAGTGAGGGCCAGGTTGAGCAGGAAGAAGAACATGGGGCTGTGCAGGTGGTGGCCGCAGGCTACGGCGCTGATGATGAGGCCGTTGCCCAGGAGGGCAGCCAGGGAGATGCCCAGGAAGAGGCAGAAGTGCAGGAGCTGCAGCTGCCACCTGTCTGCCAATGCCAGCAGGAGGAAGTGCCTGATGGAGCTGCTGTTGGACATTTGCTGTCTCTGGACATTGGAACCTCTTGAAGGAGGAAAGACAATGAAAACTGACAGATTTCTCAGAGAAAAGTCAAAGCCTTGTGTCACAGACCCTCTGCTGACACTAAACACCTCCCCCTCGTCTATGTTCTGGGAATCTTCCTTTACCTTGGTTCCTGGAGCCCTGATTGCTGCTGGCCAATGTTGTATGAGGAGCCAGACCTTGACCTGCAGGAAAACCTGAGAGTCAGCCCTGACCCCCAGTCAGTGCAGGGGAACAGTGAGGGCAGGGGCCAGTCCTGGTGTTTGAACTTGGACAAAGAATCTGCTCCTAAGGCATGGGGCCTTCCAGGGCAAAGGGATGGGGATTGCAGGAGGCAGAAGGAGAGATTCTGCTGCACCTGGGGAGAACAGAGAGTCCAGTGAGGCAAGAGGATTGTCTGAGCCTCAGTGCAGACTGAGGGGAGCTGCTCTGTCCCTCTCTCCTGTTCCCAGGTGCTGCCCTGGACTTGCACCTTTCTGAGCTCCACTCCCATGCTACCCTGGAAAGGCAGAAGACACTGCTGAGAGCAGAGGGATCCCTGGCACACAAAGTGGCTCCTGCCTTTCCCAAAGTCAGGGAGAGTCAGCTCATTCCCAGCCTGCCAGCCTGCCCTGCCCAGAGCTGCCCAGGCAGAGGGAGCTGGGACACCCCACTGCTGTGCTCAGCCTGAGCAGGAGGAGCCCAAGGGCTGGGCCTGAGCCTGCAGCTGGAAGTGCCATTCCCAGAGAGCCCCTCAGCAATGCCAGCAGCAGCAGCTGGGCAAGGCAAGGAGAGAGAGAGCTGGGCCCTGAGGAAAAGCCTTTCCCTGCCCAGCCCTGCCCAGCCCCTGCAGTGCAGGCAGCAGCAGTGCAGGACAGTGGCCCTCAGGCCCTGGGCAGCAGGCAATGGGCACATGGCAGCAGAGATGCCCTTCATCTCTGGAGCTGCTCTGCCGGCCCAGGAGGGGACTGAGGGCCCCCAGCCCCCGGGCTGAGGGCTGTGCTGGCTGCCAGGGGACACAGCAGCTGTGCTGCTCAGGGCAGTGTCTGCCCTGCAGGGCAGGGCTGGCAGCTGCCACATCTCCCCTGCACCAGCAGCAGCAGCAGCAGCAGCAGCAGCAGCAGGGCTGCCCTCAGCACTGCCTCCCTCCCTCCCTGCCCAGGGCTCTGCTGCTGCAGCTGTCCCAGCCCGAGCTGTTCCTGTGGGCCCGGGCTCCTTCCCTGCCACAGCTGCCAGAGCCCAGCCCAGCCCCTGGGCCAGCTCTGCCCTGCAGCTGCTCCCGGCTGCAGGCATTAAAGAACAGCTCCCCCAGGCCTGGGCACCATGGAAAGCTGATGCTGCATGGATCTGGAGCCTGGGGAGCTGCAGGCACTTGCTGAGCTTCCCAGGAAAACTCAGTGGGATGGTTGAAGAGCCTCAGCCCCTGCTCTGCCCTGCACAGCTGAGTTTCCATTGCCACCAAGCTGAGCCACGGAAAAGTGGGAGCACAGATTCAGGAAAGCAGAGACCCAAGCAGGAAACCCCTGTCCTGAATGAGATCATGACAAGTCCCCCCAGAAATTGAAAGAAATTAGCCCCAGGTTATGCACTCCCGAGTTGTGCTGTTACACTGTTTTGCTGTAAAATTAAAGTTGCACTGTTACTTGCCTGTTTTAAACTGTTCATGTTGAATCTGTACCCTGAATTTCTGTTCGTTATGTCCAAGTTCTGTACCCTTTCTCCCTAAATCCTGGGCTTTCCCCTCTCCCGACTAAAGCACGCCGCCGCCGCCTTGTCGCTCCCCCCTGCCACTTCCTGCTGCCCCCTGCTGCTTCCCGCCGCTTCCTGCTGCTCCCTGCCTGCCTGCCATCGAGCTGTGGGCTCCGCCCAATATGGAGATCAAAGAACTCCCATGGTGCCTGGCTGCGGCCGAGAGTCCAGTTAGAGCTAAAAAAAACCCCCTGGGACAGCGAGCCGACACAGAAACTGGACCTAAGAAGGACAAAACTGTGCCAGGCACACGTCTAGCTACCTGCAGGCAGCAGGCATTCTTTTGTTACTTTCTCGCCATGACCTGAAAGGAACTGGAGAGAGGTGACCCCCCTGGACCACACGAGCCAAAGCGATTCTATTGGAACCCCCGTGAGGAAGGAATCCCGACTCTGCAGCAGCACCAGCGGCAGCAGATTCGATTGCACCTCCTCCGCCGTGGTGTCTACAGAGAGCAGCGGCGGCGTGCGCAGCCCCTCGGGCCCCCTACCCAGAGCTGATTTCTAATAAAGGCTTTTTCAAAGGAGCTGGTCTCCTGGCCCATTTATAACAAATTGGGGGCTTGCCGGGAGGTGACCACGCCCAAAGAGGACCAAGGACGGGACGGCCGACTGCCCTTTGGACCCCTAGGACAGCTGGTTACACCGGACCCAAGGAAGACAGCCTGGGATCGGACAGCACGGAGGAGCGCCGGTAAAGTATAGCCGGTGGCGGGAGTGGAGACGAGCGAGTGGTGTGTGAGTGAGACAAAGACCGGTAGCTCGGATCTTTGAAGCGAGTGTGGACCTCTTAATACCGCGGTTCCAGTCTCCCGCGAGGGAACTGGCCGGGAAAAGAGGGAAGCAAAAGGAGAACGGTGTGAAAGAGGCGTCTCCAGGGGCATAGGCGCCCCCCTCCAGGTGTGTGGAGGTAATTTAGAGGGTGAGTGGCACGTCACAGGGTGTGTGTAGGATAGGCCCGCCTCATTCTAGAATCTACGGAGGCAGGCTGCTCAGGCTGATCCAAGCGTGCGGAAAGCCTAGAGCTGTGTGTGTAGCACGCACCGCACTGGCTGAGGTTACGGCCCGGGGTATCCACGGGTTGGGATACTGGCTGGGGTACCTAACAGGGTGTGGGGAGTGAAAGAGGGTACTGGCCGAGTTACGGCCTGGGGTGTCCAGCAGCAGTGGTGGTCAGACCCTGAGGGTGGGTAACTGCAACCACTACTGGCTTGGGACACTGGCTGGGGTAACTACCGGGGTACAGGAGTGGGCGCACTGGTTGGGGGTACCTAGAAGTGAGAGGTATGCGTTCCAGGTGCGGAGAGCCTACAGGGCCGGGGGTCTTTTGAGTATACCGCCTGGGTGTAGGATGAATGAAAGTTAGGGAAGTCCCAAGGTGCGAGGGATTTAACGATAGGGAGAGTGAGTGAGTCGCACACTGTATGTCCGAGTCCTGGCTGTAAGTGGTGACTGGAACTCTGGGCCCAGGTTGACCGGCCACTTATGGAAACTCGATAGATATACAGGAGAGGAAGAGGGGTGCTGGCTGGGGTAGTGACTGAATCTCTAAGGGCGAGATATCAGGCTACCGACAGGGCACTCTGAGCACTGGCAGGAGTGGCCAGACCCTAAGGGCGGGTAACTGGAGCCACTAACGGGTGTTCGTGGAGTGAGTGAGAAAGGGGTGCTGGCTGGGGTAGTGACTGAATCTCTAAGGGCGAGATATCAGGCTACCGACAGAGCACTCTGAGCACTGGCAGGAGTGGTGCCACTGGGGCCACTGACGAGTGTTCGTAGAGTGAGTGAAGATTACCTAGTGAGAATGGGAGGATATATAAATAAGCAAAAACCACCTGAGGAGGAAAAGGGGAAGATAAAGAACATTCCCCCAGATAGTCCATTAGGACAAATGTTAGAACTATGGGATACTGAAGAGGCCACTAAAAATTTGAGCAAGGTTAAAATGATCCATTATTGTATTGAGGTTTGGCCCACTTTGAATTTGCCTGGAGGATGGCCGTGGTGTGGAACTAAGGACCCCTGGATGTGCTCGCAATTAAACCAGTATCTGAAATCCCGAGGGGACTCAGATACTGAGCAGATTCTTTATGCTGCCTGCTGGCAGAGACACAGAACTGAAAGTGAAACAGTTAAGATTTGTAAGATACAAGAGGGAAAGAGGAAAAATGAAAAAGAGAAAAAGGAGGAAAGCAGTCCCCATTGGGACCCTCTTGATTATTTGCCCCCTCCTCCTGTTTACCCTGGGATACCCCAAACTGTCCCTGCTAACCCTCCAGCTTTACCTGCGAACCCCTCCCCATCTCTCCAAACCATGATCCCTATTCCTTCTTCAGCTTGCTCCCCAACCGGATTAACCCCTACAGCTCCACCCTCTCTACCACCTCAGTCTGACCCGACTGTCTTGAGTACTAACCCCTTCTACTCTTCAGCTCTATCCTCGACCTCTCCTAACACTGGCCTAGTCTACTCCCCTTCACCATCTACTGTTCCTGCACTCCCACACAACTGGGAGCTGGACTTGCCAGCCAATAATATAGAAACCCCAAAAGGACCCTACTGTGGCACCAGGTCAAGAACAAAGCTCTTCCCCCTAAGGAAAGTCCTGATAAGTGGGGCAGCTGGGGATGCACCTCTGACAACTTCAGAAGTTGGGGGCTTTAAGAAAGAGCTGGGAGGCCTGGTTGGGGACCTGGTGGGGGTGGCTGGCTGGGTGGATTGGTTCCTGAATCCTAATGTTTGCACCTGGAGTGAGATGAACTCTATTTTGGGTGCCTTGTTCAGCCCCAAGGAGATGGCCATGGTCCATGTCGCGGGGATGCAAGTCTGGGAACAGGGGAGCAGGTTTGGGCCCCGGGCAGGGGACGGGCTCCCGCGGGCGGATCCAGGGTGGGATCCAGGTGGAAAAGGGGAAGGGCAGAATGTGGGAGACTGTGGAACCCTGGTGGTGAGGGGCATTGGAGGGTCTGTTCCCCGGGGTGGTGGCACCAGGCTGGCCTCTGATGGGACCCAGGGGGAATGGGACCCCAGCCACCTAGTTAAGCAGGGGAGGAGCAAGATAAAGTAAGGGGAGCCAGCATTAAACTCCTGAATTTCCTAGGGGAAAAAGGCCTTAAAGTATCTAAAAACAAATTACAGTTTGTAGAATTACAGGTAACATATCTTGGACACCTCATTGGGGAAGGGTATAAGAAACTAAGCCCTGAGAGAATCTCAGGTATACTGTCCATCTCGGCTCCAACCACAAAAAGAGATGTAAGAAAGCTATTGGGACTATTTGGCTATTGTAAATTATGGATAGAAAAATACTCACAAAGTGTCAAATTTCTATATGAAAAACTGGTCCAACCTGAACCTGTAAAATGGACAGTTGAGAATGAAGAACAGTTAGAAAATTTAAAAGCCAAATTATCCTCAGCCCCAGTTCTTAGTCTCCCTGACCTTAAGAAGGGGTTTGACTTATTCATAAATGCAGAAGAGGGAATAGCCTATGGGGTGTTAACCCAAGAGTGGGGGGGACACAGAAAGCCTGTTGCATACCTTTCTAAGCTCCTGGACCCAGTCGCAAGAGGATGGCCAGCTTGTCTTCAAGCTGTGGCAGCCACAGCAGTCCTTGTAGAAGAAGCACAAAAGCTAACACTACAAAGAAAAATCATTGCACACACCCCCCATGATCTCAGAGCAGTGTTGAGTCAAAAAGCCCAACAATAGTTAACAGACTCAAGGATCCTAAAATATGAAGTGATTCTGACAAATGCTGAAAATCTAGAATTAATCACATCCAAAAGCTTAAATCCTGCACAATTCCTCTCAGGGGAGCCCATACCCACTCTGGAACATAATTGCTTGGAAGTCATGGACCTGCAAACAAAAGTAAGGGAGGACCTTGAGGATATACCCCTGCCATATGGGAGGGTGTTTTTCATTGATGGATCATCTAGAATGGTGGAAGGAAAGAGGATATCAGGCTATGCAATAGTCGAGGGTATCAACAAACAGAGTTTAAAAGTTTTAGAGAAAGAAAAATTGCCCTCAAGCTGGTCCGCTCAGTGCTGTGAGGTCTATGCTCTTAAAAGGGGATTAGACCTGTTAGAACAAGATCAAGGTACAATTTACACCGACTCACGGTATGCCTTTGGAATTGTGCACACATTTGGAAAAATTTGGGAAGAAAGAGGCTACCTAAATTCCAAGGGAAAAGATTTGATACATAAAGAACTAATTAAGTTAGTATTAAAATCCCTCATGAAACCCAGAGAAATTGCAATAGTGCATGTCAAGAGACATCAAAAAGGGGATACCTTTGAAAGAAGAGGCAATCGAGCAGCTGACCAAGCTGCCAAGTTAGCAGCCCAAAACCCGGGGGAGCCAATAAAGATTTTGACTGTGACTGATTTGCCAGCTGACAAAGAAAAAGAACCAACATATGATGAACATGAGTTAAGAGAAACAAAGAGGTTAGGGCTGCACCAAGGGAAGCAAGGGGAATGGTTAACCCCAGATAAACAAAAGTTTTTAAATAAAGCCCTAGCTCGAAAAATGTTAACAGAAATACACAGTCTGACCCACTAGGGCACCCAAGGGTTATGTGATCATTTCTTAAGAGAATATTTATGTATTGGAGTATATAATCTGGCCAAAGCAGTTACTGAAGAGTGCCTTATATGCCAAAAAGTGAATCAGAAAGCAATGAGGAAGAATACCTCAGGAGGAAGGCAAATAGCATTAAGACCCTTTCAAAATATACAAATAGATTTTACTGAAATGCCTTCAGTACAAGGTTACAACTATCTACTTGTTATAGTTGATCATTTAACCCATTGAGTGGAAGCTTTTCCTACAAAAAGGGAAACGGCACAAGTGGTAATAAAAATATTATTGGAATACATCATCCCCCGGTATGGGCTAGTGAATAATATTGATTCAGACCGAGGTCCTCATTTTGTGGCCAAAATTCTACATGATGTCATTAAAGCCTTAAGAATCAGGTGGCGGTTGCATACACCCTGGCATCCCCAAAGTTCAGAGAGAGTTGAGAGGATGAATAAAACCCTCAAAAACGTATTAACTAAATTGATAATCGAAACGGGAATGAATTGGCTCAAGTGTCTGCCCCTGGCCCTTCTGCGAATCCGGGTCCGACCTAGATCTGACATAGGGGCTTCACCATATGAGATGATGTTTGGACTCCCCTTCTTACTGACCCCCTATAGCACTGGAGATTATTTAGAAGGAGAGGCCGCTACCCAAAAATATGTAAAAACAATTAGAAAGACATTAGCAGATCTTAAAAGAAGAGGGTATCTTCCTCAAACCTCTCCCTTGGACACGGACATGCATCAAATAAAACCAGGAGACTGGGTTTTAATTAAGTCCTGGAATACCACCCCACTAACCCCTAAATTCGAAGGCCCGTTCCAAGTTCTGCTCATTACTCATACTGCAGTGCGAACCCAGGAAAAGGGCTGGACCCACATCACCAGAGTGAAAGGACCATTACCACCCCCGAGTGATCCCTCTGACCCTGCAACCCCAACAAGAGTTCCCTCTGAGTGGACTGCCACTCGAGATCCAGACACCCTCAAAGTAACTCTCAGGAAACAACCAAAAACCAGTTAAAGCCAATAAGGGACAATAACAGTTATTACAAGCTGTCCGTTACCATCGTTAAAAATCCACATTGTTACAAGAGGTTAAAAAGTGTTAAAATAAAAGTGTAAAATAATGGTTAAATCTGATGTTATAACTTGTTATAATGAGTCACAATGTGTTAATGTAAAAGTAATAAGTAACAGTAATTCTTAATTTAAAAATTAAATCTCTCATAGGGCACACCCAAAGGGAGCTAACTAAAACTAAGAAAAAGGTGGAAGGTGGGAATAAACAAGGGAGAACTCCACAAATCCAGCCTAAGAACTCCCCGACCCAAGAGGCAAGACCAGGTGAGACCAAAGAGAACCCTCAGAGCGAGATGGGGGCAGGTTCATACTGGACTCTTGGAGGGACTAATAGTAGTCCTATTGATATGATGAGGAGAAAGAACCCCCTGACCCAAGAGGCAAGGCCAGGTGAGACCAAAAGATCCACAAATAGAATGGTTCATACTGGACTCTTGGAGGGACTGATAGTAGTCCTATTGATAAGCAAGTTTACAGATGGGGCTTGCTCCGAATGCTGTCATTCAGTTTGTGATGGGGAGAATCTACAATCCCTTATGAGAGTTCACACCCATGTGAATCCCACATGTTTTGACATAATCCAATTATCCACCTATCAAAAAGAGGAAAAACAATATTGGATTGCAAAAAAGCTGCCACATTTAAGCAGTGCCTGACTGGGGAGTGCCCTATCAGAGAGTGGTTCTGTTTTAAAAAGTTAAGAAATACAGAGGGAGTAGCAGATCTGATAAAAGAAAAACCACTGGTGAAAAAGAATGAAATAGATGAACCCCTTGGGAAAAGTCAATTTGTCGATCTGGTAGAGGGAATCAGCCATAAACTAAATATAACAAACTGCTGGATATGTAAAAGCACACAAATGTCTGATGTATGGCCCTGGGAAGGGACAAGCTTATCACCCCTAGACATCCTGAGATGGAAGTTAATAACGGGGAAAAAGTATAAAACCTTCCTAGGAAGAATGGCTTGTAAAAGGTACTCACTGATCAAAGAGTTAAAACAAAAAGGGATCCCCAGGGAACCTGAAAAATATTGGTCTATTGGGAAAAAAGAATCATGGTGCGTCTGTAATAAAAGTTATGGTCTACATGAGTGCACTAATAAAGGGACCAATCTTTTTTGGGGAATCAAAGAAATTTCAAAATATTGGGAACACCCCTATGACACACAAAACACATCCTGGAAAGCCCCAAAACACCTCTTTTGGATTTGTGATGACAAAACCTACACCCATCTCCCAGGAGATTGGGCGGGTAGCTGCACCACAAGAATCATCAAACCAGCCTCCTCCCTCTTCCCACGAGAATCAAGAAACCATTTAGGCATACCCTTATATGAAAATTTAAAAAGAAAATACCGAAAGAGGAGGAGGGGCAGCACACAAACATGGAAAAGTAAAATACAGACACCAAAAGGAATAGTAAAAACATATAGGCCAGCAACTTGGACACAAGATAGATCATGGAGGTGCCGAACTCCAATTTACATGTTGAATAAAATTATCAGATTATCAAACAAAACAGCCCTTGCCCTTGATCATATCAGTAACCAATTGGCGCAGACAAGAGCAGTAGTTCATCAAATCAAACTAGCAGTCGATTATGAAAGTAAGGTAATAAAAAATATTTCCAAAGGAATACAAAAAATTGCATATATAAGTACCCAAGAATGGAAGCCCTTAATTAATATAGACTGGTGGGACAACTTCTGGTCCTTTGAAGGGACCTGGTGGAAAAAAGTAGTGTTCATTGCAATAAGTGCCTTTGTCAGTCTCCTGCTTCTCCCCTGCATACTTCCCTGTCTAATTCGAACTGTAGCCACTACTGTTCCAGCTAGTCTCCAAATCCCTAAAGTAAAGATTCAGAAACCTACAAATACAATTAGATTACAACCCCAAGAAGAACTGAGCACAGCAAAAAGAATTTATGACCAATACCAAGAATTAAAACAAATTTATTCCCTTAAATCAGACATGGCCAATTGATGCGGGCTAAAGCCCGATCAAAGAAATAGAGGGGGGATTGAAAAAAATTAGCCCCAGGTTATGCACTCCCGAGTTGTACTGTTACACTGTTTTGCTGTAAAATTCAAGTTGCACTGTTACTTGCCTGTTTTAAACTGTTCATGTTGAATCTGTACCCTGAATTTCTGTTCGTTATGTCCAAGTTCTGTACCCTTTCTCCCTAAATCCTGGGCTTTCCCCTCTCCCGACTAAAGCCCGCCGCCGCCGCCTTGTCGCTCCCCCTGCCACTTCCTGCTGCTTCCCGCTGCTTCCTGCTGCTCCCTGCCTGCCTGCTGTCAAGCTGTGGGCTCCGCCCAATATGGAGATCAGGGAACTCCCAAGGTGCCTGGCTGCAGCCGAGAGTCCAGTTAGAGCTAGAAAAACCCCTGGGACAGCGAGCCGACACAGAAACTGGACCTAAGAAGGACAAAGCTGTGTGAGGCACACATCCAGCTACCTGCAGGCAGCAGGCATTCTTTTGTTACTTTGTCGCCATGGCCTGAAAGAAACTGGAGAGAGGTGACGCCCCTGGACCACACGAGCCAAAGCGATTCTATTGGAACCCCCGTGAGGAAGGAATCCCGACTCTGCAGCAGCAGCAGCAGCAGCAGATTCGACTGCACCTCCTCCTCCGTGGTGTCTACTGGGAGCAGCGGCGGCGTGCGCAGCCCCTTGGGCCCCCTACCCAGAGCTGATTTCTAATAAAGGCTTTTTCAAAGGAGCTGGTCTCCTGGCCAATTTATAACAAATTGGGGGCTCTCCGGGATGTGACCACGCCTGAAGAGGACCGAGGACGGGACGGCCGACCGCTCTTTGGATCCCTAGGACAGCTGGTTACACCGGACCAAGGAAGACAGCCTGGGATCGGACAGCACGGAGGAGCGCCGGTAAACTCATTCCAGGCCCACACTGCTTTGTGCCATGTGTCTTGTTTGTTATTCTATTTGGTGAGTTCCATTTTTCCTCTTTTATTTCTTTTTTTTCTTTTTTCCTTAAAGGAATGCCATTACTCACAGTATTGCTACATCAGTATCTGCCATGCCTGTGTTAAGCACAGACAGTCAGGAGCCCTGATCACTCTGCATTTCTGTCAAATAAAATGTCCTGCTCTGCCCTGGGTGCCCAAGATGTTCCCTCAGCCCCTCTCTGTCTCTGCAGGGGCAGTGCCTGTGAGCAGAGGTGCAGGGCAGAGACTCCCAGCCCAGCAGCACAGCCAGGGACAATGGCCCTGGCTCTTCCCACAGCTGCTCTTCCCAACTGCAGCCTCTCCTTCCCAGCCCTTCTGTGGCTGTCAGGCCGCAGGGCTGTGGCAGCTTGGTCACTGTCCTGCTGCGTGTGCGTGCTGTGAGCACAGGCAGGGCCAGGCCATGGGCACTGCTGGGACACAGCTGGGCTCCAGCACAGCAGCTCCAGCAGCAAAGGGCATCATCTCCTGAGGGCAGCCCAGGAAGGCTTTGCTCTCCCTGCAGAGTCCCTCTCAGCAACAGGCCCAAGGAACAGACTCTGAAGAGGCTCCTTGTGTTCCTTGTTCTCCCAGGGCTCCGTGGGATCAGATCAGGGTCCCAGGGTGGCCTTCAGGGCACTCAGGTCTGCGTCAGGCTCTGCTTGTTGGTGGCCAGGGCCCATCAGATGGGGAAGGGTCTGTGCTGAACCTTGCTGGTGCTGTGCAGCTTGTGCCAGAGCTGATGGCAGGGGAATGTTTGTCTGGAGGGCCTGGGGAGCTGCCAGGAGAGCACAGGGCACCTGCAGGGACAGTGTGTGCCAGGGAGCAGCATGGAGTGGAGCTCCCTGGGCACAGGCCTGGCCAGGCTGGGGTCACCCAGAGATCAAGGAGTGAATGTCTGCTGTGAGCCAGGAGAGCTCTGCAGCCCCTGCAGGGGACACAGCAGGCACAGGGAAAGGAGTCTGGGCACTGAGTGCTCTGAGCCTCAGGGAACTTCCCCAGGAGGATGCAGGGCAGCCCCAAGGCCATGTGTCAGTCCTGGAACAAGGCGGGCACCTGGTATAAATATAGGTAAAACAAAGATCAAATTTAAAACTTACCAGCAATTTTAATAGCAATTTAATACAAAATTAAACATATACAAAATTTTGCAATGATTAATTAAGTCTGGTTAAGGTTCTGATAAAGCATAAGCAAAACTTTCTGGGATACAGAGAGGGCTTCTCACCCTGCCTCAGGTACAAAACAGGGCAATTCAGACTACACTTATATACTATCTGCTAATACATATTCATCAATGTTTCCCATAAATTTCCTCCTATTTTCAATTCTAAAAATCTACATCACTGTACTTCAAGGCGCATGCTTCACTTGTTGTTGGGGGTCTTCTTTTGGATGAAGGCTCACAGTCTTCCTCATTGTCCTCTGGCTAACCTTAAAGGTTGCACAGGCACCCCAAACCCTGTGTTATGTTAGCCAGCATCATATTCCAAAAATAAGCCTTAAAAACACAACTGAGATTCTGGAACCATGGAACCATCCCAATTGTCCATCTCAAGGCTGATCTTCTGATTATCCCAAGGCCTATTCTCTTCTGGAATATTAATTACCTGAAATTACATCCTGTATCTTTTTTTTAATTATTTTTCATAAACATGTGCAAACATCAGTTTTGTGACACTAATCACATATCATTTGCCATTTTCTAAAATATTGACATAGTTACAATTTAGATAGCACAAAATTATTAATTTATCACATTCCCTAGTATTGTCATGGCCTCCTTGGATCCACAGTATCACTATGGACCATTGGTTCCATGTGGCCCTGCTGTGTCACAATGGCTTCTTGGTTCCATGAAGCCCAGCTGTTTAACAACTGGCCTTTGATTCCATGAGGTTCTGTAGTGTCAAAATGGTCTCCTTGGCTTTGGACTGTCACAATGGACCCTTGGTTCCATGAGATTCCATGATGTCACAATGGTCTCCCTGGCTCCATGAAGCCTTGCTGTGTCACAATGGCCGCTTGGTTCCATGAGCTTCTGCAGTGTCACCATGGTCTCCTTGGATCTGCATTGTCACAATGGACAATTGGTTTCATGGAACCCTGCTGTGTCACAGTGAAGCCTTAGTGCCATGAGGTTCTGTAGTTGGACAATGGTCTCTTTGGTTCAACAACACTTTGGAGTGTAACAATGGCCTCTCAGTTCTATGAGTTTCTATAGTGTCAACAATGGTCTCCTTGTTTCTGCAGTGTCCTAATGAATCCTTGGTTCCATGTGGATCCTAAATATCACTGGTCTCCTTGGTTCCATGTGTCCCTGCTGTGTCACCACAGCCCCTTGGTTCCATGAGTTTCTGTGCTGTCACCAAGGGTTCCTTTGTTACAATGAGGCCTTGCTCTGTCACAATGGACCCTGGGTTCCATGAAGTTCTTTGGTGCAACAATGGCCCCTTGGATCCATGAGGTTCCATAGTATCTCCGTAGTCTCCTTGGAACCGCATTGTCATCATGGACAATTCCTTCCATGCAGTCCCAATGGGTCAGAATGTCCCCTTAGGGAATTCCATGAGGCCCTGCTTTGTCCCAATGGCCCCTTGGTTCCATAGGTTTTATGCTGTACCAATGGACTCCTTGGTTCTAGGAGTTACACTGCTTTTAGCAGGGGTTTCTTTGGTTCCAGCAAGGCCCAGCTGTGCCTCAATGCACCCTTGGTTCCTCAAGGCCCTGCTGTGTCACAATGGACCCTCTATTCCATGAGGCCCTACAGAGTCACAATGGACCCTTGGGTCCATGGGGTTCTATCACGTCACACTGGACTTTTCATTCCATGAGTTTTCGTACTGTCAACAACAGTTTCCTTGGTTCCACAGTGTCACAATGGCCCCTTGGTTCCATGAGCTTCTGTAGTGAAACATGGTCACCTTGATTCCATGAGGTTCTGCAGTGTCACAATAGAAACCCTTGTTCCATTAGGCCTCCAAGTTTCACAATGTTTGATTCCAGGAGGCACCACAAGGTCACAATGGACCCTTGGTTCTGTTATGTTCCATAGCATCCCAATGGCCACCGTGGTTCCATGAGTTTCCTTAGTGTCACAATGGTCTCCATGGTTCCATTAGGCCCTGCCTTGTCACAATGGTCCCCTGGGTTCCAAGGAGGCCCTGCTGTGCCACAAAGGACCCTTGGTTCCATCAGGTTCTGTGGTGTCACCATGTTCTTCTTGAATCTGCAGTGTAACAATGGACCATTGGTTCCACACGGCCTGGCTGTGTCACAAATGTCTCTTTGATTCCATGACTGCCACAACAGAGACTTGTTTCTAGGAGGTTCCCTACTGTCACAATTGTCTCCTTGATTCCATGAGCCCCCTGCTGTGTCACAATGGACCCTTGGTTAAACAAGGCCTTGCAGTGTCTCAAGAGTCTCCTTGGTTCCAGGAGGAACACAAAAGCTTTGCATCAACATTGAGCAACGCTTCCTTTACACACCTGGGAACCTCTGTCTGCATTCCAAAGAAGGGTTCAAGCTGAGGATGGCACCAGCAGCTTCCATCTGCAACAGAGATCCAGGACAGCAACACAGAATTCAGCTGAGAGACTCAGAGAATTCTGCTTCCAGAGCTCATTTCTGGTGACACTGTCCCTTGTAGAAAGGTGACATCATTCCAGGCAGCCTGTCCTGAGCATGTGGTTCCTGAGTGGGCTTTGTTGTTTAGGAAACCTGCTCAGGCTTTTCCATTCTTTCCTCACCAAGAGGAAAATTTCTCCTGGGCCTGTGTGCAGGCCGAGGCCTGAGGAGAGCAGGTGGGACATGGTGCAATGGGCTGGGACAGGCAGCTGCAGAGCCCAGGGGACAAGGTTGTGCTGCAGGGCACAGGGATGTCAGTGCCAGGTGGGCAATGTCAGACATGGTGAGGTTGGGGTGAGGAGCAGCTTGTCCAAACAGGGTCAGCCTGCAAAGGGGTCATTCTTTTCAGACCTAAGGAGCCATTCAGCATCAACATGCCTTGGGGAATGTTTCTATCCAATCTTCAATGATGCGGAAAATAAAAAATGCTTGATTAAAAAAGGAAAATTCATGAGATGAACTTTCAAATTTCCATCCTTAACAAAACTCCAAACTGACTCCAGTCAGCTGCACAAGCCCTGGAGACTCAAAGACAATTGTAGGAGGACAAAGAGCTCCTGAGGGCTTCCTGTATTTTCATCAGCCCCACACTGGATTTGGGGATAAGTCAGGACCTCCAGACACTGAGAGAAAGTTGAAGAAGCTCCTGAAGGAGTCAGAAGCAAAACTCCAAGTCCCTTGAAACATCCCTGGGCCCCAGGGAGGGCAGGGAGTGCCAAAGGCTGCCCAGGCACTGGTGAGAGCAGCTCCTTGAGGCCAGGATTGCAGGGAGCCCAAGGCTGTGAGCAGGGACTGCAATGCTGAGCAAGGCCTGGGCTGGCTGGAGGGAGCAGAAAGGCCAAGGCCTGAGCCCAGGCCTGGCACAGCAGGGCCTGTCCCTCGCGGCTGGCTGGGGGCTGTTGGTGGGGCAGGGGGATGGCAGGGGCAGCAAGGACAAATGTCCTAAAGCTGCAAGGCCTGCCAGCCTGCTGAGGGAGGGGCCAGGCAGAAGCCAAGTGCAGGCTTTCCTGCAAGGAAAGTTCCTTCTGTGGGGCCTGCAGAGGCGCTGGCAGAGCCCAGGGGACAAAGGCCTGGGTGCCTGTGGCCCTGCCAGCCCTGCCCAGCCCTTGGCCATCTCTCCTGCAGGTGGGAGTGTGGATCTGCTGGAGGGCAGGAGGGCTCTGCACAGGGCCCTGGACAGGCTGGATCCAGGGCCCAAATCCAACAATGTCAGGTTGAACAAGACCAAGGGCCGGGTCCTGCACTTTGGCCACAACAACCCCTGCAGTGCTACAGGCTGGGGACAGTGTGGCTGGACAGCAGCCAGGCAGAAAGGGACCTGCAGGGACTGCTGGACAGCAGGCTGGACATGAGGCAGCAGTGTGCCCAGGTGGCCAAGAAGGCCAATGGCTCCTGGCCTGGATCAGGAATGGTGTGGTCAGTAGGAGCAGGGCAGGGATTCTTCCCCTGTGCTCGGCACTGCTTGGGCAGCACCTTGAGTGCTGTGTCCAGTTCTGGGTCCTCCAATGGAAGGGCGGTGGGGTTGTTTATCCTGGAGAAGAGGATGCTCAGGGGAGACAAGGCAGTGTCATGGCACAGGCAGGACTTGATGATTTCCAAGGTCTTTTCTAAACTTGCTGAGTCTAGGATTCTCTGAAACCACCCTTGCAGCAGTTGCAGGATGAGCCCTGGGCCTCCTCTTCAGAAGGTGCAGCAGCCCAGGTTTGTCATTTCCTCCTCCCAGCCCCGAAGCCCATCCTGTCAGTCCTGCAGAGCCTCTGCAGCTCCTCCTCATTTCCCACAACAGGGAGCCCCACAGGCAGACACAGCAGCCCAGATCTGCCCCCCTGGCCTGGGGTGCCTCTGGCAAGGGAGCAGCAGGAGGCACTGCAGGAGCCTGCAGACAATTCCTGAAGCACTTGGAGGATGATCCTGCTCCCCAAGGTTACAAGGTTGGGAACTGAACTGGGGATTGGGGCCAGAGAGGAAAGGGACACCAGGGATGGGCTGTTTGCAGGGGAGGGAACAGGAGTAGGCAATAGGAAGAAATTAGTATCAGAAAGAGTAAAGAAATCCAAGGTGAAGCTCAGGAAATGGTGAGGGCAGTTTGGGGGTGGCTGCCAGGCAGCCCTGGCTCTGACCGACAACATCTGCAGTGGCACAGCAAACTCCCAGCTCATGGGAACAAACTTTCTGGCTCTGACTTCAGAGGCCACCAAAAACCTGAGGGGTTTCCCTGCTGTGGCCCAGCCCTTCCTGGCCCCAGGCCCTGCTGGCATTTGTGCTCCCTCAGCTTCATCTCCCCACACCAACCCCATGGGGGTGCTCAGGCCTGCTCTGGGCAGGGCAAACAGGGGCTCCTGAGGCAGTGCTGCCGTGGCTGTGCCTGCAAGGCTGCGGCAGCTGTGTGAGCTGGGGGAGAGGCCAGGGCTGCAGAGGGGGGATGTTGTTGGCAGGTGCATGAGGAGGCTGTGGGCCGCTGGCCTGGGGTGTCCAGCGCAGTGGGGATGGATCAGGCCCTGCTCTGCTGCTCCTTGCCGTGTGCTTGCCCAGGGCCCTTGCAGAGCCCCAGCCGTGCTGTTTGCCCCCAGCCTGCCCACGGCCAGCCTGGGGCTGCTGCCGGGGCTTTTCTCTGCTGAGCCTTGGCCTGGGCAATGTGTTCTGGAGAGAGCCTGGGCAAGGAGCCTGCAGCCCCCAGGCCCTGGCCTGAGGCCTCAGCACTGCTGCTGCTGTGCCAGCAGTGCCCATGGCCTGTCCCTGCTGCAGCCCCGGCACTGCCACCCCCAGCCCTGTGCCCGGCCCCGAGAGCACTCAGGCCCTACAGCAACAGCAGGGCCAGGAGGGCAGCGGGGCAGGGCCACGGCAGCAGCACTGGCAGCACCAAGTGCTGCTGCTGCTGCTGGCCACAGCTGCTGTGCCAGCACTGATCTGCCCCCAGCTCTGCACACAGACATTGCTGCTGCAGCTGCAGAGAAGGGAACCAAAGGGGCATCTCTGCAGGATACATGTCTGGCAGATCCCTTATTTGTTTTAAAGTCACCAAGAGCTCAGCTCCTCATTGACAGATTCTGTGGCCAGGGAAGGTGGAGAGAAACAAAATGAGAAATGGCACAAACAATAACATTCCATTTTTGGCAAGATTAAAAGTAAAACTGAGAGAAAAGAACCCTCAAAATGAAACCAACAAGTGCTATCAAAGATGATTTTTATTACAAGTGATTTACAGGAACGGGCCAGCAGTTTAATGTTTCTGAAATCGTTCAGTGATCAGTGTCCACACTTCAGCTTTGAGCTCGTGGTTCCTCAGGCTGTAGATGAGGGGGTTCAGGGCTGGAGGCACCACCGAATACAGAACTGACAGGGACAGATCCAGGGATGGGGAGGACATGGAGGGGGGCTTCAAGTGAGAAAATGTGGCAGTGCTGAGGAACAGGGAGACCACAGCCAGGTGAGGGAGGCACGTGGAAAAGGCTTTGTGCCGTCCCTGCTCAGAGGGGATCCTCAGCACAGCCCTGAAGATCTGCACATAGGAGAAAACAATGAACACAAAACAGCCAGAAGTTAAACAGGCACTAACAGCAAGAAGCCCAAGTTCCCTGAGGTAGGATTTGGAGCAGGAGACCTTGAGGATCTGTGGGATTTCACAGAAGAACTGGTCCAGGGCATTGCCATGGCACAGGGGCAGGGAAAATGTATTGGCTGTGTGTATGAGAGCATTGAGAAAGGCACTGGCCCAGGCAGCTGCTACCATTTGAGCACAAGCTCTGCTGCCCAGGAGGGTCCCGTAGTGCAGGGGTTTGCAGATGGACACGTAGCGGTCGTAGCACATGATGGTCAGGAGTGAATACTCTGCTCCTACAAAGAAGAGAAAGAAAAAGAGCTGTGCAGCACATCCTGTGTAGGAGATGTTCCTGGTGTTCCAGAGGGAATTGTGCATGGCTTTGGGGACAGTGGTGAGGATGCAGCCCAGGTCAGTGAGGGCCAGGTTGAGCAGGAAGAAGAACATGGGGCTGTGCAGGTGGTGGCCGCAGGCTACGGCGCTGATGATGAGGCCGTTGCCCAGGAGGGCAGCCAGGGAGATGCCCAGGAAGAGGCAGAAGTGCAGGAGTTGCAGCTGCCTCGTGTCTGCCAATGCCAGCAGGAGGAAGTGGCTGATGGAGCTGCTGTTGGACATTTGCTCTTGCTGGGCATTAGGTACTGCCGTGGAGAAAAGGACAGTGAAGAGTTAGAGGTGATACCTGGAACCAAAATTGAAGCCATTTCCCATACACCCTGCCCTGGAACACACAGAGAGTTTTTGTGTTTAAGAGTTATGCAGTTTTCTTTCTAAGCTCCCCCCATGTCTCTCCAGACATTCTTGGATATCAAACCTTCAGCATTTCTGCTGCCCCCAGGGAGAACAGAGCACGGTCTGTGAAGCAAAGTGATGAGTGGGGAGGGACAGGACATGGTCTGTCATTCTGACCTGTTCAGACCTTTTCTGTGCTTAAGCCTTTCCCAGGTAGAGAGTGATCAGCTTCCCATGTTTCCCCTAAAAAATCCCCAGGTACTGCTGAGAGCAGATGGATCCACCACAGCCCAGCCCCACTTTTGTAGCCAAGGACTCACATAGCTCATTTCACCAACCCAACAGCATTTTCAGTGTCAGAACACCTCTGCCTTTCTTCGGGGGTCTTTCAGATAAGACAAAGATGCTGCAGGACAGGTTTGCATCCTGGATTGAAGCTCCCAGCTTGGACTGAAATCTCTGGGAGACTTCCAAGTGTCCTTGTGCTGGCATTGGACTGAGGGAGATGCAGCTCCTGCCCTGGCTGCACTGACAGCATTGCCCAGAGCCGGGCACTGGGGACAGCGTCACCCTGAGCCAGCTGTGCCCCCTCCCAGAGCCCCCCAGGGCCGGGCAGCTGCTCCCAGCCCTGTGCTCTGCAGAGGGAACTGGGCCCGGGGCTGCAGAGCTGCCCCAGGGCTCTGCTGCAGCTCTGCCTGCACAGGAGGAGCTTCAGGCTTGGAGCCCCAGCCCTGAGGGCAGAGGCTGGGCTGGGGGACAGGAGGGAGGGGGCTTGTTCAGAGGGAGGGGCTGCACTGGAGGGGCTCCTGTGGAGATCTCTGAACTCTCCCTGCCACAGCATTGCTGGCGTTTGTTTTCTCTCATTGCCTCATCTTCTCTCTGCTTCCTGCAGATTTTCCTCCTGCAGGGGTTTCCCTGTGCCTGAGCTCTCCCTGCCAGCACTCCCAGACCCCAAATCTCTGTGCACTCTCCTTGGCCCTACAGAACCCTGCCTGTTTGCAGGGCACTGGCTGGGGCCAGGTTCTGTTGGCAGCTTGGAGAAAGGACAGGTCAGACTAAGCTTGATGGGCCCAGCAAAGGTGATGCTGGTGCTGTCCATGGGCAGAGGAGTGGCTGAAAGCACATCAGGGATCTCCTGCACCCCTGCTGATCACTGAGAGTTCATATGTCCCAGGGACTTGTCAAAATGAATGACACCTTTATCATTTGTTCTCCCTCTCCCCTATTACCTAATGTTGGAAAATGAAAAGTAAGTCTCAGAAAATGTCCTCATTTTAAAATAAATCCTTCTCTTGGAAATATTTTGGGAATGTGCAGAAGCTCTCAGTGTGTCAGAGCTTCATGAGCATTTCACCTCCCCTGCACCAGAAATACTCAGAGAATGTACTCACAGAATCTGTGGGCATTGGGCTGTTCCAGCTGGAGGAGATCCCTGCAGGAGCTGCAGCTGCATTGTCCTGCAGCCAGAGGTTCCTGTGCCAAGGGCTGGCAGTGATTCTCCCCGAGTCTCTTCTCAGTACCTTCCCAGTCCTGAGTGATTGAAGCTCTCTGTGCCTGTGTGCTGTGCCCGGGGTGGCTGCAGGCAGAGCCCCAGCCCTGCTGGGCTGGGAGAAGAGCTGCTCAGAAAGAGAAATGTGGTTTTAAGCTCTTCTTGGTTGCCAGGAGCTGCTGCCTCTGTGCCAGGAGCCCAGCCCAGCTCATCAGCACAGACACAGAAAAAGGAGTTTAATGACCCTCTTGGGCCTCTGTGCTGAGGCCCTGAACATCAGTCCCTGACTGGGAGATGAAGAAACCTCTCAAGAACTCCAAGTCAGAATCCAACTCCAAAGTTTCTGCAAGTTTTAATGGGTCCCAGTGAGGGATAGGACAGAGAAAGTGTCTGCAGTCCCCAGGCAGAGCAGAGAACTGCAGGCAGTGATGCCAGGAGGGGACAAAGAGAAGCCAAGGCTTGGTGCCCTGGGGCACAGCAGGGTCTGTGCCAGCAAGGGCTGGCAGGAGACACCTTGTCCTGAGGCCCTGGGGCCTCCTGGCACAGCCCCAGCAAGGCTGGGCACTCTCAGCTCCTTGTCCTGCCCTCAGCATCCCCCTGACAGCCCAGTGGCCTCAAGGATGTGCTGGAAGGAGTCCCTGGGGAGCCCTGGTCAGGAATGGCCCTTGGGGGGCTCCTGAATGCTCCCAGGCACTGCAGGTTCTTCAAAGGACTTTGGGTTTGGCTTTTGCCTTGGAGTTTCTGAGAGGTTTGTGCAATCATGGCCTCCAATTATCTGCTGTAATTAGTCCCTTGAGAGGCTTTGTCAGTAACAACACTCAGTGGGGCTCATTAATGCTTCAAGGTACTTCAGTTATTTTAAGGTACTTGGTATTTCCTATTTAAATCTGATTCTGTGAGAAAGATTGTGCAATCCTGGCCCCAATTATCTACTTTAACAAGTCCCTTGGGATTCTCAGTCAGTAAAAACACTCAGTGGGGCTCATTAGTACTTCAGGGTACTCAAAGTTTCTTAAAGAACTTTTTTTTACACTGAGTCTGAGAAGTTTCTGAAATCATGGACCTCAATTATCTACTTTAACAAGTCCCTTGGGATTCTTAGTCAGTAAAAACGCTCAGTGGGGCTCATTAATACTTTAAGGTACTTGAATTTTCTTAAAGAACTTTTTTTGGCCACTGAGTCTCTGAAAAGTTTTTGTGCAATCATGGCCTCCAATTATCGGCTTTAATGAGTCCCTTGAGAGCTTTGCACTGACACTCAGTGGGGCTCATTAATGCTTTGAGATACTCAAGGTTTTTAAGGTACTTTGGAATTTCCTTCCCACACTGAGTTTCTCAGAGGTTTTTGTGCAATTCTGGCCTCCAATTCTCTCCTCCCAGGAGTCCATGAGGAGCCTGTGTTGGGGATGGACCTCACTGTAACCCATGAATGCCTTGAGACACTTTCGCGTTTTCTTCTGACTTGGACTCCTGGAAAGGTTTGTGCAATCTTCTCTCAGGCCCTGAGGGCTCAGCACCAAATGCACCATGGGGCTCATTAGAATCAAACAAGTCCTGACAAACCATGGCTGTGCCTTGATTTCCCTCTGGTCTGCTGCAGTTCATTAGGAAAGTTTCCTGCTACAGTTATGCAGAAAGATTTTAAATAGTTTCTAAGAAATGCACATTCCTGTTATAGAGGGTGTCCTTTGTTACTGCTTTGTTTAGAGCAGAGCTGATTGCAGCATTCAGTGATTGATATTGAGCCAGGGTCTCTCCTCAGGAGGTCTGGCCTGCTCAGAGAAGCTGTGCCTTGAGCTCTGACCCAGTGTGGACAACCTTGCTGCATATCCCCCAACACATCCTGTCTCTCCTCACTCACCTGGGACCTGCTTTGCTTGGAGAGCTGCCCACACGCAGGCAAACAGGGCCTTCCTATTTTTTTTAGCAATGTGAAACTCCTAATTTTCCCCACTGAAAACAGACACCCTCCTCAGGTGTGTGCCAAGCCGAAGGTGCCACCAAGGCCACTGCAGCCCTGCCCTGGGCCAGGAGTGAGGGTGGATCATCATCCCAACCTGCCCTGGGCCATTGCAAGGGGCTGTGGCCATGGACACTGCCCTGACCCCACTGCTGGGTTTGGGTGCCACAGCAACCCCCATCAGTTCAATCTTCCTTGGAAAGCAGCCCAAGGAGCCATTTCTGCAGCCAGGTTCCATGGCCAGGGGGATGTGGGGGGCTGCAGGTGGTTAATGCCCCATCCCTGGAAACATTCCAGTCCAGCTGGGACAGGGCTCTGAACAACTTGATCTGGTGAAAGATGTCCCTGCTCATCCCAGGCCTGGACAAGAGACCTGAGTGAGGCCTGAACAACAGGCCCTGAGCCAAAGGTGTCCTCTGGGTGAACCTTCCAACCCAAGGTTATCTTTGTATCTGCTCATTAGTGAAATATGCATGGTCATTAGCACTGTGATAGATGTATCCACTCATTAGTGAAACATGGATTGACCTTTCTGGGTTTGGAAGCCAGACAAGGCCATGAAATCTGACATCTGGCCTTGTTTGGGGCTGTAGGGTCAAAGTCACCTCCCTTGGTTCCTCCTTGAGCCCTGGCCAGGCTTTGGGAGGGGCCCAAGAGGAGGATGAATCCAGATGTTCCCACTCTAGAAGTGCTGTCAGTTTGTTTATTCAGCACTATCAAAGCTGGGCCCTCTCCCAGCGAGGCTGGAACCTCACCTGTGGCTGGAGGCACCTGCAGGAATTCCCAGTGTCCAGGAGTGGCTCTGCAGTCCTTGGCTGTGACAGCTTCCCCCAGCTGAGGTGTGGGTGTGGGGAAAGTCTGAGGGTCACTGGTGATGGATCTTTCTTACTCACTGCAGGCAATCTTTGGTAGTGATGGTTGGGTGCATTGCTGAGCTGCTCCTTTTGTGCTCCTTTGCCTCAGTTCCCACTCACCCCTGAGCTTCAGCCCTGGCTAGCAGTATGCTCGGGGGGAAACTGAGGCAAGGATGAAGATAAAAGACAAAAGGTGTTCTTAATCCTTCAGGAACACAGTCCCACAGTGTTATGCAGAACCTACTCCATGCAGCTTGGGGGAGTAAGAGAGGAATTAAGAGAGGAGTTAAGAGTGGAATTAAGAGAGGAATTAAGAGGGTGATTCCCTGTCAGAGGGCAGTTTTATGCCTTCTGCCAAGGAGGGGGAGGGGGCCCACCAGCCAGTGGGGGCTGACCTGGGGGAGGTGAGGCATAGGTAGTGTCAGGGAGAAGGGTTCAATGCAGGGGCTCATGGGCAGAGTACAGCAAATGCTTTGTGTGAACACATATAACAGAAACACCCAGTGCAATAGAACAAAGTGAACTACTTAGTGCAATACAACATCTCACCCTTTTCTGTAACAATAAAACTGAAAGACACAATTCAGGCCTATTCTGATGCAGAATAGTTTTTGCCCACCACTTCTGATTTTCAGGCAGTTTTGGCTGTTCTTGGCCTGCAAGCTCTGCATGGCTGACTTCTGAGCTGGTAGGGATTAAATCATTGAGGGCCTTTAAAACGAAGCAGTGAAGAATTCTGAACACCAACACAATTAAAAACAAGACAACACAAAACAACAGGGTTGTAAAAGGAAACACAGACACAAAGCATACTAACAATCTGAGATCTGCTGGAAGTAACCCGATTTTTAAGAAGACTCTGTCTTCTCTTTCCGTTGGTGTCTTCTTTTTGAAGTGATGGCTGCTTGCTTTTCATCATCTTCCGTTGGTGCTGGGTTTTTGGGAACAAAAGGTTTCACCCACTTTTGGGGTATCCAGCCTGGGCCCAAGGGGGTGGATACACATGCGTAGCCACATCCCCAGGTCACGAGCTCATAGGGACCTTTGATCTCCCAGGTTTCTGGGTCCCTAATCAAAACTGGTGGGGGCTGTGACAGCTTAAACTGATTACAGCTGTTAAAGTGACACACCACTGAAGGACTCAGGTTTTCAAGTGAACAATTCAGAAAGTTAATGGTAAACATGGCTTTGCAGAGTTTTTGTGTTGGTGACATCCATGCTGTGGAACTGTCTTGCCCAGCCAGGACTTTTTTGAGTGTCTGGTGTGCAGGCTGGCCACAGCTTGGCCTGTGGGGGAGTGGGGGATGCCTGTTATATGTTCCATTCCCCACTGCTGGACAAATTCGAGGAATTCCTTGCTTTTGTACACTGGGCCATTGTCAGTTCTGATTTTCTTAGGGATTTCCAGAACTTAAAAGGCTTGCACAAGATGTTTCTTGGCATGTGCAGCCATTTCTCCTGCATGGGCAGAGGCATAAACTGCGTTTGAATAGGTGTCAATGCTCACATGGAAATATTTTTGGTGGCCAAAACTAGGAATGTGTGTGATATCTGTCTGCCACTCTTGGCAGCTTCCAAGCCCTCTGGGGTTAACCCCCATTGTAGGGGAGTTTTTAGAAGAGTGAGGCCACAGTCTATTGATGGGAGGTTTGAACATTCCTTGCTATCAGGGAACAGGAGAGGTTCTTGTACTGTGCCTGCTGTGAACTGTGCTGTTCCTACATTGCCTTGAATTAGCAAAAAGGTAGCAAATGTAATAACTCATTGGTCCTTCTCACGGATGCTTCCCCTCAGAAGCTGAAGACATGTAACAACTTGTTGTACCTTCTTATAGATGCTGAAGATAGAAATGCTGGTCATAAGAAGAACAAAGAAGAAGTTGCTACCAAAAGATGTGAACCAATGAGCAATTATTTAGAGTGCTTGATCATGAGATTTTAACCAATCATCAATTGTTTAGTTGTGCCTGTTTTTACTCTGTAACCACATAAAAATATAGGGAATAAAGAATAAATGAGGAGATCAAACCTAATCATATTGGTGTCCATTTGATATTCGGCTCCTTCCTCACAACAGTTTCCATGGGTCCCCACAGTGTCACAGTGTCCCTTTGCTTCCATGAGGCCTTGCAGTGTCAAAATGGTTTCCTTGGTTCCATGGAATGGAACAATGCACAATGAACAATGCACAACTGCACAATGACACAGTGGGTTCTTAGTTCCATGAGGCCTCAGAGTTTCACAATGGTCTCCATGATTCCAGATAGTCCTGCAGTGTCACAGTGGTGCCTTGGTTCTTTTGGGCTCCTCAGGAACTCAACGGCCCCTTGGCTGCATGAGGCCCAGCTGTGTCACACTGACCCCTTGCTTCCATTGGGCCCTGTGGTGTCACAATTGTCCCCCCTTGCTTCCATGAGGCCTTGCTGTGTCACAGGGGTCTCCTTGGTACCACAGTATCACAACTGACCCTTGGTTCAGTGAAGCCCTGCAGTGTCACAATGGTCTCCTTGGTGTTGCCACGCTTCGTGCCTACCATGTTTTCGTTTTGGGAAATTCTGTTCCCAGGCACTCTCCTGGTACACAAGGTCACATAATGTAATCTACCTTGTTTTGTACAATTTTCCCAGAGGAGGGATTTTCACGTGGTGGTCTCTGGAACCGACCAATGGTTCCCAAAGGTCCCACCTCTAAGGTGGGCACATCTGTAAAAGCATAAAAGTAGCCCAAAAAATAAACCGGTGGCTCCTCCTGGATGGGGAGTCCCACAGCCTTCTAATCACTCCCTGCCTCCGTTTATTGTGTCCAACAGCGACACCGTGGCTCCGCCAGGTCCTGCAGAGCCCCTTGATTCAACAAGGCCTCAATGTATCATAATGTTCTCCAGGATTCCTTGACGGCCTGCGATGTCACAATGGACCTTTGGTTCCATGATGCCCCATAGTGTCACAATTGTATCCTTGGTTCCACAGTGTCAGAATGGACCCTTCATCCCATGCAAACCCACTGTGCTACCCTTGATTCCATGAGGCCCTGCTATGTCATAATAGCTCCTTGGTTCCAGTGGGTTCCAAAGTGTCATAAAAGTCTCCACTGTCCCATGAGGCCCTGCAATGTCACTGTGGTCCCCTTAGTTCCACAAGGCAGCAGAATGTAACAATGGACTCTTGGTTCCATGAGGTTCCTCAGTCACAATGGCCCCTTGGCTCCATGTGGCCAAGCTGTTTCACAGTGGCTCCTGGTTCCATGAGGCCCAACAGAGTTGCAGTGGACCCGTGGTTCCATGAGACCTTGCTATGTCACAATGGAGTTCTGGTTCCAGGAGCTTTCATACTGCCAACAACAGTCTCCTTGGTTCTGTAGTGTCACCATGGACCCTTGGTTCCATGAGGTCTGAGAGTATAACATGGTCACTTTGGTTCTGTGAGGTTCAGCAGGGTCACAATGGCCTCCTTGCATCTACAAGGCCTTGCTGGGTCAGAATGGCCCCTTTGGTT
Source organism: Phylloscopus trochilus trochilus (assembly GCA_016584745.2). NCBI lineage: Eukaryota > Metazoa > Chordata > Aves > Passeriformes > Phylloscopidae > Phylloscopus > Phylloscopus trochilus. The sequence continues at coordinate 3,292,834 of WQNJ02000054.1, forward strand.
CCATGAGGCCCCACAGTGTCACCATGGTCTCCTTGGATCCGCACTGTCATGATGGAATTTCCATTCCCTGCAGCCCTGGTGTGTCACAGTGGCCCCTTGGTTCCATGAGTTACTGGACTATCAGCAATGGCTCCCTTGCTCAAACAAAGCCTTGCTGTGTCACAATGGACTCTTGGTTCCATGAAGCCTTTCTCTGTCACAATGCACTTTGGATTCCATGAGGTTCCAGAGTGTCACAATGAACTCCCTGGATCTGCAGTAGCACAATGGACCATTGGTTCCATGAGGCTGTGCTGTCTCACAAAGGATTTTGGTTCCATGAGGGTCCAAAGTGTCACAGTAGACCCCTTGGTTCTCTGTGGCCGCGTAATAACCAAATGTCCAAAATATCAGAACAAGACTCCTTAACACTAATTTGGTGTTTAAGAGGGCATCACTTATTCAGGGTTGAGGTCCAACATGCAATAACTCATAACTTTACATGGACATGTGATTTTAAAACTGTTACTTGTATACAATCACTACATGTGTATTACAATTTAGCCATCACAATAAAACCCACCTCAAGTTTCCAGATTCACTCCTTGTTTTCTCTATCATTGCACTCTTGAGCCTGATGTCTTCTTCTCTTGAAACCATCCTTGCTGGGAAAGCAGGCCCTGCATGCCTTGTTCCTCTGCTAGAAGTTCACAGGCACAGTAAAAATGGAATGAACCCTTTTGGTATCCAGCCCAAGGCTGTGTGTGCCCAGGCAGAGGCAGGCAGGACGCAGAGCTGTCAGCAAAGGAAGGGCCCAGCCAGGTGGGGCAGCCGCGGGTGACGACAGCCTGCAGGGACAGAGGCACAGGGCATGGACACCGTAGGACAGCCTGGGCTGCACAGGGCACAGGCATGGGCAGCAGCTGCAAGGCCCTGACACAGCCAACTCCTGCAGCACTTGGGCCATGGCTGCTGGCCCTGGGCCTGAGCCAGCAGGAGGGGACAAGTGACCCTTGCAGGCCTGCAAGGGCCTCATGGCCTCCTTGTCCCTGCTCAGCAGCCTGGCAGGGGCTGCCCCATGGTGCTGCCCTTGGCATTGCACATCCCCACATCCCAGTGGCCTGGGAAGAGGCCTGAGCAAGGAGGGAGGGACAGGATGTGCCTTGGCAGGGCCTGGGGCTCAGGCCTTGGCCCTTTGCATTCCTGAAACACATCCAGGTTTGCTTAGCATCAGAGACACCTTTGCCTTGTTTGTCCCCACCTGTCCTCACTGCCTGCAGTGTTCTGCTCTAACTAGGAACCTGGGGACACTTTCTCAGTCATGTTTCTCTGTGGGACTCATTAAAACTTGGAGAAAGTTTGGACTTTGAATCTGACTTGGAGTTCTTGAGAAGTTTTTTTTGCACACTCTGAGGGACTGAATCTGATGTAAACAGCACCAAAACCCCAAGAGATTAATTAAAGTCCTTGTGCTGTGTCTGTGCTGATGAGCTGGGCTGGGCTCCTGGAAGAGAGGATGATCTTGGAAACCAGGAAGAGCTACAAAAAGACATTTCTCCTGAGGAGCAGCTCCTCATCAGCCCAGCAGGGCTGAGGGCACTGCTTGCAGGTACCTGAGAGCAGTGAAACAGACAGAGGCTTAAAGAGACTGGAAGGACAATTCTGAGATTATTCACGGAGAAATCTTCACAGCTTTTGAAAACTCTGAGCTACTTTCTGGGGAAATTTTTACAGCTTTTGGCACAGTCAGTCTCTGGCTGCAGGGATCTCCTCAAGCTGACCCAGGACAGGACTGATGTGACTGTAAGGATGGCTCTGCTGCCCTTTCTGCTTTGGGGGAGGATGTGCTCCAGAGCGGGGCTGCCCTGGGCACTGTCAGAGGGACAGGGCAGGACGGCTCCTGCTGCCAGGGACGGCTGCAGGGGCTGAAGCTGGGGCTGCAGCCAGGGCTGCCCAGGGCTGTCCTTCAGAGCAGCTCCTGCAGCCCTCAGGGCTCTTGGCCAGCCCAGGGCATCTGCCACCTGCCAGGGGCAGCTCTCAGCCTGCCTGGGAGCTCCCATGGATGCTGGAGGGGAGCAGTGGGTGCAAGGAGTGACTCCTGCCAGGGCAGGTCCTGCTGCTGCTGCTGCTGTGGAGAGGGTGCTGTGTGTGCCAGGGCTGCTCAGAGCTCCAGCTCATGCCCAGGTCATTTCTGATGGGACTTTGCATGAGCTCATTCAGGGCAGGAATTTCCCGCTTGGGTCTCTGCTTTCCTGAATCTGTGCTCCCACTTTTCCCTGGCTCGGCTTGGTGGCAATGCAAACTCAGCTATGCAGGGCAGAGCAGGGGCTGAGGCTCTTAAACCATCCCACTGAGTTTTCCTGCGAAGCTCAGCAAGTGCCTGCAGCTGCCCAGGCTCCAGATCCATGCAGCATCAGCTTTCCATGGTGCCCAGGCCTGGGGGAGCTGTTCTTTAATGCCTGCAGCCGGGAGCAGCTGCAGGGCAGAGCTGGCCCAGGGGCTGGGCTGGGCTCTGGCAGCTGTGGCAGGGAAGGAGCCCGGGCCCACAGGAACAGCTCGGGCTGGGACAGCTGCAGCAGCAGAGCCCTGGGCAGGGAGGGAGGGAGGCAGTGCTGAGGGCAGCCCTGCTGCTGCTGTTGCTGCTGGTGCAGGGGAGATGTGGCAGCTGCCAGCCCTGCCCTGCAGGGCAGACACTGGCCTGAGCAGCACAGCTGCTGTGTCCCCTGGCAGCCAGCACAGCCCTCAGCCCGGGGGCTGGGGGCCCTCAGTCCCCTCCTGGGCCGGCAGAGCAGCTCCAGAGATGAAGGGCATCTCTGCTGCCATGTGCCCATTGCCTGCTGCCCAGGGCCTGAGGGCCACTGTCCTGCACTGCTGCTGCTGTCCTTGGGATGCCATCCAAGCTGTCAGCTGCCTCCAGGGGACACTGGGGGACAGGAGTGTCCTTGGCCAGGGCTGGGGCTGAGACTCTGAGAAAGGCTGAGCCAGTTTGCTCTGCTCTGGCTCCCTCTGCTCTCAGCTATGTCAGGCTGATTTCCAGGGGAGCACAGTGACTGCCCTGGATCTCAGAAAGGGCAGCTGGGGACAGATGGAGTGACAGAGCAGCTCCTCTCACCCTCACTGAGTTACAGCCAATGCTCTTACCCTGCACAGTTCTCTCTGATCTCCCTGGGCACAGCAGGAAACCCTCTCCAACTGCCTTTGGCCATCACCATTCCTTAGCCCTGGGACAGGAGATGCTGCCAAGCTCCTCTTCCTCAGCAGCACTTTGGGCTGATGGAGTCCAACCCCAGGCCTGGCCCCTGTCCCTGTTCCCATGGCCCCACTGCTGCAGAGCAGAGCTGAGCCCTGGGTGTCCATGGGCAGAGCCCCTGCTGGTCACAGCAACAGGGCCAGATCCCAGCAGAGCTCCAGGCACGGGGCTGAAGGAAGGGCTCTGAGAAAAGGAGAATTGAGTGGCACAGAGCAGCAGGAGCAGGGCTGGGAGAAAGCACATGGGAATCTCTCAGTAATCTTACTTTTACCTGTGTCCTCCTTGACCAGGTCCCTGTGTCCAGAGGCAGCAAATGTCCAACAGCAGCTCCATCAGGCACTTCCTCCTGCTGGCATTGGCAGACAGGCGGCAGCTGCAGCTCCTGCACTTCTGCCTCTTCCTGGGCATCTCCCTGGCTGCCCTCCTGGGCAACGGCCTCATCATCAGCGCCGTAGCCTGCGGCCACCACCTGCACAGCCCCATGTTCTTCTTCCTGCTCAACCTGGCCCTCACTGACCTGGGCTCCATCCTAACCACTGTCCCCAAAGCCATGCACAATTCCCTCTGGGACACCAGGAACATCTCCTACACAGGATGTGCTGCACAGCTCTTTTTCTTTCTCTTCTTCATGTCAGCAGAGTTTTCCCTGCTGACCATCATGTGCTACGACCGCTACGTGTCCATCTGCAAACCCCTGCACTACGGGACCCTCCTGGGGAGCAGAGCTTGTGCCCACATGGCAGCAGCTGCCTGGGCCAGTGCCTTTCTCAATGCTCTCATGCACACAGCCAATACATTTTCCCTGCCCCTGTGTCATGGCAATGCCCTGGGACAGTTCTTCTGTGAAATCCCACACATCCTCAAGCTCTTCTGCTCCGAATCCTTCCTCAGGGAATTTGGGCTCATTGTATTTTCCCTCTCTTTAGCATTTGGCTGTTTTGTATTCATTGTTTTCTCCTATGTGCAGATCTTCAGGGCTGTGCTGAGGATCCCCTCTGAGCAGGGATGGCACAAAGCCTTTTCCACCTGCCTCCCTCACCTGGCCGTGCTCTCTCTGTTTCTCAGCACCTCATTTTTTGCCTACCTGAAGCCCCCCTCCATCTCCTCCCCATCCCTGGATCTGTCCCTGTCAGTTCTGTACTCAGTGGTGCCTCCAGCCCTGAACCCCCTCATCTACAGCCTGAGGAACCAGGAGCTCAAGGCTTCAGTGTGGAGACTGATGACTGGATGGTGTCAGGAACATTAAACTTCTTTCAAATTCCTGCAAATCACTTGTTATAAAAATAATCTTTGTTACTTTCTGTTGGATTCATTTTGAGTGTTCTTTTCACTTTTTTTTACTTTTTTTAATCTTGTCAACAATAAAATATCAGTGTTGGTGCCACTTCTCATTTTGTTTCTCTCCACCTTCCCTGTGGCCACAGACTGTATCAATGAGGGGCTGAGCACTTCGTGGCTTTAAAGGAACTCAAGGATCTCCCAGCCAAGTTTTCTGCAGAGATGCCCCTTTGGTTCCCTTCTCTGCAGCTGCAGCAGCAATGTCTGTGTGCAGAGCTGGGGGCAGATCAGTGCTGGCACAGCAGCTGTGGCCAGCAGCAGCAGCAGCACTTGGTGCTGCCAGTGCTGCTGCCGTGGCCCTGCCCCGCTGCCCTCCTGGCCCTGCTGTTGCTGTAGGGCCTGAGTGCTCTCGGGGCCGGGCACAGGGCTGGGGGTGGCAGTGCCGGGGCTGCAGCAGGGACAGGCCATGGGCACTGCTGGCACAGCAGCAGTGCTGAGGCCTCAGGCCAGGGCCTGGGGGCTGCAAGCTCCTTGCCCAGGCTCTCTCCACAACACATTGCCCAGGCCAATGCTGAGCAGAGAAAAGCCCTTTCTTTCTGCATGACTTAGCTACATCCTTAAGCAATTTCCTGAGGTATCTGTCCATCTGTCCAAATGTGATGCACCCTATTTTTTTTCCCTAAGTTTCTCAAAAACCTCCATGTCCAGCAAAGCCAGTCATTTATTTCACTGACTTATCTTTGGGCAAACAGTCTGCTCCTATTCCTTTAAAATTTATTTCTCAAAGTGTGTCCATCCTTCCTGGACACTCTTGTTTTTAAGGGCTGTTTCCCTTCAAAACATCAGTACCTGTTTCAATACTACCCAAATCTGCATTCTGAGTAGGCTGAAGTCTGCTCTCTGCAAGTCCACTGTAGAAGTTTTGTTTGATTTCCTTCACAGAATATTTAAAAAATCAATCCTGTCATGGTCACTGTAGCCCAAACAGCCTCTGACCACCACTGATCTCCCACCAGCCCTTCTGTGTTTGTGAACAGCAGGAGACAGAGCTTTCCTTGGCAATGGGAAGAGAAGGAAACCTCCCCCAAGTGCAGCTTGGAAGGTTCAGCCCGGAGCTGAGGAAGAAGAAAAGTCCCTGCCAGGGTAGAATTTTGGTGCAGGAGGTGTCCCAGCGTGAGCCTGGGCCCTGCCCTGGCTCTGTGTGCCAGGAGCCGGCAGCGCTGGGTGCAGGGAGCCCAGGGAGGGCAGAGAAATGCTGGGCTGAGAAATGCTGGGGGGACAGCGAGATGGGCGTGTGCAGCCGGCCAGGGCACAGCAGCAGCAGCAGGCACAGGGGGCACAGGCTGCAGGAGAGATGGCCAAGGGCTGGGCAGGGCTGGCAGGGCCACAGGCACCCAGGCCTTTGTCCCCTGGGCTCTCCCAGCGCCTCTGCAGGCCCCACAGAAGGAACTTTCCTTGCAGGAAAGCCTGCACTTGGCTTCTGCCTGGCCCCTCCCTCAGCAGGCTGGCAGGCCTTGCAGCTTTAGGACATTTGTCCTTGCTGCCCCTGCCATCCCCCTGCCCCACCAACAGCCCCCAGCCAGCCGCGAGGGACAGGCCCTGCTGTGCCAGGCCTGGGCTCAGGCCTTGGCCTTTCTGCTCCCTCCAGCCAGCCCAGGCCTTGCTCAGCATTGCAGTCCCTGCTCACAGCCTTGGGCTCCCTGCAATCCTGGCCTCAAGGAGCTGCTCTCACCAGTGCCTGGGCAGCCTTTGGCACTCCCTGCCCTCACTGGGGCCCAGGGATGCTCCAAGGGACTTGGAGTTTTCTTTCTGACTCCTTCAGCAGCTTCTTCAACCTTCTCTCAGTGCCTGAGGGTCCTGGACTCAGCCCCAAATCCAGTGTGGGAATGATAAAAATACAGAAAGCCATCAGGAGCTCTTTGTCTTCCTACAATTGTCTTTGATTCTCCAGGGCTTATGCAGCTGACTGGAGTCAGTTTGGAGATCTGTGAAGAATGGAAATTTGAAAGTTCATCTCATGAATTTTCCTTTTTTAATCAAGCATTTTTATTTTCCACATCAGTGAAGAGTGGATGGAAACATTCCCAAAGTGATCTCGATGCTGAATGTCTCCTTAGGTCTGAGAAGAATGACCCCTTTACAGGCTGACCCTGTTTGGACAAGCTGCTCCTCACCCCAACCTCACCATGTCTGACATTGCCCACCTGGCACTGACATCCCTGTGCCCTGCAGCACAACCTTGTCCCCTGAGCTCTGCAGCTCGCTGGCCCAGCCCATTGCACCATGTCCCACCTGCTCTCCTCAGGCCTCTGCCTGCACACAGGCCCAGGAGAAGTTTTCCTCTTGGTGAGGAAAGAATGGAAAAGCCTGAGAAGGTTTCCTAAACAACAAAGCCCACTCAGGAACCACATGCTCAGGCCAGGCTGCCTGGAATGATGTCACCTTTCTACAAAGGACAGTGTCACCAGAAATGAGCTCTGCAAGCAGAATTCTCTGAGTCTTTCAGCTGAATTCTCTGTCCCTGTCCTGGATCTCTGTTGCAGATGGAAGCTGCTGGTGCCATCCTCAGCTTGAACCCTTCTTTGGAATGCAGACAGAGGTTCCCAGGTGTGTAACGTAAGCCTTGCTCAATGTTGATGCAAAGCTTTTGTGTTCTTCCTGGAACCAAGGAGACTCTGGAGACACTGCAAGGCCTTGTTGAACCAAGGGTCCATTGTGAAGCAGCGGGGGCTCATGGAATCAAGGAGACAATTGTGACAGTAGGGAACTTCATAGAAACAAGTCTCTGTTGTGGCAGTCATGGAATCAAAGAGACATTGGTGACACAGCCAGGCGGTGTGGAACCAATGGTCCACTGTTACACTGCAGATTCAGGAAGAACATGGTGACACCACAGAACCTGATGGAACCAAGGGTCCTTTGTGGCACAGCAGGGCCTTCTTGGAACCCAGGAGACCATTGTGACAAGGCAGGGCCTACTGGAACCATGGAGACCATTGTGACACTAAGGAAACTCATGGAACCACGGTGACCATTGGGATGCTATGGAACATCACAGAACCAAGGGTCCATTGTGACATTGTGGTGCCTCCTGGAATCAAACATTGTGAAACTTGGAGGTCTAATGGAACAAGGGTTTCTATTGTGACACTGCAGAACCTCATGGAATCAAGGCAACCATGTTACACTACAGAAGCCCATGGAACCAAGGGGCCATTGTGACACTGTGGAACCAAGGAAACTGCTGTTGACGAAAACTCATGGAATGAAAAGTCCAGTGTGACATGACGGAACCCTAAGGATCCAAGGGTCCATTTTGACTCTGTAGGGCCTCATGGAATAGAGGGTCCATTGTGACACAACAGGGCCTCGTGGAACCAAGGGTGCATTGAGGCACAGCTGGGCCTTGCTGGAACCAAAGAAACCCCTGCTAAAAGCAGGGTAACTCCTAGAACCAAGGCGTCCATTGGTACAGCATAAAACCTATGGAACCAAGGGGCCATTGGGACAAAGCGGGGCCTCATGGAACTAAGGGGACATTCTGACCCATTGGGACTGCATGGAAGGAATTGTCCATGATGACAATGTGGATCCAAGGAGACCATGGAGACACTATGGAACCTCATGGATCCAAGGGGCCGTTGTGACACCAAAGAACTTCATGGATCCCAGGGTCCATTGTGACATAGCAAGGCCTCATTGGAACAAAGGAACCATTGTTGACAGTACAGAAACTCATGGAACCACGGGGCTGTGGTGACACAGCAGGGACACATGGAAGCAAGGAGACCAGTGACATTTAGGAACCTCATGGAACCAAGGGTTCATTATGACACTGCAGAAACAAGCAGACCATTGTTGACACTATGGAAGCTCATGGAACTGAGCGGCCATTGTTACACTCCAAAGTGTTGTTGAACCAAAGAGATCATCGTCCAACTACAGAACCTCATGTCACTAAGTCTTCACTGTGACACAGCAAGATTCCATGAAACTAATTGTCCATTGTGACAATGCAAATCCAAGGAGACCATGGTGACACTAGGGAAGCTCATGGAACCAAGCAGCCATTGTGACAAAGGAAGGCCTCGTGGAATTAAGGAGACCATTGCTACATAAGGGAATCTCATGGAACCATTGTTACAGTCCAGAACGAAGGAGACCATTTTGACACTACAGAACCTCATGGAATCAAGGGTCAGTTGTGAAACAGTTGTGCTTCATGGAACCAAGAAGCCATTGTGACACAGCAGGGCCACATGGAACCAATGGTCCATAGTGTGGATCCAAGGAGTCCACACCCATACTATAGAACTCCATGGAACCAAGGGTCCGTTTTGACACAATTGGGCCCCAAAGAGACAAATTGTCCATTGTGACAGTGCGGCTCCAAGGAGCTCATGGTGACACTACAGAACCTCATGGATCTAAGGAGCCATTGTGACCCTGTGGGGCCTCCTTGGAACAAAGGGCCTTGTTGATAGTATGGAAGATGCTCATGGAAACTATGGGACATTGTGGCACTGCAGAGCCTCATGGAACAAAGGAGACCAATGTGACAAAGAGGAATTTGATGGAACCAAGCAGCCATATGCACATGACAGAACCAAGGAGACCATTGTTGGCAATACAAAACCTCAGGGAACTGAGGGGCCACTGTTATACAATGTGGCCCCATGGAATCAAATATTCCTTTTGACACAGTGGGGCTGCTTGTCACCAATTGTCCATTGTGATACTGCAGATCCCAGAGATTGTGGTTACACTATGGCAGGTCATGGAACCAAGGGGCTGTTGTGGCACACCAAGGCTTTGTGGAACCAAGGAGAGCATTGTGGCAGTGCAGAACCAAGGAGGCCATTTTGACAAGACAGACCCTAATTGAATCAAGGGTTGAGAAGAATCCAAAGGGTTAAGAGTTTAACTAAAGGGATAGAAGCAAGAAGTAATGGATATTAATGAAGAGTTTAGAGTAGAAGCAATGTAGGATAGTGATCATTGCCAGATGAAGCTGGTTTGAGAAGACAATATATTATTTGTCAGACTTTGCTGTGTTTGTAGAAATTATGAGGGGAGGATGGAGTATTGTAAAGATGAAGGAACTGTAGGTGCACCTGGGCCCCAAAAGCAGTCAGAATCAGGCTGGAGAGCTTGAGCTATGCCCAAGGGGTCAGAGAGTCTGCCAACAAGACCAAGGTGAAAGGTTTACCTTGAGGAAGACATTCCTGACTTCGTCCTAAGGCACCACTGACCCATTTCAAATCCCCCCAACCCAATTTGAGTGCAGGACTGCACAAGCGTGAAAGGACTTTGAGCTCATTTTATGATGAAGAGGAGAGAAGGCAGGGTTAAGTAATATGTATGTATAGGTGTGTTGAATAATTATATGAATATGTAAGATTTTGTAGATAAATAGAGAGCCAGAGCTCTGCGATTTCTACACACGTCTTTGGGAGGTTACTACACGTGTTGCCTGGCACTGAATTAAACACACCACTTCCAAGCTTTAATTAGTTGGAGAGTCTTTGTCTGTGCTTTATTTACTTGATAGTGGAACCAAGGGTCCATTATTGTACAGCAGGGCCTCATGGAACCAGGGGGCCATTGTGACACTGTGGGGCATAATGGAGACAAGGACACTGCTGATACTGAAATCCACTGGATAGAAACCTTTGAACACAGTTTTGAGTATTTGAGGGCAGGTATTCTTTATTACAGTGTGCTGGTCACTTGGGCAATCCTTCCTCCATTTGAGTACACTGAGCATCAAATGAACAGAGTTTTGATCACACACACTGATTATGCATTCTTTAGCTATCTCCACTTCCTTTGAATCTCCTTGACATAGTTACACCCTTAAAAAAATACTTTTATCGTTCTTTGTGGTCTGTCTTCAAGATCCACGCAGAGACAAACAACCGACTCCAGGTGTGGGGGGAGGCCTGTGCTAGCTATGGTGGTTGCAGGGGCTGGTGTGGGACAATTGCCCTGGGGCACCTTCCCAGGCTGTCCCCAGAAGAGAGACACAGCCAGGGCCCTGCTCTGCTGCTCCCTCAGGTCCATGCCAGGAGCTCTGGCTGTGCCAGGACACTGCTGGGTGCCCCCCTGCACACTCCCCCTCTGCCCCTGGGCACTGGTCTTTGCTTTGCCAGGGCATTCCTGGAGCACATTGCTGACAGCAGCTGTGCAGGGAGAGCAAAGCCTTCCTGGGCTGCCCTCAGGAGATGATGATGCCCTTTGCTGCTGGAGCTGCTGTGCTGGAGCCCAGCTGTGTCCCAGCAGTGCCCATGGCCTGGCCCTGCCTGTGCTCACAGCACGCACACGCAGCAGGACAGTGACCAAGCTGCCACAGCCCTGCGGCCTGACAGCCACAGAAGGGCTGGGAAGGAGAGGCTGCAGCTGGGAAGAGCAGCTGTGGGAAGAGCCAGGGCCATTGTCCCTGGCTGTGCTGCTGGGCTGGGAGTGTCTGCCCTGCACCTCTGCTCACAGGCACTGCCCCTGCAGAGACAGAGAGGGGCTGAGGGAACATCTTGGGCACACAGGGCTGTTGCAGTGCGTGCTTGCCCCGGCCCCGGCCCGGTGTCCAGCCTGGGCCTTCCGGCAGCTCCCAGCACGCCTCAACAAGTCACTTTGTGGGGGTTCGGCTCTCACAACTGGATAACGCTGTAAGGCTGGAACGAAGAAAGAGGGGACTCTCTCTCGTAGTTTCCAGGGAACAGAGGCTTTATTCGGGGGTGGGGGAAAAGGGGGTCAGGGTGATCCCCCCAGCCACCAGGCTGGTGCCTCTGGAGAGAGACCCCGAGCCTGGGGTGGTGGGCGGTTTAATACTACAATTCTGGGGTGGGTTCTAAGTAACAGATACCAATAAAACAATTCAAATACATCATGCCAAACTAAGTCACTTAAGTTCTAACAAATCCAGCACAGGTTCTGGGATGGGCCGAGGACGGTCTTGCAAGGTTAGTGGCTAATATTACTGTACTTCAAAGATAAGGATTATATGATGGACAAGAGGGAAATTATGCATGACAGAGGGGGTGAGACAGGGGAGAACCAATAAAAGAAGGATTCTAAGCAGGGGCTAAAGCTGTCCTAGAAACCCTTATCGAACTACAAGAAAGTTACATACTAACACAAGAAATACATCCTAAAACAAAAGGGCTTTCTAGAGTTGTGCAAGCTATGCTAATACTTAACAATAAAACCCTTCATGCTGTATTCACAGCCAAGGCCTGCACATAATATTTTTTGCATAGTCACACTTCCCCCATTTTTTTTTTAAATTTGTTACTGATCTGGTGTGTAAATCTCTGAGCTATTTTTGCTCCTGGTAACTTCGTCCAGTGGAAATTCGTTGGCTGGCTCCACTGAATGCACAGAATGCACAGAGGGGGTGGAAGTGGAAAAAACTTCACGCATGATCAAACTTTTTACCAAACCCAAAGCAATGGCTACAACTAACACAATGAACAACACTAACAGTCTTGTTTTGATCCATGAGCTGGCAACACTAGAAAGTCCAACACCTGAAAAGATGTTGTCAAACCAGTCCCCTGTTTCTTCTTTGATGGAATTGACCATCTCTCGCAGCTGGTGGACAGATTTTCTGACGTCTTCTGCTTTGGATGATAGATTGAAGCAGCAGAGTCCTTCGAATTCCTCGCATGAATTTTGATTCAATAAAAGCAAGTAATTGATGGCAGCTCTATTTTGGAGCGTTGCCTGTCTGGTAATCTGCTCATCTGATAAGAGATCACTTATAGCACGAGACGTTAAATTTGGTTGTTCGGCTACCCAACACTCCAATCGGCCTAATTCTCCCACAGACTTTGCAATTGACACCCAAGGTAAAAAAACTTGACAGGGCTGCTGACTTTGCCCTGGACCAATGGATAATTTCTGAATTGCAATCCAAATTAAGACTTGTCAGGTCTCTCTTCTGAACTTGAAGAGAGAAATTTTTCTTGTGCCAATTGAGAATCTGAGTCATATTAGGGGTAAAGAGGCTCAACTTACCCAGAGTGCAAGGACCTCCGATCAGGCGAGCAGGAATGCCAGTGAATGCCCTGTCACCACAAACAAGGAAAAAACCTTTGGGAAGGGAAAGGAAATTGCTAGCAGAAGGAGTAAGGACATGTACAATTTTTTCACACCAATTTGTTGCCATATAAGAAATTTCAGCTTGTCTCAAATTGTAAAACGACTTTTCTTGCTCTTTAGGAGGGGTGTACATTAAATGAACACAAAAAGGAGCTTTGAGGGGACCCAAGAAGTTCCAAGTGGGCACGGCCGAGAGTCTGTGACCATTGTTTCCAAAAAGCAAGGGGATTTTTAACAACAGTGGAAGGGGGCTCATTTATTTCTTGAAAGTCCCTAACTGTGATAGGTTTCTGATTGAAAATTTGACGCCAACGGAGGAGTGTTTGAGGATACTCTTCTTCTTTCACAGGGATTCCTACCAGGCAGGCAGACATGGGATTTTGGGCTGAGGCTGAGGCTAGACAAATGTGATCTTGGCCTAGACTCTGTGCGAGGGTTTTCCACACATTGGTTTTTGGCTGCGGGACAATCCAGAAGAAAGCCAGGGTTGGCAAACTGAGCAGCATCACAAATGCAAACACTCCCGAACTACGAATTTCCATGCTGACCACCAGGCCTGTAGTTCTGTAACTTAAAAGAAAATAATTCAGTTAAACAAACACTGAAAACACTCAGCAAGAGGAAGCAGCTCCTCTGCTTCTTCCTCTTGCCAAAACATCCAGGAGGGAATAGTAACTGGGCAAGAAGGCTCTGTATCTGAACCTTCCTGTTCTTCATCCTTTTTTCTCCTTCTCCAGGAGGCCACGGCTGCTTGGGGCACTTTTGCTTCTGAAGTTTTGGGGACATAGGGTCTCACACATCGGGAGGGAATCCACCGCAAGCCGGCGGGAGTGGAGACAGAGGCGTACCCGCGCCCCCAGGTGACTAAATCATGAGGACCCTGTATCCTCAAAGTTTCTGGATCTTTGACAAGGACCTTTGGCCTTTCACGGGGTTCTAACAGAGAGCTCCCTCGAAAGTGCCTTGTCACCGGCGAGTTAATGGTCTCAAAGGAACAGTTAAGAAAATTCTAAGTGAACAGAGCACGGGCCAATCTCACTGATGGTGGTTCAATTTTGAGGATTGGTTGCTGCTGACTGAGGACTCTTTTGAGGTTAAGATGAGTCCTCTCCACAATTGCTTGACCTGTCAGAGAGTGGGGAATCCCTGTTTTGTGTTCCACTCTCCATCGCTGTAAAAAGTTGCTGAATTCTTTAGATGTGTATGCTGGTGCATTATCTGTTTTCAAGGACTTTGGGATGCCTAAAACAGCGAAAGCCTGGATAAAATGCTTGATAGCATCTCCAGCTTTCTCTCCTGTGTGGGCAGATGCAAAAACAGCTCCTGAGAACGTGTCGACAGAGACATGCATGTACTTCTGCTTTCCAAAAGGGGCAAAGTGCGTGACGTCTGATTGCCACACTTCACAGCTGGACAAACCACGGGGATTGACACCTGTGGGCAGAGATGGGATTGCACATTTGTTACATTGTGAACAGCTATTTACAATTGCTTTGGCTTGGTCACGAGTTAAATCAAACTGCCTGACCAGACCCGGTGCATTTTGGTGATGGAGTTGGTGACTGATTCTTGCTTGCTCAAAACGATTTGGCAGCGGGGCTACCTCAACAGAGGTTGTGAGAGCATCAGCTCTCTTGTTTCCCTCTGCAATGAATCCTGGGAGCTCTGTGTTTGACCTGGTGTGCATCACAAAAAAGGGGTGTTCTCGGAGAGAAATAAGTTTCACGAGCTTAGAAAGCAACTGAAAAAGTGTGATGTTGGAGACTTCTTGCAGCACAGACTGTTCTGCTCTAGAAACTATCCCTGCAACATAACCGGAATCTGTTACCAAATTAAAAGGTTCAGAAAATTTTTCAAATGCTCTGACAACTGCAGCCAATTCAGCAACCTGAGGTGAGCCTTCTACCTCTGCAACATCTGATTCCCACTGATGTGAATCGGGGTCTCGTCAAGTCATTACTGACTTGTGAGATTTACCCAACGCGTCTGTGAACACTGTCAATGCATTAAGTGGTTTTCTGCTCTGGATAGTTTTCAGCTCTAAATGAAATTGAACATCAGCATTGAAAATTTTGTGTGCGGGCTGATGAACAGAAATTTGGCCAGAGTAGTTATCTAGAGCGAACTGCAGTGCTTCGTTCTCTTGGAGCAGATGCTCAAGCATGATTTTTGTAATTTGGCCTGAATTCAATTTAATTGGCATGTGAATGCACTCAAAGTCACAACCAGCCAGTTCTCGAAGACGAATTCTGGCTTTTCGAATTAATTCAGCCATCAATTCTTGTGGCTTTGTCATTCTTTTGGACCTGTGATAACTCAGAAAGACCCATTCTATAATAGAGAGAGGATCCTCTTTGTTTTGGACTTTTTCTGATTTTTGAGGGGTTTTTGTGTCCCACTGAAAAA
This sequence comes from Phylloscopus trochilus trochilus, assembly GCA_016584745.2. Lineage (NCBI taxonomy): Eukaryota > Metazoa > Chordata > Aves > Passeriformes > Phylloscopidae > Phylloscopus > Phylloscopus trochilus. The sequence goes on from WQNJ02000054.1 coordinate 3,307,847, forward strand.
TCATCCCATGAAGATGTGGCAACTTTCCTAGGATAATGAAACGAAAAGGCAGGTCAGGCTTGCACCTGTTGGCCTGTCTGGTGGACATTGCATGCTGAATTTTTTCGAGTGCAGTTTCTGCCTCTGGGGTGAGAGTTCTGGGGGAACTGAGCTCCTCTCCCCCCTTTAACAAATCAAAAAGGGGGGCTAGATCTTCAGTAGAAAGACCCATCCAAGGTCTCACCCAGTTCAAAGATCCACACAGTTGATGAACATCTGCAAGGGTTTTAATTTGGGTCTTGATTTGTAATTTTTGAGGAACAATGGTCCTCTTTCCAATTTTGAGCCCCAGGTACTTCCAGGGCAGCATCTTTTGGATTTTGGACTCTTGCAGCTCAAACCCTGCACCAACTAGTGAAGACACTGTGAGGTCAAGTGCATGCTCCAACAAGTCGTTTGTGTCAAAACATCATCGATGTAATGTTAAATGATCGCTTGGGGCACTGCTGCACGCACAGGTTCGAGCAGAGAGGAAACATACTGTTGGCATAGCATGGGAGAGAACTTGAGACCTTGGGGTAAAACTTTCCACTGATACCTCTTTCGCGGTGCCTCCTGATTAAGGGACAGCACCGAGAAAGCAAAGCGTGGGGCATCATCAGGGTGAAGAGGAATGTGAAAGAAACAATCTTTTATGTCAATCACAGTCAAATTCCAATTCTCAGGGAGCATAGTTGGGGAAGGCATCCCTGGTTGCAGGGGTCCCATGTCCTCAACTACCTCATTAATTTTGCAGAGGTCGTGAAGGAGCATCCACCTAGTCTTGTCTGCTTTTTGAATAACAAACACAGGAGAGTTCCACAGTGAAGTGGTCTCTTCAATGTGGCCTTTTTTCAACTGCTCTTCTACTAATTCGTTGAGCGCCTTTAATTTCTGTTTAGAAAGCGACCACTGTTCTATCCAAACTGGTTCATCTGTCAGCAAATTCAGTTTTTGGATAGGATGCTCCTCAGTGACCGCAACTTGAAAAACCTTTGAAGGGTCAGGAATATTAATTGTGACTCCCCATTGGGACATCAAATCTCTTCCCCACAGGGGTTCCTCAAAATCCAATACAAAAGGGCGTAAAGTTGCCAATTGCCCATTCGGCCCCTCAGTTGTGACTGCTTTCTTTGACTGTTTGGCCAGTTGCAAACCTCCAATGCCATTTACATGTTGAACAATGTCTTGTAATTCCCAGTGTGACGGCCACAACTTTTCTGGCACGATCGTGACATTTGCAGCTGTGTCCCAGGCCCCTTTAAGGAGTTTGGATTCCCCACCCATGGAGAGTTTACAGTAATCTTTTGGCTTGTTAGAGCCTATCTTTTTTACCACAGCGACAGTGGTGTCTCTGTTGCTTTCTCCCTTGCCATCCTCTGTGGCACCATCCTCTGGACCTGCCTTTACTGCCAACCCTTGCAAAGATGGGATTGCCTGGGCAATAATTTGCCCTTTTGGTAGAAATGTGGGTGGGTTTTCACTGCACAGCCACACAACAAACTGCTCTGGGTCAGTTGTTACGATCCCAGTGGCAATCTTTATGTCTGAGGGGGTGAACTTACAGTCTCCGATGACAAAAAATTTTGTGCCTATCAAATGCCACGTGCCGGGTTCCTTTGAGACCGCGGCTGTTTGCCATTGATTGTCTCGCAGGTGAAGAGGCTCAGCCAACCTGAGCCTGAAAAGCTCATACCTGTCCATCGCTGTCAAGGATCCTGTTGGCTCAGGCAAAATTATGTGCCTCGGTTTCTCTGGTTCTGTCAGTTTCTGTGAAGAAAGAGACAAATCTGATTTAAATGACTTTTTTTCTTTTTTGGTGTTTTGGGCTGCCCGATTGGGATCTACACGCTGGGCAGTCCCGCACTCTTCACTCAGTTTTTTGACTCTCTGGTGTTCTTTGTGTTCTCACTCCCCCCCACTTCCCCCTTCTTTTAAAAAATTGTCAAATTGTTTTTTCAATGGACACTGGTTGGTCCAGTGACTGTTCTGCCCACAGAGGAAGCAAGGGCGTTCTGGTCGTGCAGAACTGGTCGTCTTTTGTGGCTCTGATGTCTTCCACGTCTTCTGGGCTTTAGATGTTTCCACGGCAGCAGCAGTGACTTTCTGGCGTGCTTTCTGTTCTTTGAAAGCTGGCTTCTTGCACCATGGAACTGTGACACTCACGGCTTGAAGCATTTGTCTGAGCTGAGGGATGGTCCCTGGTTCTCTTGGGATGAGACTGATGGCAGCCATGCACTCTTCGTTTGCATGGGAGAATGCTGAATGACTTGTTTCTGGGCTTCTTCTGCAACAACTTGCTGTTCAACTGCCATCGACAGCCAATCCACAAAATCGACATAGGATTCTTGTGGTTCCTGAAAAATTTCTAAATAACATTGAGAGGACCCAGCAGGTTGCATTTTCAAAAAGGCTTTACAAGCTAATTCAGTTACAAACTCAAGAACATTTTGAGGAATATTGTCTGCCTGGTCTGTAGCTAGTTTCCAGTGTCCCTCACCCATTAAATGGTTGAGGGTGATCGGATTTCCTGCATTGTCTGTGGCTGTGTTTGGGTTATCTAACAAGCCTGAGAGTGCATCTTTCAAGAGATTTGCCCAGGTTCCCTCCCAAAGCTCAAATTGAGCTTTCCCTGATAGACATTTGAAAAGCTGTTTTAAATCTGATGGGACAACTGTGATTCCAGCTAAAGAAGAAAACAACATTCCTTCAAATTAAGAGCTGTTCTTTCCACGTTCTTTTAAGGCTTCCATCAAATCTTTAACAAGCGACTGAGGAAATGCACGCCAGGTCACAAAGATGTTTCTGTGCCCACGGGTCCTGCGATAAGTAACTGGAGTAATGAAAGGCACGTTTTCACCCCTTGGCTTTTGTCCCGTTAAATCTAGGACCCCTGCTGTGGCAGCTGCCGTTGGAGCTGGGGCGGCTACAGGCTCACAGTGTGTTTGGGGGTGGGTCCAGCAGCAGGCTGGGGGCGGTGCTTCACTGATGCAGCAGGGATTGGGAGAGGGGCTGCCCGGGACTGCCTCTGTCGCCGCGCCCACTGGCAGCGGTGGTGGTGGCAGCGGCAGCAACGGCAGGAGCCCAGGCTGGCACCGGGGCTGGCACCGGGGGCGTAAGCAGGGTTGGACTGGGGCGGCGCTGCGCCGGATCATGCCCGCCACATGCCGGGCCCGCGGGTGCCGCCGAGCTTGGGACTGCTAATGGCGGCAGCGAGGGCGCGCGGGGAGCTCCCGCTGCGCACTCTGGAATGGGTTCGGCTGTGCGCGTTGGGGGGGGCAGGGCCGGCTCCAAATGCCGCGGCTCTGGGCAAAGCAGCGGCGCCGGGTCCCCACCCCGTGGCTCTGGGAAAAGCGGCGGCGGTGGCTCCAGCTGCGGCCGCGGGTTCCCCGGGGCCGGTGGCGGCTCCAGGAGCGGGGGAGGAAACGGCACGGGGACGGAACTTGGCGGCACAGGCCCAGTGCCAAAACGGTGCGAGGCTGGGAGAGGTTGGGCTAGGGGCGGGGCCGTGCCTGCCTGGGTCAGGACGGGAACACCCCATCCCGAAAGCGGGGATGGCATGAGAGGGGTTTGGGGCGGAGGTGGGGCAGTCCCACTCCCCAGGAGCGATGGCGGCGGCGCGGGGAGGGGAACGCGGGACGGCGGCTGGGAGCAGGGACCCAGCAAAACCAAGAGGGGTTGGGGTGAGGGCGGGGCCGTACCCATGTGGCTGCAAAAGGCGGGCACACCCCACCCCGGGCTCTGCGGGGGCGGAGAAAAAGGCAGGGGCAGTTCTGCGGACAAAGGGAAAAGCGGGTAAAGGGGAGGGCTAATGGGAAGGGAAAGCAAAGCCTTGGGAAGAAGAAGCTTGGGAGAAAGGACAAAGAACTGATGGTGCTGGTGGCACCGAAGGCATTTCTTTTTCAGCAAACGAAAAACGAACTCTCGGTTTGTTTTCTGGGTGACTGGGGGGAGTTTTGGGAGGGGGTCGGTCATCCGTGCCAGCCAGATGACTCTGGGAGGCCCCAGCAGTCCAGCCGTGACTGCTAGAGCAAGCATTTTTCAAAAACCTCAAAGCAGCGGAACTTTTGGACCCCGAGGGGCTTTTTGTGTCTTTGAGAATTCTTGAGGGGTATTTTGGGGATTTGGGTGTTTTGGGAGTTGCGGGAAGCGGGGAAGAAGGGAAAGAAGGGGAGGAGGGGGAAGAAGGAAAAGCAGAAAAAGGGGACAAAGGGGAAGAGGCTGCTGAATTGTTTTGCAAAGATGCAATATTTTTTCCTTGCATTCCTTCAATTTCTTTCAAGGCAGATATTAACTGCCATGGCCAAAATATGAATTTTGAAGCCAAAACGTCTCCTGACCTGGCTAGCTTTTGTAACTTTTTTAAAACCTCTTCCCAAAACAAAATACAATTTACTTGGTCCAAATTAACATTTGTAAAATGCAAAAACAAATACCTAATGAACTTCTTCAACTCCTTTTTTGAATGCTTTACTTTCACAACAATCAAAACTCCAATTAAACTTTTAAAAACCTCTTTCTGGGTGGTCAAATCATTCCCCATTATGAGCTAGCTGTTATCCTTCCACCACCCCTTCCAGCACCCCTCCCACCCCCCCGCGGGCTATTCTTTCCTAGGGAGAGGGCCTCTGCTTGGGGAGGGACCATGGTCCACCCTCCTCCTCCCAAGGGGTTGCACAACCTAAAAATCCTGTGGCTTTTCCAAGCTTGCTGGTGGGTATCTCCCCTCCTCTTGAGGAAAATACTCACCGACCCTGGGGGACAGCGGGAGGCATTGCTGGGGCGACCACAAGCCAAAGAGAACTCCTTTTGGGACAGGAGCTGTTCTCTTCGTCTACCAGAGGCGCAAACTTTGCAAACTAACTCTGGTTGCTCTTGAGTTCGAGGGTCACTTTGAACCTCTCACAGGGTCCAGACTTGGGCCACTGTCTCGGACCCACGTCACAGCGTGTCAACTACATCTGCAGGTCTCATATTGGGCACCAAACTGCTGTGTTGTGTATCTCTTTCTGGCCCAGCCTGGTTTTCAGCTTGGGCCCCCAGCTGCTCTAATACGCTTCAACAGTACCTGTTGGTGGGATCTTGGCTCTGCAGGCAGATTGACTCACACTGTCATGGCTGTGGTAGAAAAAGGGGACTCTCCAAGGCTTCCAGAAAACAGAGGTTTTATTCAGGGGGTCAGGGGATGCCCCAGCCTCAGTCTGGTGCCTCCAAACAGAGACCCCGGACCTCGGCTGCAGGGCGTTTTTGCTCAGGACAGTTCAAGGGGTGGATACAAAGTGTATAAACCAATAAAACAATCCAAACACTACATGCCAGCTAGCTTACTTAAACACTAACAAATCCAAAATAAGTTTGGGAGTGGTCTCAAGGGTCCTGCCAACCAGTTGCCGAAACTCTCAGACCTTGAAGATAAGAATGGTGATGGACAGAGAAAAAAATCATACATGAATCAGAAATGAAACAGGGAAAAGAACCAATAGAAATAAATCTCCAAGCAGAGGCTCAGATTGCCTCAGAAACCCTTATCAAACTATGATAAAAATACATCCTGGGGCAAGAGGCCCCTTCACGGTATCTGCTATACTAAAATTACAATAAAAAAAACTAGACTATGTTCCTACCAAAAGCTTATAAAACATTTCTTGCAAAACCCACAATCCATCACCAGTGACCCTCAGACTTTCCCATCACCCACATCCACACATCAGCTGGGAGAACATGTCACAGCCAAGGACTGCAGAGCCACTCCTGGACACTGGAAATTCCTGCAGGTGCCTCCAGCCACAGGTGAGGCTCCAACCTCGCTGTGAGAGGGCCCAGCTCTGATACTGCTGGGTAACCAAACTGACAGCACTTCTAGAATGGGAACATCTGGATTCATCCTCCTCTTGGGTTCCTCCCAAAGCCTGGCCAGGCCCCACACAAAGCCAGATGTCAGATTTCATGGCTTTGTCCAAATTCTAAACATAGAATGGTCAATACATGTTTCACTGTCTTTGGTTATGGAACCAAAAATGTGTATTCTATTTCATTTGTTGAAAGCAGCTGGGGAGATGTTTTTCTTTATCTCTTCTTGTAACTCTGGGGGGAGGGAGGCAGATGCCTTTTGATAATGGGCTAGCTGTTCAAACCAGGTGGGGCAGTGTTTCTTATCTCTTTCACCACCTGTCCTCCCTCCAGGGGGATATTTTCTGCTGATGGGCCATGAAGGCTCACCAAGGACATGAAACATTCCATCATCCCATTGGGAGATGCTTCACCCAGTGGGGGGAGCCAACCACTCCTACCTGGATAAAAACTGAGACGTAGGAACACGAGGGATCTGGTTCCACGGGATTCCCGGAGGACGACCAGAGCCGCCTTCACCATCACTGGACCTTTTTCTCTCAGGATCATCTCTACTCCAACAACCACATCTGCCACTCCAAGAGGACTCACTTATGGACTGTTTCCAACACCCTGACCAACAGGGTGTCAGGTTGTAGCTCTGACTCTGTCAGGGTTTCTAGGATTATTGTTTCTTTGCTTGTTTGTTTTTTTGTTTGTTTGGGGTTTTTTTACTACTACATTTGTACCGTTAATATTCTTAGTAAAGAACTGTTATTCCTATTCCCAAATCTTTGCCTGAAAGTCCTTAATTGCAAAATTATAATTTGGAGGAGGGGAAGGGGTTTACATTCTCCATTCTGAAGGAAACTCCAGCTTTCCCTGGCACATACCTGTCTTTCCAAACCAAAACAGTTTATTAGAAGCTCTCTGAAATATTTCTCCATAACTCTAAGAAAAAAGATTCCTAGTGAACTGCACCAGACCAGAGGGAAATCAAGGCATAGCCATGGTTTGTCAGGACTTGCTTGATCCTAATGAGCCCCATGGTGCATTCGGTGCTGAGCCTTTGAACCTCAGGGCCTGAGAGGAGATTGCACAAACCTTCCCAGAAGTCCAAGTCAGAAGAAAACTTCAGGCATGAATGGGTCCCACTAAGGCCCATCCCCACCACAGGCTCCTCATGGAGTCCTTGGAGGAGAGAATTGGATTGCACAAAATCCTCCCAGAAACACAGCGTGGGAAGGAAAATCCAAAGTACCTTAAATATCTTGAGTATCTCAGAGTAAAAATGAGCCCCATTGAGGGTTAGTGCAAAGCTCTCAAGGGACTAATTAAAGCAGATAATTAGACGCCAGGATGGCACAAAAACCTCTCAGAGACTCAGTGTCAAAAAAAGTTCTTAAAAAAATTTTAAGTACCTTAAAGTAGTAATGAGCCCCACTGAGTGTTTTTACTGCCTAAGAATCCCAAGGGACTAGTTAAAGTAGATAATTTGGGCCATGATTGCACAAACTTCTAAAACTCACTGTCAAAAAAAGCTCTTTATCAAACTTTGAGTACCCTGAAGCATTAATGAGCCCCACTGAGTGTTGTTACTGACAAAGCCTCTCAAGGGACTAATTACAGCAGATAATTGGAGGCCATGAGTGCAGAAACCTCCCAGAAACTCCAAGGCAAAAGCCAAACCCAAAGTCCTTTGGAAAACCTGCAGTGCCTGGAGCATTAAGGGGAGCCCCCGAGGGCCATTCCTGACCAGGGCTCCCCAGGGACTCCTTCCAGCAGATCCTTGAGGCCACTGGGCTGTCAGGGGGATGCTGAGGGCAGGACAAGGGGCTGAGAGTGCCCAGCCTTGCTGGGGCTGTGCCAGGAGGCCCCAGGGCCTCAGGACAAGGTGTCTCCTAACAGCCCTTGGTGGCACAGACCCTGCTGTGCCCCAGGCCACCAAGACTGGGCTTCTCTTTGTCCCCTCCTGTCATCACTGCCTGCAGTTCTCTGCTCTGCCTGAGGTCTGGGCACACTTTCTCTGTTGTGTGCCTCACTGGGACCCATTAAAACTTCCAGAAACTTTGGAGTTGGATTCTGACTTAGAGTCCATGAGAGGTTTCATCATCTCCCTGTCAGGGACTGATGTTCAGCACCTCAGTACCAGCCCCAAAATGGTAATTAAAGTCTTTGTGCTGTGTCTGTGCTGCTGAGCTGGGCTGGGCTCCTGGCACAGAGGCGGCAGCTCCTGGCAACCAAGAAGAGCTTAAAAAGCTGAGCAGCTCTTCTCCCACCCCAGCAGGGCTGGGGCTCTGCCTGCAGCCACCCCAGGCACAGCACACAGGCACAGAGAGCTTCAATCATTCAGGGCTGGGAAGGTGCTGAGAAGAGACTGGGGGAGAATCACTGCCAGCCCTTGGCACAGGAACCTCTGACTGCAGGACAATGCAGCTGCAGCTCCTGCAGGGATCTCCTCAAGCTGGAACAGCCCAATGCCTGCAGACTCTGTGAGTACAACTCTCTGAGTATTTCTGGTGCAGGGGAGGTGAAATGCTCATGAAGCTCTGAGACACTGAGCTTCTGCCCATTCCCAAAATATTTCCAGGACAAGGATTTATTTTAAAATGGGGATGTTTCTTGAGGCTTTGTTTTCATTTCCTAATATTAGGTAATGGGGGAGAAGGAGAAAAAAAATGAAAAATGTATCAATAATTTTGACAAGTCCTTGGGACACCTGAACTCTCTGTGCTCAGCAGGTGTGCAGGAGTTCCCTGATGTGCTTTCAGCCACTCCTCTGCCCATGGACAGCACCAGCATCACCTTTGCTGGGCCCATCAGGCTTAGTCTGAGCTGTCCTTTCTCCAGGCTGCCAACACAACCTGGCCCCAGCCAGTGCCCTGCAAACAGGCAAGGTTGTGTAGGGCCAAGGAGAATGCACAGAGATTTGGGGTCTGGGAGTGCTGGCAGGGAGAGCTCAGGCACAGGGAAAGCCCTGCAGGAGGAAAATCTCCAGGAAGCAGAGAGCAGATGAGGCAATGAGAGAAAACAAACGCCAGCAATGTTGTGGCAGGGAGAGTTCAGAGATCTCCACAGGAGCCCCTTCCTCTGAACAAGCCCCCTCCCTCCTGTCCCCCAGCCCAGCCTCTGCCCTCAGGGCTGGGGCTCCAAGGCCTGAAGCCCCTCCTGTGCAGGCAGAGCTGCAGCAGAGCCCTGGGGCAGCTCTGCAGCCCCGGGCCCAGTTCCCTCTGCAGAGCACAGGGCTGGGAGCAGCTGCCCGGCCCTGGGGGGCTCTGGGAGGGGGCACAGCTGGCTCAGGGTGATGCTGTCCCCAGTGCCCAGCTCTGGGCAATGCTGTCAGTGCAGCCAGGGCAGGAGCTGCATCTCCCTCAGTCCAATGCCAGCACAAGGACACTTGGAAGTCTCCCAGGGATTTCAGTCCAAGCTGGGAGCTTCAATCCAGGATGCAAACCTGTCCTGCAGCATCTTTGTGTTATCTGAAAGACCCCTGGAGAAAGACAGAGGTGTTCTGACACAGGAAATGCTGTTGGGTTGGTGAAATGAGCAATGTGAGTCCTTGGCTACAAAAGTGGGGCTGGGCTGTGGTGGATCCTTCTGCTCTCAGCAGTACCTGGGGATTCTTTAGGGGAAACATGGGAAGCTGATCACCCTCCACCTGAGAAAGGCTAAAGCCCAGAAAAACTCTGTGCAGGTCAGAATGACAGACCATGTCACCTCATTCTCCGCTCATCTTTTTTCCCCACAGAACTTGCTCTGTTCTCCCTGGGGGCAACAGAAATGCTGAGGGTTTGATATCCAAGAATACCAGGAGAGACATGGGGGGACCTTTAAAAGAAAACTGTAAAACTCTTAAAAACAAAAGGCTGTCTGTGTGTTCGAGGGGAGGGTTTATGGGAAATGGCTTTGATTTTGGTTCCAGGTATCTCCTCTAACTCTTCACTGTCCTTTTCTCCATGGCAGTACCCTCAGCCCAGGCACAGCAAATGTCCAACAGCAGCTCCATCAGGCACTTCCTCCTGCTGGCATTGGCAGACAGGAGGCAGCTGCAGCTCCTGCACTTCTGCCTCTTCCTGGGCATCTCCCTGGCTGCCCTCCTGGGCAACGGCCTCATCATCAGCGCCGTAGCCTGCGGCCACCACCTGCACAGCCCCATGTTCTTCTTCCTGCTCAACCTGGCCCTCACCGACCTGGGCTCCATCCTCACCATTGTCCCCAAAGCCATGCACAATTCCCTCTGGGACACCAGGAACATCTCCTACACAGGATGTGCTGCACAGGCCTTTTTCTTTATGTTCTTCCTCTCAGCAGAGTACTATCTCCTGACCATCATGTGCTACGACCGCTACGTGTCCATCTGCAAACCCCTGCACTACGGGACCCTCCTGGGCAGCAGAGCTTGTGCCCACATGGCAGCAGCTGCCTGGGCCAGTGCCTTTCTCAATGCTCTCATGCACACAGCCAATACATTTTCCCTGCCCCTGTGCCATGGCAATGCCCTGGGCCAGTTCTTCTGTGAAATCCCACAGATCCTCAAGCTCTCCTGCTCAAACTCCAGACTCAGGGAACTTGGGCTTCTGGTTGTTAGTGCCTGTTTAGCTCTTGGCTGTTTTGTGTTCATTGTTTTCTCCTACGTGCAGATCTTCAGGACTGTGCTGAGAATCCCCTCTGAGCAGGGACGGCACAAAGCCTTTTCCACCTGCCTCCCTCACCTGGCTGTGCTCTCCCTGTTCCTCAGCACTGCCACATTTTCCTACCTGAAGCCCCCCTCCATGTCCTCCCCATCCCTGGATCTGTCCCTGTCAGTTCTGTACTCGGTGGTGCCTCCAGCCCTGAACCCCCTCATCTACAGCCTGAGGAACCAGGAGCTCAAGACTGCAGTGTGGACACTGATGACTGGATGTTTTAAGGAACATTAAACAGGCGGCCAATTTCTGCAAATCACTTGTAATAAAAGTCATCTTTGATACTTCCTGTTGGTTTAATTTAGGAGGTTCTTTTTCTTTGTTTTACTTTTTTAATATTGTCCAAAAGGAAATGCCATGGTTTGTGCCATTTCTCATTTTGTTTCTCTCCACCTCCCCTGTGGCCACAGACTGTGCCAATGAGGGGCTGAGGTCATGGTGTCTTTAAGGGACTGGACACATCTCCAAGCAAAGTTTTCTGCAGAGATGCCCCTTTGGTTCCCTTCTCTGCAGCTGCAGCAGCAATGTCTGTGTGCAGAGCTGGGGGCAGATCAGTGCTGGCACAGCAGCTGTGGCCAGCAGCAGCAGCAGCACTTGGTGCTGCCAGTGCTGCTGCCGTGGCCCTGCCCCGCTGCCCTCCTGGCCCTGCTGTTGCTGTAGGGCCTGAGTGCTCTCGGGGCCGGGCACAGGGCTGGGGGTGGCAGTGCCGGGGCTGCAGCAGGGACAGGCCATGGGCACTGCTGGCACAGCAGCAGTGCTGAGGCCTCAGCCCAGGGCCTGGGGGCTGCAGGCTCCTTGCCCAGGCTCTCTCCACAGCACATTGCCCAGGCCAATGCTGAGCAGAGAAAAGCCCCGGCAGCAGCCCCAGGCTGGCCGTGGGCAGGCTGGGGGCAAACAGCACGGCTGGGGCTCTGCAAGGGCCCTGGGCAAGCACACGGCAAGGAGCAGCAGAGCAGGGCCTGATCCATCCCCACTGCGCTGGACACCCTAGGCCAGCGGCCCACAGCCTCCTCATGCACCTGCCAACAACATCCCCCCTCTGCAGCCCTGGCCTCTCCCCCAGCTCACACAGCTGCCGCAGCCTTGCAGGCACAGCCACGGCAGCACTGCCTCAGGAGCCCCTGTTTGCCCTGCCCAGAGCAGGCCTGAGCACCCCCATGGGCTTGGTGTGGGGAGATGAAGCTGAGGGAGCACAAATGGCAGCAGGGCCTGGGGCCAGGAAGGGCTGGGCCACAGCAGGGAAACCCCTCAGGTTTGTGGTGGCCTCTGAAGTCAGCCAGGAAGTTGGTTCCCATCAGCTGGGAGTTTGCTGTGCCACTGCAGGCATTGTTGGTCAGAGCCAGGGCTGCCTGGCAGCCACCTCCAAACTGCCCTGACCATTCCCTTTGCTTCACCTTGGCTTGCTTTACTCTTCCTGCTACAAATTTCTTCCTCTTGCCCATCCCTGTTCCCTCCCTTGCAAACAGCCCATCCCAGGTTGTCCTTTCCTCTCTGGCCCCACTCCCCATTTCAGTTCCTCACTTGGCACCATGGGAACATCCCTTGGGGAGCAGGATCATCCTCCAAGTGCTTCAGGAATTGTCTGCAGGCTGCTGCAGTGCCTTCTGCTGCTCCCTTGCCAGAGGCACCCTGGCCAGGCCAGGGGGGCACATCTGGGCTGCTGTGTCTGCCTGTGGGGCTCCCTGTTGTGGGCCATGAGGAGGAGCTGCAGAGGCTCTGCAGGACTGACAGGATGGGCTTTGGGGCTGGGAGGAGAAGATGTGTCACCTGGTCTGCTGCACCTCCTGATGAGGAGGCCCAGGGCTCATCCTGCAACTGCTGCAAGGGTGGTTTCAGAGAATCCCAGAATCAGCAAGGTTGGAAAAGACCTTGGACATCATCAAGTCCAACCTGTGCCCTGACACCTCCTTGTCTCCCTTGAGCCTCATCTTCTCCAGGATAAACAACCCCAGCTCCCTCAGCTGCTCCTCACAGCACTTGTGTTCCAGACCCCTCACCAGCCTTGTTGCCCTTCTCTGGACAGGCTCCAAGCCCTCCATGTCCTTCCAAAATTGGGGGGCCCAGAACTGGATACAGCACTCGAGGTGCTGCCCAACCAGTGCTGAGCACAGGGGAAGAATCCCTGCCCTGCTCCTGCTGGCCACACCATTCCTGATCCAGGCCAGGAGCCATTGGCCTTCTTGGCCACCTGGGCACACTGCTGCCTCATGTCCAGCCTGATGTCCATCACTCCCTGCAGGTCCATTTCTGCCTGGCTGCTGTCCAGCCACTCTGTCCCCAGCCTGTAACACTGCAGGGGTTGTGGTGGCCAAAGTGCAGGACCCGGCCCTTGGTTTGTTCAACCTGACATGGTTGTATTTGGGCCCTGGATCCAGCTTGTCCAGGGCCCTGTGCAGAGCCTTCCTACCCTCCAGCAGATCCACACTTCTAGACAACTTGGTGTCACCCCTGTTCCATGAGGCCCTAGAGTGTCACCATGGTCTTCATGATTCCATGAGTCCTCCCAGTGTCACAATGTCCCTTGTGTTCCATGGGTCTTCTTGGTATCACAAAGCTCCTTGGATCCTTTTGCCCTGCAGTGTCACAATGGATCCTTGGTTCCAGGAGGTCTGGCAGTGCAGCAATGGTCTTCTTGGTTCCACAGGGTCACAATGGTCTCTTGCTCCCATGGGGCACTATGATGTCGGACCTGTTTCCTTCATTCCAAGAGTCCCTGAGGAGCAACCCTGGCCCCTTGGTTCCATGGGGCCCTGCAGTGTCACAATGGCCCCATCATGACACCAGGTCCTGCTCTGTCCCGGTGCTCTGCAAGGTTCCACAAGGCCCTGCAGTGTCACTGTGGCCTCTTGGTTCCATGAGGCCTCAGAGGGCCACCACGAATTCCTTGGTGCTGCAGTGTCACCGAGGAGCCCTGGTCACACAAGATCCTGCAGTGTCACCAGGGACCCTTGTCACAACCCACTAATGCAGGTGGGGGTTGTGACGGTTCGAGTGATCTCAGAGCACAAAAGACACAGCAGGGGACAACAACAATTTGTTCTAAACAGCAGTGCACTTTATTAAGTGCACACAGCACTGTATGTGACAGAGGGAAAGGGAGAGGGAGGAGAGAGAGAGAGAGATAGAGACAGAAAAGAAGGGATATAGCTACTGACAGAGAGACAAAGTCCTCGTGGTTCATTCTGACCAATAAATGTGTCTTTTTCCATGGGGAGATCTCCAGTTCGGGTCTTCTTGAAGGGTCTCTTTATAACCCTTTCCAAAGGAAAAGGCAACTGGCCAGAAGGTGGGGACACCATCAGCAGGTGCATTGAGACAGGACGAAGCACTCCAACTCTTGTCCATGTGTAGAGCAAATGTCCATTCAGGGAATAGGTACAGGGCAAGTACAGGACAAACCAGCCCAAAACCAGTCTGCTGTGGTGTGCCCATTGTTTCCACGTGGGTTCCCATGGGGATGCATTGGTCCAACGAGTGCACCTGCAGACAATGGTTGGCAGAGATCCCACCTCAGCCAGGCCAGAACTCCTGTATTGGGGTCTCAGGTTTTTGTCCCAGTCCTTTTTGGGGTTTTCAGTCTTCATCCTTGGTGATGGTCGTGAGGCAGATGAGGGACTTTGGGACAGTCTCTTACAGGTGGTCACTGGGGTGTAGTCATTGGGGTTGTGAGTGGGGTTGTTCATTGAGTTATTCAGTGTGGAGTGGTCAGTGGGGTGGTCAGTGGGGAGTCATCGTCAGTGGCTGTGCACAGTGGGTGTGGTCACTGGGTGTGGTCAAGTGAGGGATGGTCAATGAGAGTAGCCAGTGAGTGGGCTCAATGGGTGTGGTCATTGGGTTGTCTTTGTGGTGGGCAGTGGGTGTGGTCAGTGGGTATGATGACTGGGGTGGTCACTGGGGTGTAGGCAGCGGTGTGGTCAGTGGCTGTGGTCAGTGGGGAGTGGTCATTGGGTTGGTCAGTGGGTGTGGTAAGCGAGGTGTTTTCTGTTGGAGAGGATGAAGTAGCTAGGCTTTGCAGAGAATATGCTGAGCAGGAAGAAGATGATTAGACAGCTGAAAAGACTTGGGTGGGTGAGTCAGTGACACTCCTGCCAAGACAAAAGGATGAATAAAAGGTTGGACCTTCTCAGGTATCAGGGATAAGGTGGGTTTCACAGGTTTTGGTATGTAGAGTAGTATTGTAATGTTGTAGTTCCCATGGGCTATATGTAGATTCTGTAGGTTTTGTATCTTAAGGTGATTGGTTAATGCTCATTAGAATATTCACGATAGAAAGGGTTAAAATGGAATGTAACAAGGAGCTCGGCTTCTTTTTGCGCCCCTTCTCTTGGACCCTCTTGCCCTCTTGGACTCTTTGCACTGGATCCCTAGACTCTTCCCCAGTTAGGCTGCCTCCCCACGACCAATAAAGCACGTGTTCCAAAGAGTATCCTGGTCTTCAGATCATCTCTCTCGTCAGACACAACCAGCGTGCTTTCTAATAGTTTTCAATGGGGGTGGTCAGTGCGTGTGTTCAGTGGGGTGGTCATTGGGGTGGTCAATGGGTGTGGTCAGTAGTTATGGTCAGTGGGGTGGTCAGTGGAGTGAGGTCAGTGGGGAGTGGTCAGTGGGGTGGGTGTGGTCAGTGTGGTCATTAGGGTGTGGTCACTGGAGGGTGGGTGTGGTCATTGGCAGGGGTGTGTGAAGTACTCCCCCCTGCCTGCCCCCCTGGGCTCCTGTGCTAGCTCAGTCTTCTGGGGAGCTTTGGGGGAAATACCTCAGGGGATAGGATAAAAGATTCAAAAGAGGCTCTTACCTCAGGATTATTCCAAGTCTTTATTCTCCAAGGGGTCCCAGGGCAAAGAGACCAAACAAGGAAGAGCACGGGTTTATCCAGACTCTCTGTCTCAGGACAGACAGCTGGCACTGAGTCAATTGGCTATCAATAAGGGTGGGTAGGGTCAAACTAAGTAGTTACAGGCTTTAGGGGGTTCTGGGGAAAAACCATTTCCCCAGAGGAATCCAACAGGTGTGGTCGCTGTGGTTTATGTGGTCAGGATGGCTGTGCAGTCATTGAGATAGGAGTGGTCAATGTGATGGATGTGATCAATGGAGCAGCTGTGGCCATTTTAGGGTGTTGTCAAAGGGGTGGATGTGGCCATTTTGATGGGTCTGGTCCATTGGGTGTGGTCAGTGGGGTGGGTGTGGTCAGTGGGGTAGTGGTCAATCAGGGGGATGTGGTCACTGGGGTGGGTGTGATCAATGCAGTGGTCAGTGGATGGGTGTGGTCACTGCAGGGGGTGCATTCCATCAGAATCCACTGTGACACAGTTTCCTCCCAGGCCCCGTCAGGCCGTGCTGTGCAATGATGGAGCCTTGTTTCTACAAGGCCTGGCCATGGCCCAGGGGCACCTGTGTCCCAAGAGGCCCCACTTGGTGAAAGTGGAGCCTTGCTCCCATGGGATTCCAGGGTGTTCCAGTGGTGTCCTGGGTTCCATGAGGCCCCTCTTTGTAACAACTGAGGCTTGCTTCCTGATGCCTGACAAATGAACGTAAAAGCAGCTCCCTTTGGACCCATGGGGATCTTTCCACACCAAACAAAACTATAAGAGATCTCCTAACACCTAACTCAGGTGCTAAAACAAACAAAACACCACCTTTATTCAGTTAGTCACGTGCCTCTGTGTCAGATCCGAGGATTCTTGGGCTCAGATACAGTGGGATTGCCTGTCTCTTTCCTGCTCCAAGGTCAGGGCAAATAAAACTCAGGAGGCATTGTTTTTGAAATCTCACTCTGAAATTTATTATCCTCATCTCTTACAAACTCACGAGACGTGAGCTGTCTCTAACAAGTTGAGAAAGTGAGCTAAAATGGTGTCTATTCAAGGCTATTTAAGTCTCAATTATCCAATAAATAGTTGACATCTGTTCGGGGGGTGAATTGGGTAAATCCTTGTTTATTGCTGCTGTTTTGGTGAGCTGCCTTTTTCTGCATCTTGAATGTGTGTGCATGTGCAAGCTTTGGTCTTTCTACAACAGTTTTGCCGGTTATTGTGTATTTTTGAGGCAAGGCTACCATCTTGTGGTAAAAGTTACAATTGCAACAGGTTTAGCGCTGTCTAGTTCACTTATGATTTAACACTGACATCTTGTGTCAAAAGTTATAAATGCAGTAGGTTGGGAATTTTTGAGTTAAAAAGAGCTGTTTGTCCTCAGTGAATTGTTAAAGGTGGACAGCGAAGCTCAGGCTCGAGGCACAAGAGCCTGGCCATGCAGGAAAGCACTCTCTAGGTGGTTTGGGCTTGAACCTAATGAATTTTTGAATTTAGGAAAGGATTGGGTTTATGTTGAGTGAAAGAACCAAAGGACAGGGAGGATGCTTTTAGGAGGATTGTATTCGAGTTGAATGAATACTCATTTGGCTTTTGACTGGGAACTACCCCCAGCTGAGGATAATCTCAGAAACCCACCGCAGTGGGGACGAACAGGGGTGACCCCTTGCATTGTGTGTGGGCTGACAATTTTTCATTGGGAACCAGGATGGCATCCAAGATGGGTCCTTCTCTGCTGTAGAAGGTGCAAAAGGAGATGGTCTTGTCTATCCCACAGAAGAAGACCTATATACCCCAAGTGTATCCCAGAGCTCCCGAGATACTATAATTGGGAAGTAGCACATGATCAATGTGAGACAGTGAGTCTAGTCCATGGAAAAAAATTTGGAGCCCATGGACTTGGATATCTTTTGATACCTTATTGCAGCTGATGTTATTTTTAAGAAGGGAGGAAAAATGGAAGGAGGTGACCTATGCTGATATGTCCTTCTCTCTCCGAAACCACCCAGAGAAGTTGTGGGATTAGACCTCCCTCTGACCCCTTTGTACTAGCTTTGGAAAAAGACAACAAGGCTAATAGAGGGAAACCCAGGCAATGCTGTGATGCCTGCTCTATAAACCAGAGGTGCACACAGCCTGATAAAGTCCATCATGCAGAAAAGCAAGAACAGGAGTGAGCAGATCTGTTCAGAGCACCTCCTAAAAGGCAGGGTAGATCAAGGGAAGAAACAGGTTTAAGAGAATCATCACACTTAACCCCCACCTCAGTTCCCCTAGGAAAGGAAAAGACTGAGCAGCCTATTCCCTCACCTGCCAAACCACCACCCCCATGTAGTAGTGATAGTGATGATGAGTTGTGTTTCCCCCACAGCCCACCTCCCCAAAGTAGTCCCAGAGCAACCTGAACTAGAAGCCGAACAAAAGGGGTAATACAAGCACCCTTATGAGAGGCAGCGGGATCAGAGGGAACGAGGATGTCAGTTAAAGTGCCCTTTTCTACAGTCCATTTAGAGGCATGGGAGAAAGTTGCTAAGATCTATCTGGGTGATCCAATATGGACCACCAAGAAATTCAGGTTTGTGGTTAAACAGCATAACTCAGACTGGGCAGATATCCAACTGGAAGCTTTAACTGAAACAGAAAAACAACTAATTTTGAAAACAGCAGGGGATTTAGCAGAGGATGCTTTTAGAGGAACAAATCCGGATATTAAAGAAATTTTCCCCCTCCAGAATCCAAGTTGGGATCTGAACAATCGACTCCATAAAGACATGTTAGAGAATTATCAAGGATTTATAATAAGAATGGAGAGGGCACTACCTAAAACCATAAATTGGTCAGCCCTTTACGCAGTTAAGCAAGGTCCTTTGGAAGGCCCTTCTGAATTTTTAGATAAATTACGAGATGCAATGCGACATCACACGTCCCTAGATCCTGCATCTGAAGAAGGGATACAGCAGTTGGTGCATTTATTTTTAGGACAATCTGCAAGAGATTTTAGATGGAAACTCCAGGAGATTAAGGGGTCAATGGGAGGGAAATTAGAGGTCTTACTGGATGAAGCATGGAGAGTTTTTAGCAATCCAGAAGAAAAACATAAACAAGGGATGACAAAATTGGTGGTGGTAGCAAGAGAAGAAGGAACAGGGAGACATAGGCAAGAACCACTTAAACAAGGTCCACTTCGGCTCAGGAAAGACCAATGTGCACTTTGCAGGAAATTTGGTCACTGGAAAAATCAATGTCCTGACCATAGAGAAAGTGATGAACAAAGAAGAGGGAACTCTAAAAGGGAGGCGGTGGTTGCTCATGTCAGAGAAGACTGAGGAGGTCTGGAGGGTCTTACCCTGGCAGATCCCCTGGTTATAATTGAGCTAAGGACTAAAGGAAACAAACTGGGATTTTTAATAGATACAGGAGCAACATATTCAGTGTTGAATAAGGTTTTAATGCCTATAACAGATGATTATGTTATGGTAAGAGGAGCAACTGGCCAAACGGAGAAAGCGTACTTTTGCAAACTGTTAAAATACAAACTTGGGAAGCAGTGGGGGATCATGAAATTTTTATACATGTCCAATGCCCCTAAAGCACTTTGGGGTAGAGATTTATTGGAGTAGCTAGAGGTAATAATCATATTTAAGAACAGAGAGAAGTCGAAGATCAACAGTAGGTAGAAATATTAAGCTTAATATTGACAAATAATGAGACAATTAATGAGGATAAAACTAAAGACAAAGAAAAGACTTGCAGGAAAATAATGGATCAGGTATTTGTGGGAGTATGGGCCTCTAGCACACCTGGAAGGGCAAAGAATGTACCCCCTGCACAGGTCAAGCTTAAGGAAGGAAAGCAACCAGCTAGGGTCAAAGAGTATCCCCTGAAAAGGGAAGATAGGGAAGGAATCAGCCCAATAATTGAAAACTTTTTGCAGATAGGATTATTGAAAGAATGCCAATCTGACTTTAACACTCCCAATTTACCAGTTAAAAAGCCTAATGGATGGTATAGATTAGTACAGAATCTGAGAGCTGTTAACAAAATAACTGAGGACTTATACCCCGTGGTTGCAAATCCATACACGTTACTCACATGCTTGACCCCTGAACTAATTTGGTTCACTGTTTTAGATTTGAGGGATGGTTTCTTTTGCCTCCCTCTCCAAGGAAACAGCCAGAAAATTTTTTGCATCTGAACAGGAGAGCCCAAAGACGGGCTGTAAGGCTCAGCTCACATGGACAGTTCTGCTACAGGGCTTCAAAAACAGTCCTAGCATATTTGGAGAAGAACTTGCAAGGGACCTGAATCCTGGGAAACACCATCAGAAGAAGGGCAACTACTGCAGTATGTAGACAACCCCCTGATAGCTACTCGAATCCAAGAGGCATGTATAGACTGGATGGTAAGCCTCTTGAACTTTTGGGGATTGCGAGGGTACCAGGTATCTCAGAAGAAAGCTCAAATGGTGAAACAAACAGTTCTCTGTCTGGGTTCTGAGATCAGTGCTGGACAGAAGACTTCAGGGCAAGGCCAGAAAGAGACAATATGCCAGACTCCAAGACCCCAGTCAGTAAAGGAACTGAGAACCTTTTTGGGGGTGACAGGATGGTGCAGACTGTGGATTTATAATTAGGGGCTGTTGATTAAACCCCTGTATGACCTGATCACAGAAGGAAACAGAGATCTTCAATGGACAGAAGACACTACCCGAGCCTTTGACCAAATAAAGAAAGCCCTTATGTCAGCCCCAGCCCTAGGGCTCCCAGATGTGAGTAAACAATTCTTTCTGTTTTCTCATGAGAAGCAGGGGATCACCCTAGGAATACTAGCACAGGACTTGGGCCCATACCAGAGGGTAGTTGCTTACTTCTCCAAACAATTAGAGGCAGCAGCAAAGGATGGCCAGGGTGTCTCAGAGCCATTGCTGCAGTGGTGCTGAACATCCAGGAAGAACACAAATTCACCCTGGGCCAGAAGATGACTGTGCCAGTGTCTCACAGTGTCTGCAGTACTGGAAGTAAAAGGGGGACACTGACTCTCCCCACAGAGATTCCTGAAGTACCAAGCTATAATGGTAGAACAAGGTGAGGTTGACATCAAGGTCACTAATCTTGTGAACCCAGCTTTATTTCTCAATGGGAAGATGGGAAAACCAGTGATCCATGATGGCCTGGAGACTATCGAGGCCACCTACTCCAGTGCCCCAGACCTGAAGGACACCCCTCTCAAGGACACTGAGACCTGGCTCACTGATGGAAGCAGCCTTGTCATCAGTGGAAAAAGGCAGGCTGGGTATGTGGTTACCACTGGCAGGGAGGTGATAGAGTCTGGACCATTACCAACAAACATCTCTGCACAGAAGGCTGAAATAATTGCCCTAACTCGTGCCTTAGAACTGGCAAAGGGAAAAGAAATCAACATCTATACAGATTCAAGAGATGCATTTGGGGTTGTGAATGCACATGGAGCTATTTGGAGAGAAAGAAGACTCTTGAATTCACAAGGAAAGAGCATTAAAGAAGCACAGGAAATAAGAAGATAAAAAAATAAGATGCTGTTCAACTCCTCTATTATGCGTATTAGGGCACACCAGAAGGTAAGCTCTGAATTGGAAGAATGAAATGAGCTGGCAGACAGAGAGGCAAAAGAAGCACCCAAAGGTGAGGTACCCATTGAAGCAGCTTTAATTCCAGATGGACAGATTTCCCTAGAAGGTAAGCCAAATTTTAGCAAAAAGGATAAGAGGCTCATTAAAACAGAAAATGGAAGTTACAACAAAAAAGGATGGGCCATTACCCAAGAAGGGAAGGGAAAGCTCGTGGTTCCCTCATATCTGTTGTGGTCATTAGTAAAAGAGGAACATCAGAAAACCTATTGGGGAATAGATCCCCTGTATAATTACCTGAGAGACAGAATTGTTGCCAGAAATTTACAGAGCACAGTTATCCATGTGACCCAACAATGTAGTCTTTGCCTCCAAACCAATCCCAAAAATATCCCCAACCCAAAACTTGGGCAAATTGCAAGAGGCTATGGTCCTGGGCAGCAGTGGCAAATTGATTTTTCGGAACGTCCAAGAAAAGAGGGGAACCAATATTTGTTAGTAGTAACAGATACCTTCTCAGGGTGGCCAGAAGCCTTCCCTACCAGAACAGCCAAAGCACGGGAGGTCACCAAAGTACTGTTACAAGAGATAATACCATCCTTTGGAGTCCCAATCTCCTCAGACAGAGGGACACATTTTCTTTCAAAAGTTGTACAGCAAATTAGCTGCCTTTTGGGTATCGATTGGGAACTTCACACCCCCTATCACCCTCAGTGGAAAAATACATCCTTTGATTAAACAGCAAATTGTGAGATAAGGACAAGAAGCTCAATTACCTTGGCCCCAGGCTCTTCCATTAGCATTGCTGTGGATTCGAGCTAAACCAAGGACAAAAGAGAAATTGAGCCCTTTTGACATTCTCTATGGAAGACCATATGGGGTACAACAGGGAACACTGACCCAAGTGGGGGAAGAAACCCTACACAGGTACATGGTGGCCCTGAGTAATTAATTCAGAGAAATTGAAAAGCATGTGGCTGGGGCTCAAAGCAGAGAATTAGATGACCCAGTACATGACATACAACCTGGAGATTATGTGTAAAGTCTTTTACAGAAAAGACCTTGAAACCTCAGTGGGAAGGACCATCCCAGGTGCTTCTCACCACTGATACTGCAATCAAGATTAAGGAACAGAAGGCTTGGATTCATCATATGCAAGTGAAGAAGTCTCCAGAAGCTCCTTGGAAAACGACACTGGGTGACAATGAACTAAAATTGGAACTTACCCAAGAAAGATGAGTAGATTTTGGGTAGAGATATTAGCCTGGAATATTGTATTTCTCGTGATTATAGCCATGGCCATACCCAAAGCTAAAGCAATCCCACCTGTATCTCATAGGATTGGGAGATATTTTTGCCAAGGAAAAGCTTATGATGCTTACTCCCATAAAATGCTCTCTCAGATGATGAAGGTTACAAATGCAACTGTCTGGGAGGGGAAAAATATTTGGGGCGGCGAATATGCATTTCTTCAGATTGGATTCCATAAGTACAATCAGAAACCTACGGAGCTGATTCGAATTGACTCCAGATGCTGTGATACATGCTTATCTATCTGTCCCAAATTTAGACTTAAAATAGAGGGATGTGCAGTGAAGGGTTATAGCCTGGATTATAATATAACTTAGGATTGTGTTGATCCCCATAAAGATGAGGTTGGAATAAATCCACCAACCCAAAGACCAGAAGAGACCACAGTCACTCAAACTCAAACTACCCCAAGGATAGTGATTTGGCCTACAGTCACCAAAATTGGACCTAATGCTATTAAGAGGGTAGGGACTCAAAGACTATTACTGAATCCAGAATGGTCCCTGAAATGAGATGGAAACGTAGGTAAATGCTTCTACCATTGGATCAGAGTGTACCCCATTCCCCATTCCAGGGAGAAAAGAGACCTTCCAGGGATATTAGGAACAGGATTGGGGATTTTGAGCACAGTGGACTCAGAAGTGTTAATAAACAAATTTACTGCAACTTTGTTGGGGGTTAGGTTTGTTCCTTCTTACTTAGAGAATTTTTCCCCACAAAGTTGCTAGGTGACTAACTACTGCGTGCTTATGGGTACTTGACCAAAACAAAAAGGTGGCCAAAAGTTGGAAGGGGGAGATAAAGTGAGTTTTGGGGCAGGTAAAGGGCAGGGCTGGGGGCAGCTGCTTTCTCTTGCTCTTGGCATTGGAGGGAGGAGGGCCAGGCTGCTGCTTGCTGCACGAGGAGTTCACTGTCACCAGAAAGTCTGGTCCTGGGAAATCTACCATCATCTGTTCGTGTGCCCTGGAACTGTGAGCAGCCTCCTCCTGCCCTGCTGGGCTGGCCCTGTCCTGCCACTGCAGTTTCCTTTGGCACTGCTCGGAGGCTTTTTGCTACGCTGTATTCCTGCACCGCCTGCCCTGCTGGGACATCTCTGACGTTCCAGCTGAGCTTCTGACCTCACCCACGAGCCTGGGATTTTTCCACCGTTCCAGCCTGGTGCTCTAGAGACATCAGACTGCCCCAGGCTTTGTGAAACAAAGCCCCTTGAGGTTTTTCCTGCTTCTGTTTATTATTAATGCTGTAGTTGTTTGTTTTTCTTGCTATACATACTAGTAAAGAACTGTTATTCCTATCCCCATACCTCTACCTGAAAGCCCCTTTAATTTTCTAAATTATAATAATTTGGAGGCAGAGGATTTGAATTCTCCATTTCCTAGGGAGGTCTTGTGTGGAGTCCTCCCATTCTGAGGAGGCTGAAACCTGATCTTACTCTCCTTGTGTTATCTCCTCCCTTGACCCAAACCCTAGGACTCCTCCCCTGAATCCCCAATAAAACCCACGACCCTGTCCCTGCTCTGGCCCTCTTTGTCCTCATCTCCTCCTCAGACCAGGGTGGGGGGAATAGAAATGGATTCTTGAGCTTAACAAAGAGACTTGTCCCATCTGTTTCCCTGCTGGCAGCTGAACCTCCCTGGACACGATGATCACTGCTGCCACACGCTGCTACAAATGGTGGAGAATTGTGAGCAACCAGTGAGGACAGCACGAGCAGCACCCCGTAAGTCACCCCCTGCGGGACACCCATCTTAAAAAGGAAGAATCCAGAGTACCATGGATGGAGACCAGGCTGAGAATGACCTTAAAAACATGGGGATAAAAGGCTTACAGGGAGGGAAATACCCAGCAAGGGGACTGGCTTACTGGGACTGAGAGATGAGACTAACATCTACCATCACAAGTCTTCTCATTCTTCATGGGAGGGAGTTTGTAAGAGCTACAAGCAGCTGGTCTGCCAGCAAAAAGGATCATGCTGGGACTCTCACCAACTCTCCTGACACGTTTGCTGCAGCTTATGGACAATAAAGCCCTGGTGGCTACTTATGGACAATTATGGACAATTGCATGCAAAGTGTCAGTGCCCTAGATCAGTGGTCCTCCCTCTGTGAACCCTCACGTTTTTCAGTTTCTATGAAGCTGCCTCTTTCCTTACTCTTTGTTCCTAAGAGTGCAACAAGGAGTGAAAACTGCCAGGACAGTACGGAGTTGCTACTGTCTCTGCATCACCCCATGTCCCTCTCCAGCCCTATCCCCCTTTCCCTGAAGGCAGGACAAGGTTGGAAACCATCCAGAAGTGACACAGGTGCCCTACCATCCTCCTGCTGTCCTGTGTCCTCCTTCCCCCCCCGTCTTTCCATATCCCCCGTTCCCTGCCCAGGAAGGCAGTGGCCACGTTGTCCCGGGCCACTCCTTCTAAAAAATGGCACTGACCATGTGGTTTTGAGATCCCCTCTTTCCCACCAGTCCATCTCTTCCAGTCCTGTACCTGCCCTTTCCCCCCACCCACCTCCCCCCTTCCTGCTGTGCCTGCAGCTGCCCCCACCCCAGGCCCACATGGCAGAGGTGGTGTGGCAGAGCTGGGCAGCCCCAAGGGAGAGCCAGGCCCTGCCCTGCCAGCTCCACCACTGCTGCTTTCACCCTTCCTTGCTTCACAGTCATCGTCATCAACCCAACAGAGAACACCTGCAACACCAGTACCAGACCAGAGACCAAACACTAAGAACTGTGCCCCTCGTGAAGAGGAGATGAAGGAACTGCACCCCTTCTGCTGAGAAGACCAAAAGCCAAGGAGATTGAACTATTAATAATTTAATTCAGTATCATAATTTCTGTTACTTTATGCTCTATAATTAAGTCTCAAATGCATTTCTATTGCTTGTTAATTCAGCTTAATAATGTTCATTTCAGTTTTGTCAACGATTAAGTCATATTCCTGAGAATCTCCTTGTTATTAACCAATTTAAAAACAGTGGAGCTGTCGAGTCTCTTGTACCATGAAAGGAATTTCCAGCTGCCTTGTCCTGGAAAAGCAACCCCTCCCAGATGGAACAAAGGCTTCTCCCACATGGTTCCCTGAAAACATTGTGTAATCTTCTCCCTGGGTTTCTCAAGCCCATCACCCCCCATGTTTCCCCTTTCCCTATTTCCCCATTGGCTCTGGGGTCCTGGTGTCCAGTTTCTGTCTTCTCTATGGTCAGATGCCCCCTGCCCTGCCCCCTGTACCACCCATGAACCTGAGACACTATATAACTGAGAAAAACCACATGATCAACCCTCTTCATGCTCACCCCGGTTTGGGGTGGGGGGAATAAAAATGGATTCTCGACCTTAAGGACGAGACTTGTCTCGTTTGCATCCCTGCCAGCGGCTGAACCTCCCTGGACACGATGATCACTGCTGCCACACGCTGTTACACACCATGACCTTGTGTGTACAGGAACAGGAGATACCTGGAATTCCTTCAGGAATGTGGGATACCCCAGAACCCACTCAGGATTGGGGTCTCACTCGGCCTCATCATCCTCAGCTTTCAGCTGACCAGACCCCATCCCACCCTCACAATCCTCACCCCACCACATCCCACTGCCCCTGGGCAGGAAGTGCCAACCAGCCTGGCCTTGGAAACTTCCAAGGATGAAGCAGCCACAGCTTCTCTGGGCAACCGGTGCCAGGGCCTCAGCACCCTCAGAGGGAAGAATTCCTTCCCAACATCCCATCTAACCCTGCCCTCAGGCAGTGGGAAGCCATTCCCCCTTGTCCTGTCCCTGCAGGCCCTTGGAAAGAGTCTCTCTTCTCCAAGAATTGCTGCTCCTCCCTGCTGTGGGGCAGAAGTTGGAAGTTGATTTTCTCCCCGTGGCCCCGGGCCAGCCCTGAGCCAGGGGCAGGACCTTTCCCTGGAGCTCTGCGGGCGCTGGCTCGGTTCGGCCGCAGCCCAGCAGACGGAGCTCAGAGCTCCCCGGGGGCTGCGGCTCCTCCCGAGGGGCAGCGCTGGGGCAGCTCCCACCTCTGCCCCGGGGCAGCAGCAGGGACAGCAGCCGAGGGAAGGGCTGGGGCTGGGCCAGGCCAGGGCTGGGCTGCACAGCAGCAAAAGCTTCTTCCCCCACAGGGGGCTCAGCCACTGCCCAGGCTCCCCAGGGAATGGGCACAGCCCCGAGGCTGCTGCAGCTCCAGGAGCCTTTGGACACCGCTCCCAGGGATGCCCAGGCTGGGATTGTTGGGGTGTCTGTGCAGGGACGGGCCTTGGACTCCATGATCCCAGTGGGTCCCTCCCAGCTCAGCCCATTCTGCAATTCTCACCCTTTGGCTCAGCCTTTCTGTCCCCAGCAGGAGCTGGCAGAGCTGCTGGGCTGGGGCAGGAGCAGGGCAGCCCCAGCGTTCCCCTCTCTGTGACACCACAGCAGTGACAGCCCCAACATTCCATGCCTGGAGACGCTCCAAGGGAAGTGTCCAGAGCCGTGTCCAGTCAACAGAACTGCCCGGCCACTGACCCTGAGTGACCATGGCCCTGCCAGCTGGGAGGCACCGCTGGGGCAGCTGCACCTCAGCCCTGTGATAAATGAATGATTTTGTGCTAACTAAATTTTAACTATATCAGTATTTTTAAAAAAAGACAAATGATATATGATTAGTGTCAGAAAACTGATGTTTGCAGATATTTATGAAAACAATAATATGCAGGATGTAATTTAAGATAAGTAAAATCCCAAAACAGAATAGTCCTTGGGATAACTGGAAGATCGGCCTTGAGATGGACAATTGGGATGGTTCCAGGTACAGAATTTAAGTTGTGTTTTTATTTAAGGCTTATTTTTGGAATATGATGCTGGCAAACAAAACACAAGGCTTGGGGTGCATGCACAACCTGTAAGGTTATTCGGAGGACAATGAAGAAGACTGTGAGCCTTCATCCAAAAGACCACCAAAAGGGGACAGAAGACCCTCGGGCAACAAGTGAAGCATGCACCTTGAAATACAGTGACATAGATTTTTCAAATTGGAAACAGGAGGAAACTTAGGGGAAATATTGATGAATATGTGCTGGGGATCAATATCGGCTGGAGATTGCTGATATCAATCTATAAACAGGAAAACAAAACTAAAGAGGACAAAAAAGCCCCCCTTGCTTTTCTAAAAAATTATAATATATTCTCTTTGAATACACCTCTGAAATCTGTACAATAAACAAAAGAATAATTCAAGACTTTAAAATGAATTTTTTCCCAGGGGCTTTTCTTGTTAGAGTGCTTTGGAATGATAATGAGCCTTTGGCACTGAATTCCTGAACTGCAGAGCTGAAGACTGAACAAGCCTCTGGAGAGATGAAATTCATCAGGGAACCTCCAAGTAGCGGAGAAACCATCCTCAGCAGAGCAGATTGAAGAGATTCCAGGGATTTCCAGCTGCTCAAGAGCTGTGAGCTCACGTGCAGGCACAGGGGCTCCATGGTGGCTTCTGAGGGGTCTCTGGGCTCTTGAAGATCTCTTTGGTCACACTCAGTCAAAGGAGCTCTGTGGTGACATCCCAGGGGTCCTTAATCTTCCTAAAGGTCATGAGGTGACAGTCCCAGGGCTGCAGAGTGACAGCAGAGGTGTCTGTACCCTGCCAAGGAGCCAATTTGTCCCAGGCAGTGGCAGGAGTCCAGTGGGGACA
This sequence comes from Phylloscopus trochilus trochilus, assembly GCA_016584745.2. Classification (NCBI taxonomy): domain Eukaryota; kingdom Metazoa; phylum Chordata; class Aves; order Passeriformes; family Phylloscopidae; genus Phylloscopus; species Phylloscopus trochilus. Next base: position 3,335,752 of record WQNJ02000054.1, read on the forward strand.
TCCCTGTGCTCCTAAAGAACAGCGAGGTCACCGACACTGACAGGGGCTCCGTGGGGACATCCCAGGAGTGTCCAGGCTGCCAAAGAGCTGGGATGTCACAGACACTCCCAGGGGCTCCATGGGAACATCCCAGGAGTGTCCAGGCTGCCAAAGAGCTGGGATGTCACAGACACTCTCAGGGGTTCCTGTCATGGGCAGAGTGGCAACTTCAGGTCAAGTTTATTAGAGAAGCTCCTGTTGGGTCACGAGGTTCACAAAGAACCCAAACCAGGACCCCCAGGCTTTCTAAACTCTTTCTGGGAGAGGATCCTGGCAGTGTCTGGATCCAACCCCAGCCCCAGATTTTCTCAAGGATTTAGGCCTAAAGGATTATACAGTTGGAACTGAAACTTTGTACAACTTTGTCCCTCAACATTAAGGATAGCAAACCAGAATTATTTATGGACATACAGAATAACTGATGATGTTCATGATCAGACATAAAGGTCTTAATCAGAATTATTTACTCCATAGTATAGGAGCTGTAACATCTATTTTAAGATAGTGCTCTAGGAAGCAATTTTGAAGCAATTGTATTAAAGCAAAAGCAGTTATTAACCAGAGATGGGTGTCACTCCCCCAGACCAACGACCGTGGGCAAATCTCTTTAGCTCAGCCTCAGGCAGTGACCTTGAGGGGTGTCCCCACTCCAGGGAGGAATCTCCACACCCTCCCAAGAAGGGAAATGTCAGGAGATGCTGCAGTTAAAATTTGGGATGGGGCTTTTCTAGTCTGAAGTGCTGCCCTGTCAGTCAGATGTGCCCAGGCTGGGCCAGCTCAGCAGCTCTGCAGAAGCTCTCAGTGCTGTCACTGGGTTGTTGCTTTCTCTGGAGATTTGAGCAGCTCTGCCACAGCTTCAGCTCCCTCTCAGCATGTGGAACTTTGGGATGGAGGAGTCAGGCTGCTTTCAGCATTCTTCAGCCCCAAAGCAGCATGATCCCCTCCTTCATTTCCCACTGGGGGCTTTGCAAACAGGGCCTTGTTGGAGGTGTTTGAGCCCATTGCAGGCAGAGCCTCCTGCTCCAGCAGGAACTACCTTTCCTGTGCCAGGAGCAGGGCAGATCCTGCTGCAGGAAAAGCCCCAGGCCAGCGCCAGCAGAGGGAAGGGCTCGGGCACAAGTGCAGAGTGCGATGCTGGGAGCTGTGCCAGGGAGAGCCTGAGGCACCAAAGGCCCCTGGGCAGCAGCAGCTGCTTCCAGGCCATGGCCAGAAGCCTCCCTTGGCCACCGGGCCTGTGGCCACCAGTGCAGAGCTGCTGGCTCAGGGCTCATTTCTGCCTGGGCTCTGCCCCAGCCCACAGAGTGTCAGCTCAGCCCTGACTCTGGCACAGCCCCTGGGCCTGAGCCCTGCAGAGCCTCAAGGTCACCTGTGCCAGCCTGGTGCCCATCCCTGGCTCTGGCACTGTCACTTCTGTGCTTGGTGCTGCCTCCAACACTGAACCCCCTCATCTACAGCCTGAGGAACCAGGTGCTGGAGGATGACCTGAGGAATGTGACCACTCTGTGCTTTTCAGAAACAATCAAGTGCCTCTTTGTTTCTGCACAGCATACAGAATGGACCTGAGGCAGCAGCAGAGCAGGGCCTGGGCTGTGTCTCTCTTCTGGGGACAGCCTGGGAAGGTGCCCCAGGGCAATTGTCCCACACCAGCCCCTGCAACCACCATGGCCAGCACAGGCCTCTCCCCACACCTGCAGCAGGTTGTTTGTCCCTGCATGGAGGGACACCAAGTGACCAGGCCAGCAGTGCCTGTTTGCTCTGTACTGAGGAGATTTCAGCAGTGCATCCTGTGTGTGTGTGTGTGGGGAGATGAAGCAGAGTGAGCACAAACACCATCAGCAGCACTCGGGGCTGGCACAATTCCAGAGGCACAAACAGGGCCTTGAGGCCACTTCACCCTGAGAGTGAAATCCTCTAGGAAAACACCTGAATTCTTGACTGGGCTGTGCTTAGGGCTGCAGAGAGAAACATCTAGGGTAGGGACGCTCAAGGGAAACTGCTCAGCACAGCCAAGGAGTGCCCAGAGAGACCATTGGGGTGGGGGTGTGTGGGGAGAAATCACAGCTGCCTCACTTCTGAACCACCCCCAGGACCTGGACAGGGCTGTGCTGTGTTCTGGGCACTGACCTGGAACTGAGGGATGTGGAAAAGGCCTTTGTTGTCAGGGCTGTTGAGAAGGCTGGGCAGTGTCACTGGGAGAGCTCTCTCACAACCCTTGGAAAGGGCAGAGCCATCCCAGAGTGTCCTGGGAACCTGGGAAAGGCAGACATGGAGCCAGTCTGCAAACAGGGCAGGGAGGGGATCTGGGAGAGTCCCAGAGTCGTCCAGCTCAGCAAGGAAGGGGATTTGGCAAATCCTCCTGCAGCCATTCCAGGCTCTGGGAGGACAAGGCAGGGATTGCAGAACCCAGGTGGGAGGGAAAAGAAGGGGATGTTGTGTGCCCAGACTTCAGCCAGGCCTGTGACACTGTCTGCTGTGGTCTCCTCAGAGCCAGACTGGAGAGAGCTGGGCTGAAGAAATGGAACATGGGCTGGGTGGGAATTTGGCTGAACACTGAGGGTCAAATGTCAAATCCATGGTACAGAGTCCTCTTGGCAGCCACAGCCTGGTGACATCCCTCAGTGACCAGCCCTTGACCATCAGTGGGGAACATTTCTATTATCTCTACAATGGCATGAAAAGCACTTTCAATTCCTTTCTGGATACTGCCAAATTGTAGGGAGTCTCTGACCAAACTCATCCAGTTGATGGTGACTGCAAAATATAATTGGGTATCATTGTACTTTTTTCCTTTGGCCAAGGTGACTGAGTTGAGTCAATTTGTCTTGGTTTGGAAAGACAGGTATCTGACAGGGAAAGCTGGAGTTTCCCTTGGAATGGAGCATGTAAACCCCTCACCCCTGCCAAATTATAATTTTGCAATTAAGGGCTTTCAGGCAAAGATTTGGGCATAAGAGTAACAGTTCTTTACTAGGAATATTAACAATACAAATTTAGTAGAAAACAAAACCACCCAACCAAGCCAGCAAACAAACAAACAACAATTTTGGAGAACCCTGACAGAGTCAGAGCTACAACCTGACACCCTGTTGGTCAGGGTGTTGGAAGCAGTCTTAAAGTGAGTCCTCCTGGAGTGGCAGATATGGTTCTGGTGAAGTAGAGATGATCCTGTAGAAAAGAGTCCAGTGATGGTGAGAAGGGTCCAGTCTTCCTCCGGGAATTCAGTGGAGTCAGATATCTTTGTTTTTCTGCGTCTCAGTTTTTATTTAGGTAGGAATAGTTGTTTATGGTTGTTTCCCCACACTGGGTGGAGCATCTCACAATGGGACGATTGCTTATGGACAACTACTTGTGGACAACTGCTTGTGGACAATTTGCTTGTTGACAATTGCTCGGGGAGCCTTAATGGCCCATCAGCAGAAAATATCCTCCTGGAGGGAAGACAGGTGATGAAAGAGATAAGAAACAATGCCCCACCTGGCTTTAACAGCTGGCCCATTATCAGAAGGCATTCGCCACCCTCCTCCCAGAGTCACAAGAGAAAAAGAAAAACATCTCCCAAACTGCTTTTAAAAGATGAAATAGAATACACATTTTTTGTTCCATAACCCAAGACAGTCAATTTATCTTGCCATCAGGTGCCAACCAAGCCAGGAGAAAAGGAAGAAAAGATTTACGTATCACAAAAAAGGCAGTTCAAAAGAGAAAACCCCAAACCCAACAAAAAAACCCAAAGCAAGACCCACCTACAATAACACAAACCCCCCCACAAACAAACCAACAAAAAAAGCAAAGGCCACAAAGAGAAGGAAAGCAAATCCACAGGAAATCTCCAATCAGCAGAAAATATTTCACCATCTTGTGGCAGGAGAGGATTCTTTATGTGTCAGTGATGTTTTGAAAAAAAAATGTCTCAGGGGCTGATTTCTGGCTGGGCTCTGCCCCAGCCCCCCAGACCGCAGCCACACACTTTCTAAAAAGAAATTAATCCCCTACCCCCCTTGCCCCCTCCTGCTTCCTGCAGTTTATTGCTGATCGTGATGTGACATGCAATGGAACATTCCTTGGGTTGTTCCAGCCCAGCTGTCCCATCCCTGTTCCCTCAGGAACATTTGCCCACCCCAAGCCCATAGGTTGGGGGGTTGCAGACACACCTCAGGTGGGGCGAGCGCTGTGACAAGGACAGGAGAACAGAACAACATTGACTCTTATCAAGGACAGAAAAACATAACAACACAGCCTTGGAGAAATGGATCAAGGATGTAACTCCGGTGAACAGAAGTCATTCAAAATGTAAGAAAAATGTCAGCTAAGCTGACATTTGTCAAGGCTGACAAATCAGAAGGTTTGCAAAACAATAATATTGACCATACTCAGAAGTGGGGGCCAAGGAACAGCCACCTAGAAAGGACACTGGATGTTGAAGACAGACCCCAAAGAACCAGATAAGAACTTGTGAGAACTTGCACTTGGGTGCAACTAGGTCAAGTAAATTCAAAGGAAGTGGGGATAGCTAAAGAATGCATAATCAATGTGTGTGATCAAAACTCTGTTCATTTGATGCTCAGTGCATTCAAATGGAGGAAGGATTGTCCAAGTGACCAGCGTGCTGTAATAAAGAATACCTGCTCTCAAATACTCAAAAGTGTGTTCAAAGGCTTCTATCCAGTGGATTTCAGTATCAGTGGTGTCCTTGACTCCATTATGCCCCACAGTGCCACAATGGCCCCTTGGTTCCATGAGGCCCTGCTGTTGAACAATGGGCCCTTGGTTCCACTATCAAGTAAATAAAGCACAGACAAAGACTCTCCAACTAATTAAAGTTAGAAAATGGTATGTTTAATTCAGTACCAGACAACATGGGGAGTAACAACCCAAAGATATGTGCAGAAATTGCAGAGCTCTGGCTTTCTATTTATCTACAAAATCTTACATATTCATGTAATCATTCCACACGCCTATACACACTTATTACTTAACCCTGCCTTCTCTCCTCTTCATCATAAAATGAGCTCAAAGTCCTTTCACACTTGCACTGTCCTTCACTCAAATTGGGTCAGTGGGTTTTGAAATGGGTCAGTGGTGCCTTAGGATGAAGTCAGGAACGTCTTCCTCAAGTTTACCTCAAGGTAAACTTTTCACCTTGGTCTTGTTGGCAGGCTCTCTGACCCATTGGGCATAGTTCAAGCTCTCCTGCCTGCTTCTGACAGCTTTTGGGGCCCAGGTGCAGCTACAGTTTCTTCATCTTTACAATACTCCATCCTCCCCTCATAACTTCTTCAAACACAGCAAAGTCAGGCAAATGATATATTGTCTTCTCAAAGTAACTTCATCTGGCAATGATCAACTATCCTACATTGCTTCTTCTCTAAACTCTTCATTAATATCCATTGCTTCTTGCTTCTATCCCTTCAGCTAAACTCTTAACCCTTTGGATTCTTCTAAACCCTTGATTCAATGAGGGTCTGTCCTGTCAAAATGGCCTCCTTAGTTCTGCACTGCCACAATGCTCTCCTTGGTTCCACAAGGCCTTGGTGTGCCACAACAATCCCTTGGTTCCATGAACTGCCATGGTGTCACCACGGTCTCTTGCATCTGCAGTATCACAATGGACAATTGGTGACAAGCAGCCCCACTGTGTCACAAGGAACATTTGATTCCATGGGGCCCCACGGTGTCACACTGGCCCCTTGGTTCCACCAGGCCTGGCTGTATAACAATGGCCCCTCAGTTCCATGAGGTTTTGTACTGCCAACAATGGTCTCCTTGGATCTGCTGTGAGCAAATAACTGCTTGGTTCCATAAAATTCCTCTTTGTCCCAGTGGTCTCCTTCGTTCTGTGAGGCTCTGCAGTGCCACAATGTCCCATCGTTTCCATGAGCATTTTCCATACTATCAACAATGGCCTTTGTTCCAAGGAGGTCCCACAGGGTCACAATGGCTCCTTAGATCCTCATTGTCAAAATGGACAATTGGTTCCTTGGGGCCCAACTGTGTCACAATGGACCCTTGGTTCCATGAAGTTCCATAGTATCAGCATGGCCTCCTTGGATCCACAGTATCACTATGGACCATTGGTTCCATGTGGCCCTGCTGTGTCACAATGGCTTCTTGGTTCCATGAAGCCCAACTGTTTAACAAGTGACCCTTGATTCCATGAGGTTCTGTACTGTTAAAATGGTCTCCTTGGTGCTGGACTGTAACAATGGAACCTTGTTTCCATGAGATTCCATGATGTCACAATGGTCTCCTTGGTTCCACGAGGCCTTGCTGTGTCACAATGGGCACTTGGTTCCATGAGCTTCCCTAGTGTCACCATGGTCTCCTTGGATCTGCATTGTCACAATGGACAATTGGTTTCATGGAAACCTGCTGTGTCACAGTGAAGCCTTAGTGCCATGAGGTTCAGGAGTTGGACAATGGTCTCTTTGGTTCAATGACACTTTGGAGTGTTACAATGGCTGCTCTGTTCCCTGAGCTTCCATAGTGTCAACAATGGGCTCTGTGTTTCTGCAGTGTCCTAATGAATCCTTTGTTTCATGAGTTTTCTAAATTTCACTGGTCACATTGGACCCTTGGGTCCATAGGGTTCTGGCATGTCATACTGGACTTTTCATTCCATGAGTTTTAGTACTGTCAACAACAATTTCCTTGGTTCTGCAGTGTCACAAAGGCACTTAAGTTCCATGAGCATCTGAAGTGTAACATGGTTGCCTTGATTCCATGAGGGTCTGCAATGTCACAATGGAAACCCTTGTTCCATTAGGCCTCCAAGTTTCACAATGTTTGATTCCAGGAGGCACCACAGTGTCACAATGGACCCTTGGTTCTGTGAGGTTCCATAGAATCCCAATGGTCACCGTGGTTCCATGAGTTTCCTTAGTGTCACAATGATCTCCATGGTTCCATCAGGCCCTGCCTTGTCACAATGGTCCCCTGGGTTCCAAGGAGGCCCTGCTGTGCCACAAAGGACCCTTGGTTCCATCAGGTTCTGTGGTGTCACCATGTTCTTCTTGACTCTGCAGTGTAACAATGGACCATTGGTTCCACACGGCCTGGCTGTGTCACAAATATCTCTTTGATTCCATGACTGCCACAACAGAGACTTGTTTCTAGGAGGTTCCCTACTGTCACAATTGTCTCCTTGATTCCATGAGCCCCCGCTGTGTCACAATGGACCCTTGGTTAAACAAGGCCTTGCAGTGTCTCAGGAGTCTCCTTGGTTCCAGGAGGAACACAAAAGCTTTGCATCAACATTGAGCAACGCTTCCTTTACACACCTGGGAACCTCTGTCTGCATTCCAAAGAAGGGTTCAAGCTGAGGATGGCACCAGCAGCTTCCATCTGCAACAGAGATCCAGGACAGGGACAGAGAATTCAGCTGAGAGACTCAGAGAATTCTATTAATAGAGCTCATTTCTGGTGGCACTGTCCCTTGTAGAAAGGTGACATCATTCCAGGCAGCCTGTCCTGAGCATGTGCCTCCTGAGTGGGCTTTGTTATTTAGGAAACCTGCTCAGGCTTTTCCATTCTTTCCTCAGCAACAGGGAAATTTCTCCTGGGCCTGTGTGCAGGCAGAGGCCTGAGGAGAGCAGGTGGGACATGGTGCAATGGGCTGGGACAGGCAGCTGCAGAGCTCAGGGGACAAGGTTGTGCTGCAGGGCCCAGGGATGTCAGTGCCAGGTGGGCAATGTCAGACATGGTGAGGTTGGGGTGAGGAGCAGCTTGTCCAAACAGGGTCAGCCTGCAAGGGGCTCATTCTTGTCCATGATCAGACCTAAGGAGACATTAACCATCAAGAAACACTTAAGGACTGCTTCTATCTACTCTTCACAGATCTGGAAAAAAAAAAAGCTCAACTGAAAAAAGGAAAATGTCATGAAATGTGCTTTAAAATCTCCCTCCTTATCAGAACTCCAAACTGAGTCCAGTCAGCTGGAAACGCCCTGGAGACACAAAGACATTTGAAGTAAGACAAAGAACTCCTGAGGGCTTCCTGTATTTTCATTAGCCTCAAACTGTAATTGGGGCTGAGTCCAGGATCCCCAAGCACTGAGAAGAGGTTGAAGAACCTGCTCCAGGAGTCAGAAGCAAAACTCCAAGTCCCTTGGAGCATCCCTGGGCCCCCCTGAGGGCAGGGAGTGCCAAAGGCTGCCCAGGCACTGGTGAGAGCAGCTCCTTGAGGCCAGGATTGCAGGGAGCCCAAGGCTGTGAGCAGGGACTGCAATGCTGAGCAAGGCCTGGGCTGGCTGGAGGGAGCAGAAAGGCCAAGGCCTGAGCCCAGGCCTGGCACAGCAGGGCCTGTCCCTCGCGGCTGGCTGGGGGCTGTTGGTGGGGCAGGGGGATGGCAGGGGCAGCAAGGACAAATGTCCTAAAGCTGCAAGGCCTGCCAGCCTGCTGAGGGAGGGGCCAGGCAGAAGCCAAGTGCAGGCTTTCCTGCAAGGAAAGTTCCTTCTGTGGGGCCTGCAGAGGCGCTGGGAGAGCCCAGGGGACAAAGGCCTGGGTGCCTGTGGCCCTGCCAGCCCTGCCCAGCCCTTGGCCATCTCTCCTGCAGCCTGTGCCCCCTGTGCCTGCTGCTGCTGCTGTGCCCTGGCCGGCTGCACACGCCCATCTCGCTGTCCCCCCAGCATTTCTCAGCCCAGCATTTCTCTGCCCTCCCTGGGCTCCCTGCACCCAGCGCTGCCGGCTCCTGGCACACAGAGCCAGGGCAGGGCCCAGGCTCACGCTGGGACACCTCCTGCACCAAAATTCTGCCCTGGCAGGGACTTTTCTTCTTCTTCAGCTCCAGGCTGAACCTTCCAAGCTGCACTTTGGGGAGGTTTCCTTCTCTTCCCACTGCCAAGGAAAGCTCTGTCTCTTGCTGGTCACAAACACAGAAGGGCTGGTGGGAGATCAGTGGTGGTCAGAGGCTGTCTGGGGAACAGTGACCATGAAATGACTGAGTTTTGAAATATTCTGTGGAAGGAGGTGAGGCATTAACAGAACTTCTACACTGGACTTACAGAGAGCAGACTTTGGCCTATTCAGGATGTTGATTTGGAGATTACTGAATGAGGTACTTTTTTTTAAGTGAAGGAGCTGTTCAACAAAGGAGTCCAGGAGGGACTGATGTACTTCAAGAAAGAAATCTCTAAGACACCGAGCTGTGCTTCTGTGCCAAAAGATGAGGTGGCAAGGAGAATGACTGGCCTGGATGAACCGGGAGCTTTTGCAGGAACTCGGGGCAAAAAAGAGGGTGCATTGCCTTTGGAAAGATAGGAAGGCTGCTCAGGAAATGTTTAAGGATGTTTTTAGGTCATGAGAAAAAAAATTAGGGATGTGAAAACCCAATTAGGTCTTAATCTAGACACATCTGTGAAGGATAATTAAAATGCTTTTATAAATATAATAATTGCAAAAGGAGTAGCAAGAACAACCTGCACTCTTTATTGAATGCTGGGGGGAATACAATAACGAAAGATGAAGAGAAGGCTGAGGTACTGAACACCTTCTTTGCCTCAGTTTACAACATTTGGATATGTTGTCCTCAGGACAAGTGTTCTCCTGAGCTGGCAGATGGGGACAGGGAGCAGAAGAGCCCCCCTGTCATCCAGGAGGAAGCAGGTGCTGACCTGCTGAGCCACTCAGATGCTCACAGGTGCATGGGATCAAATGGGATCCATCCCAGGGGCATGAGAGAGCTGCTGGATGAGCTCCCCAAGCTGCTCTCCATCATTTCTCCTCAGTCCTGGCTCACCAGGGAGGTCCCAGAGGACTGGAGGTGCCAATGTGAGCCCATCCCCAAGAAGGGCTGGAAGGAGGATCTGGGGAACTCCAGGCCTGTCAGCCTGACCTCGGTGCCCGGCCAGGTGATGGAACAGATCACCTTGAGTGCCATCACAGGGCACCCACAGAATGGCTGAGGGATCAGACCCAGCCAGCTTGGGTTTAGGAGGGGCAGGTCCTTCCTGACCAACCTGATCTCCTGTTACACCCAGGTGACCTGCCTGGTGGATGTAGGAAAGGCTGTGGATGTGTCTACCTGGACTTCAGCAAAGCCTCTGACACCGTGAGCCACAGCATTCCCTGGAAAAGCTGCAGCCCCTGGCTTGGGCAGGTTCCCTCTTTGCCTGGAGGCTGGGCCCAGAGAGTGCTGGGGATGGTGCTGCATCCAGCTGGTGCCCAGTCACTGGTGGTGTCCCCCAGGGATGTGTGTTGGGCCCAGTCCTGTTTAACATCTTCACTGATGATCTGGGTGAGGGCATCGAGTCCACCATGAGCAAATTGCAGCTGAGACCAAGCTGGGTGTGAGTGTGGATCTGCTGGAGGACAGGACAAGAAGACACAGCCTTGGGCTGCACCAGGGGAAGTTTAGGCTGGAAAATAGGAAGAAGTTCTTCACAGAAAGGAGGATTGGGAATTGCAGTGGGCTGGCCAGGGGGAAGGTGGCAGAGTCACTGTCCCTCTCCAGTGGCATGGTCTGGGTGACAAGGTGGTATTGGGGCATTGGTTGGACTTTTTGATCTCCAAGGTCTTTTCCAACCCATCTGATTCTGTCATTCTGTGATGCTTGGGACACTCTGGGGAAGCAAGGGGCCATTGTGACACTGTGGGGCCTGGTGGCACTAAGAGGACCACAGTGACACTGTGCAATCCCACAGAACCAAGAGTCCATTGTGGTACTGAGGGGCCAAATGGAACCAGGGAGTGCACTGTGTCACTCTGGGTCCTTGTGGAACCACAGAGGCCATTGTGACCCTGCAGGGCCTCGTGTGACACACGGGTTTCACCATTTTGACACTGCAGAACTGAGAGAGAGAGACCATGAACTGTGTAAAGAGACCACTGTGAGACTCCAGGGCCCAGTGGAACCGTGGAGCCGTTCTGACACTGCAGGGCCTTGTGTAATCAGGGGGCCACTGTTACACTGCAGGGACTCATGGAGCTGAGGGAACAACTGTGACACTGTGGTGGCACCAAGGGGCCTTTGTGACACTGCAGATCTTGTGTGACCAGGGCTCCTCTGTGACACTGCACCACCAAGGAGACTATTTTGGAATTCTGTACAACACAGTGGCCTCATGCAGCCAAAGGGCCACTGTGAGTGACACTATGGGGCCTCAAGGAATCTAGAAGAGCTTTGTCATTCTCATAGAAATAAAGATTCCTTTGTGACACTGAGGGGACTTGTGGGACCAGAGACCATTGTGACAGTGTGGGACCTGATGTAACCATGGGGCCATTGTGACACCCTGGGGCCCCATGGAACCAAGGGGCCTCAGTGAAACTGGGGCACCAAGGTGAACATTGTGAAACTGGGAAGCCCCATGGAACCAAGGAGTCTCCACTGTTACTCTGCCTGCACGGTCTCGTGGAACCATGGAGACCAGTGTGAGAGCACAGGGGCTCGTGTAACCAAGAGGCCACAGTGACACTGAGGGGCCCCATGGAACCAAGGACATCTTTGCAGATGACACCAATCTGGGTGTGAGTGTCAAACTATGGGAGCATGGGAGGGCTCTGTGCAGGGTCCTGGACAGGCTGGATCCAGGGAACAAATCCAACAATGTCAGGTTGAACAAGACCAAGGGCCGGGTCCTGCACTTTGGCCACAACAACCCCTGCAGTGCTACAGGCTGGGGATGGAGTGGCTGGACAGCAGCCAGGCAGAAAGGGACTTGCAGGCACTGCTGGACAGCAGGCTGGACATGAGGCAGCAGTGTGCCCAGGTGGCCAAGAAGGCCAATGGCTCCTGGCCTGGATCAGGAATGGTGTGGCCAGCAGGAGCAGGGCAGGGATTCTTCCCCTGTGCTCAGCACTGATTGGGCAGCACCTCAAGTGCTGTGTCCAGTTCTGGGCCCCCCAATTTAGGAAGGACATGGAGGGGCTGGAGTGTGTCCAGAGAAGGGCAACAAGGCTGGTGAGGGGTCTGGAACACAAGTCCTGTGAGGAGTGGTTGAGGGAGCTGGGGTTGTTTATCCTGGAGAAGAGGAGGCTCAGGGGAGACAAGGCAGTGTCAGGGCACAGGTTGGACTTGATGATGTCCAAGGTCCATTCCAACCTTGCTGACTCTGTGTTTCTCTGAAACCACCCTTGCAGCAGTTGCAGGATGAGCCTTGGGCCTCCTCTTCAGAAGGTGCAGCAACCCAGGTGCCTCAGCAGCTTCTCCTCACTGCCCCAAAGCCCATCCTGTCAGTCCTGCAGAGCCTCTGCAGCTCCTCCTCATTGCCCACAACAGGGAGCCCCACAGGCAGACACAGCAGCCCAGATGTGCCCCCCTGGCCTGGGGTGCCTCTGGCAAGGGAGCAGCAGGAGGCACTGCCGGAGCCTGCAGACAATTCCTGAAGCACTTGGAGAATGTTTCTGCTCCCCAAGTGACGTTCCCATGGTGCCACCTCAGGAACTGAAATGGGGAGTGGGGCCAGAGAGGAAAGGGCAACCAGGGATGGGCTGTTTGCAGGGGAGGGAACAGGGGTGGGCAATAGGAAGGAATTTGTACCAGGGAAAAGTTGAGAAAGTCAAGGTGAAGCAAACGAAATGGTCAGGGCAGTTTGGGGGTGGCTGCCAGACAGCCCAGGCTCTGATCAACAACGTCTGCAGTGGCACAGGAAACTCCCAGCTCATGGGAAAAAACTTTCTGGCTCTGACTTCAGAGGCCACCACAAACCTGAGGGGTTTCCCTGCTGTGGCCCAGCCCTTCCTGGCCCCAGGCCCTGCTGGCATTTGTGCTCCCTCAGCTTCATCTCCCCACACCAACCCCATGGGGGTGCTCAGGCCTGCTCTGGGCAGGGCAAACAGGGGCTCCTGAGGCAGTGCTGCCGTGGCTGTGCCTGCAAGGCTGCGGCAGCTGTGTGAGCTGGGGGAGAGGCCAGGGCTGCAGAGGGGGGATGTTGTTGGCAGGTGCATGAGGAGGCTGTGGGCCGCTGGCCTGGGGTGTCCAGCGCAGTGGGGATGGATCAGGCCCTGCTCTGCTGCTCCTTGCCGTGTGCTTGCCCAGGGCCCTTGCAGAGCCCCAGCCGTGCTGTTTGCCCCCAGCCTGCCCACGGCCAGCCTGGGGCTGCTGCCGGGGCTTTTCTCTGCTGAGCCTTGGCCTGGGCAATGTGTTGTGGAGAGAGCCTGGGCAAGGAGCCTGCAGCCCCCAGGCCCTGGCCTGAGGCCTCAGCACTGCTGCTGTGCCAGCAGTGCCCATGGCCTGTCCCTGCTGCAGCCCCGGCACTGCCACCCCCAGCCCTGTGCCCGGCCCCGAGAGCACTCAGGCCCTACAGCAACAGCAGGGCCAGGAGGGCAGCGGGGCAGGGCCACGGCAGCAGCACTGGCAGCACCAAGTGCTGCTGCTGCTGCTGGGCACAGCTGCTGTGCCAGCACTGATCTGCCCCCAGCTCTGCACACAGACATTGCTGCTGCAGCTCCAGAAAATGGAACCAAAGGGGCATCTCTGCAGAAAACTTGGCTGGGAGATCCTTGATTTCCTTTAAAGGCACCAAGAGTGCAGCCCCTCATTGACACTGTCTGTGGCTACAGGGAAAGTAGAAGGAAACAAAATGAAATATGGCACAGAAAATAAGATTTCATTGTTGACAAGATCAAAAAATAAATCCAAGAGAAAAGAACCCCCAAAATGAAACCAACAATAAATATAAAAGATGAGTTATATTTAAAGCAATATACATATCCAATACATATCCAATACATATACAATAAATATACAATAATCACTTGTATATAAGTAATTTCTAGAAAATGGCCAGACAGTTTAATGTTCCTTATAACATGCAGTCATCAGTCCCCACACTGCAGTCTTGAGCTGCTGGTTCCTCAGGCTGTAGATGAGGGGGTTCAGGGCTGGAGGCACCACTGAGTACAGAACTGACAGGGTCACATCCAGGGCTGGGGAGGACATGGAGGGGGGCTTCAGCTTTGCAAACATGGCAGTGCTGATGAACAGGGAGAGCACGGCCAGGTGAGGGAGGCAGGTGGAAAAGGCTTTTTGCTGTCCCTGCTCAGAGGGGATCCTCAGCACAGCCCTGAATATCTGCACATAGGAGAAAACAATGAACACAAAACAGCCAAGTACGAATGAGGAAGTAAAAATGGAAAGCCGAAGTTCCCTGAGGTAGGATTTGGAGCAGGAGAGCTTGAGTATCTGTGGGATTTCACAGAAGAACTGGCCCAGGGCATTGCCATGGCACAGGGGCAGGGAAAATGTATTGGCTGTGTGCATGAGAGCAGTGAGAAAGGCACTGGCCCAGGCAGCTGCTGCCATGTGGGCACAAGCTCTGCTGCTCAGGAGGGTCCCGTAGTGCAGGGGTTTGCAGATGGACACGTAGCGGTCGTAGCACATGACGGTCAGAAGGAAATACTCTGCTGACATGAAAAAGACAAAAAAAAATATTTGGACTGCACATCCTGTGTAGGAGATGTTCGTGGTGTCCCAGAGGGAATTGTGCATGGCTTTGGGGACAGTGGTGCAGATGCAGCCCAGGTCAGTGAGGGCCAGGTTGAGCAGGAAGAAGAACATGGGGCTGTGCAGGTGGTGGCCGCAGGCTACAGCGCTGATGATGAGGCCGTTGCCCAGGAGGGCAGCCAGGGAGATGCCCAGGAAGAGGCAGAAGTGCAGGAGCTGCAGCTGCCGCCTGTCTGCCAATGCCAGCAGGAGGAAGTGGCTGATGGAGCTGCTGTTGGACATTTGCTGTCTCAAAACATTGGAACCTTTTGAAAGAGGAAAGACAATGAAAACTGACAGAAGATTTCTCACGGAAATGTCAAAGCCCTTTCTCACAGACCCTCTCCTGACAAAAAACACCTCCCCCCTGTCTAGGAAATCTTCCTTTACCTTGGTTGCTGCTGGACAATGTTGTGTGAGGAGGCAGACCTTGATCTGCAGGACACGTGGGAATCAGCCCTGACCCCCAGTCAGTGCAGGGGAATACTGAGGGCTGGGGTCAGACCTGGTGTTTGAACTTGGACAAAGCATCTGCTCCTAAGGCAGGGGAGCTGCCAGGGCAAAGGATGGGGATTGCAGGAAACAGAACAAGAGATTCTGCTGCACCTGGGAAGAACAGAGAGTCCAGTGAGGCAGGAGGGTTGTCTGAGCCTCAGTGCAGACTGAGGGGATCTGCTCTGTCCCTCTCTCCTGTTCCCAGCTGCCCTGGACTTGCACCCTTCTGAGTTCCACTCCCATATTTCCCTGGAAAGCCAGGAGACACTGCTGAGAGCAGAGGGATGCCTGGCACACAAAGTGGCTCCTGCTTTTCCCAAAGAGAGGGAGAGTCAGCTCATTCCCAGCCTGCCAGCCTGCCCTGCCCAGAGCTCCCAAGTAAGAGAGAGCTGGGACACCCCACTGCCGTGCTCAGCCTGAGCAGGAGGAGCCCAAGGGCTGGGCCTGAGCCTGCAGCTGGAAGTGCCATTCCCAGAGAACCCCTCAGCAATGGCAGCAGCAGCTGGGCAAGGCAAGGAGAGAGAGAGCCGGGCCCTGAGGAAAAGCCTTTCCCTGCCCAGCCCTGCCCAGCCCCTGCAGTGCAGGCAGCAGCAGTGCAGGACAGTGGCCCTCAGGCCCTGGGCAGCAGGCAATGGGCACCTGGCAGCAGAGATGCCCTTCATCTCTGGAGCTGCTCTGCCGGCCCAGGAGGGGACTGAGGGCCCCCAGCCCCCGGGCTGAGGGCTGTGCTGGCTGCCAGGGGACACAGCAGCTGTGCTGCTCAGGCCAGTGTCTGCCCTGCAGGGCAGGGCTGGCAGCTGCCACATCTCCCCTGCAGCAGCAGCAGCAGCAGCAGCAGGGCTGCCCTCAGCACTGCCTCCCTCCCTCCCTGCCCAGGGCTCTGCTGCTGCAGCTGTCCCAGCCCGAGCTGTTCCTGTGGGCCCGGGCTCCTTCCCTGCCACAGCTGCCAGAGCCCAGCCCAGCCCCTGGGCCAGCTCTGCCCTGCAGCTGCTCCCGGCTGCAGGCATTAAAGAACAGCTCCCCCAGGCCTGGGCACCATGGAAAGCTGATGCTGCATGCATCTGGAGCCTGGGGAGCTGCAGGCACTTGCTGAGCTTCCCAGGAAAACTCCGTGGGATGGTTGAAGAGCCTCAGCCCCTGCTCTGCCCTGCACAGCTGAGTTTCCAATGCCACCAAGCTGAGGCAGGGAAAAGTGGGAGCACAGATTCAGGAAAGCAGAGACCCAAGCAGGAAACTCCTGCCCTGAATGAGCTCATGAAAAGTCCCCTCAGAAATGACCTGGGCATGAGCTGGAGCTCTGAGCAGCCCTGGCACACACAGCACCCTCTCCACAGCAGCAGCAGCAGCAGGAGCTGCCCTGGCAGGAGTCACTCCTTGCACCCACTGCTCCCCTCCACCATCCATGGGAGCTCCCAGGCAGGCTGAGAGCTGTCCCTGGCAGGTGGCAGATGCCCTGGGCTGGCCAAGAGCCCTGAGAGCTGCAGGAGCTGCTGTGCAGGCCAGCCCTGGGCAGCCCTGGCTGCAGCCCCAGCTTCAGCCCCTGCAGCCGTCCCTGGCAGCAGGAGCCGTCCTGCCCTGTCCCTCTGACGGTGCCCAGGGCAGCCCCACTCTGGAGCACATCCTCCCCCAGAGCAGAAAGGGCAGCAGAGCCATCCTTACAGTCACCTCAGTCCTGTCCTGGGTCAGCTTGAGGAGATCCCTGCAGCCAGAGACTGATTGTGTCAGAAGTGGTGACGATTTCAAAATGAAGAATTTCTGAATTCTCAAAAGTTGCGAAGATTTCTCCATGAAGAAGCTCAGAATTGTCCTTGCAGTTTCTTAAAGCCTCTGTCTCCTTCACTGCTCTCAGGTATCTGCAGGCAGTGCCCTCAGCCCTGCTGGGCTGGGAAAGGAGCAGCTCAGCAAGAGAAATGTCTTTTTGAAGCTCTTCTTGATTGCCAGGATACTGATGCAACTCAGCAGTAAAGACAGAGCACAAGGACTTTAATTAATCTCTTGGGACTTTCGTGCTGTTTACATCAGATTCAGTCCCTCAGAGTGTGCTGAAGAAACTTCTCAAGAACTCCAAGTCAGATTCAAAGTCCAAAGTTTCTTGAAGTTTTAATGGGTCCCAGAGAGAAACAAGACTGAGAAAGTTTCTCCAGGTTCCAGATAGAGCAGAACCCTGCAGGCAGTGAGGACAGGTGGGGACAAACAAGGCAAAGGTGTTTCTGATGCTGAGCAACCCTGGATGTGTTTCAGGAATGCAAAGGGCCAAGGCCTGAGCCCCAGCCCCTGCCAAGGCACATCCTGTCCCTCCCTCCTTGCTCAGGCCTCTTCCCAGGCCACTGGGATGTGGGGATGTGCAATGCCAAGGGCAGCACCATGGGGCAGCCCCTGCCAGGCTGCTGAGCAGGGACAAGGAGGCCATGAGGCCCTTGCAGGCCTGCAAGGGTCACTTGTCCCCTCCTGCTGGCTCAGGCCCAGGGCCAGCAGCCATGGCCCAAGTGCTGCAGGAGTTGGCTGTGTCAGGGCCTTGCAGCTGCTGCCCATCCCTGTGCCCTGTGCAGCCCAGGCTGTCCTACGGTGTCCATGCCCTGTGCCTCTGTCCCTGCAGGCTGTCGTCACCCGCGGCTGCCCCACCTGGCTGGGCCCTTCCTTTGCTGACAGCTCTGCGTCCTGCCTGCCTCTGCCTGGGCACACACAGCCTTGGGCTGGATACCAAAAGGGTTTATTCCATTTTTACTGTGCCTGTGAACTTTTAGCACAGGAACAAGTCATGCAGGCCCTGCTTTCCCAGCAAGGTTGGTTGGAAGAGCAGAAGACATCTGGCTCAAGAGTGCAGTGATAGAAAAACAAGGATTGAATCTGGGAACTTGGGGTGGGTTTTATGGTGATGGGTAAATTGTAATGCACATGTAGTGACTGTATATAAGTAACGCTCTTTTAGAATCACATGTCCATGTAAGGTTAGGAGTTACCGAATGTTGGACCTCAAGCCTGAATAAATGATGCCCTTCTAAACACCAAGTAAATTTAGGGAGTCTTTTTCTGATATTTCAGTGATTTAGTGACAGTGGGGCCTCACAGGACCAAGGAGTCAACTCTGCCGCCTTACAACCTCATGAAACCAAAATCCTTTGTGACATGGCAGGGCCACATGGAACCAATGGTCCATTGTGATACTGCAGATCCAAGGAGACCATTGGGACACTCTGGAACCTCATGGAATCAAAAGTACATTGTGATAGAGAAAGGCTTCATGGAACCAAGATTCCTTTGTGACACGGCAAGGCCTTGTTTGAGCAAGGGAACCATTCCTCATAGTCCAGAAACTCATGGAACTAAGGGGCCACTGTGACACACTGGGGCTGCAGGGAATGAAAGGTCCATTGTGACAATGCAAATCCAAGGAGACCACGGTGACACTGTGGGGCCACGTGTAACCAAAGGGGCCATTCTGACACAGGAAGGCCTTGTAGTACCAAGGAGGCCATTGTGACACTGCTGAACCTCACAGAACCAAAGTGACCATGTTATACTGTGGGACCTCCTGGAACCAAGGGTCCATGGTGACACTGCAGAACCAAGGAGACTGTTGATGGCAGTATGAAAGCTCATGGAACCAGAACTCCATTGTGACACAGCAAGGTCTCATGGAACCAGGGGTCCATTGTAACTCTGTTGGGCCTCATGGAACCACAAGCCATTGTGACACAGCATGGCTACATGGAGCCAAGGGGCCATTCTGAATGAGGAACCTCTTGGAACCAAGTGTCTATTGTTATATTCTGGGGCCTTGTGGAACCAAGGGGACCACGGTGACATTGCAGGGTCTCATGGAACAATGGAGACTATTCTGACACTTTGGGACTCACTGGAACCAAAGGCCTATTAGAGTATGGCCGAGTCCCATGGAATTAAGGGGGCTGCAGTGAAACTGTGGGTGTCCACGGGATGAAGGGTCCATTCTGACCCTGTGGAACCAAGGACACCATTGTGACACTGTGGGGCATCATGGAACCAAAGGTCCATTGTGACACAGCAGGGCCTCCTGAAACCCTGGAGGCCATTTGCACACCTTGAGGCCCTGGGAAACCAAAGGGCCATTGTGGCACTTCAGAGCCCTGGGGAGCCAAGGGGACCATAGTGACACTGTGGGGCTTAATGGAACCAAGGGACAATTGTTGCACTGTGTGGCACCATTGAACCAAGGGGTCCATTGTGACACTACAGGGCCCCATGGAACTAAGGACTCATGGAACAGTGTGAGACCCCATGGAACCAAAGGTCCATTGTGACATTGCGGGCCCTCATGGAATCCTGCAGAACATTATGGATCTTTGAGGCCTCTTTTAACCAAGGGGCTCTGCAAGACCTTTTGGAGCCAAGGAGCCCATTGTGACACTGCAGGGCCTCATTGAATACACCATTGCGATACTGCAGTACCAAGGAGACCACTGTGACACTGAAGGCCTCATGGAAGCAAGGGGGGACAATTGTGACACTATTGGGACTGAATGGAAGCAAGGGGCCAGTGTGACACAGCTGGGTCTCATGCAGCCAAGGGGCCATTGTGATCCTGAGGAGCCCAAAAGAACCAAGGCACCACTGTGACACTGCAGGACTATCTGGAATCATGGAGACCGTTGTGACACTCTGAGGCCTCATGGAACCAAGGGGCCACTGTGTCATTGTGCAGTTGTGCATTGTTCTTTGTGCATTGTTCCATTCCATGGAACCAAGGAAACCATTTTGACACTGCAAGGCTTCATGTAAGCAAGGGGCCATTGTGACACTGTGGGGACCCATGGAAACTGTTGTGAGGAAGGAGCCGAGTATCAAATGGACATCAATATGATTAGGTTTGATCTCCTCATTTATTCTTTATTCCCTATATTTTTATGTGGTTACAGAGTAAAAGCAGGCACAACTAAACAATTGATGATTGGTTAAAATCTCATGATCAAGCACTCTAAATGATTGCTCATTGGTTCACATCTTTTGGTAGCAACTTCTTCTTTGTTCTTCTTATGATCAGCATTTCTGTCTTCAGCATCTATGAGAAGGTACAACAAATTGTTACATGTCTTCAGCTTCTGAGTGGAAGCATCCGTGAGAAGGACCAATGAATTATTACATTTGCTACCTTTTTGCTAATTCAAGGCAATGTAGGAACAACACAGTTCACAGCAGGCACTGTACAAGAACCCCTCCTGTTCCCTGATAGCAAGGAATGTTCAAACCTCCCATCAATAGACTGTGGCCTCACTCTTCTAAAAACTCCCCTACAATGGGGGTTAACCCCAGAGGGCTTGGAAGCTGTGAAGAGTGGCAGACAGACATCACACACATTCCTAGTTTCGGCCACCAAAAATACGTGCATGTGAGCATTGACACCTATTCAAACGCAGTTTATGCCTCTGCCCACACAGGAGAAATGGCTGCACATGCCAAGAAACATCTCGTGCAAGCCTTTTCAGTACTGGGGATCCCTAAGAAAAATCAAAACAGACAATGGCCCAGGGTACAAAAGCAAGGAGTTCCTTGAGTTTGTCCAGCAGTGGGGAATGGAACATATAACAGGCATCCCTCACTGCCCCACAGGCCAAGCTGTAGCCGAGCGTGCCCACCAGATGCTCAAAAAGGTCCTGGCTGGGCAAGACAGTTCCACAGCATGGATGTCACCAACACAAAAACTCTGCAAAGCCATGTTTACCATTAACTTTCTGAATTGTTCATTTGAAAACATGAGACCTCCAGTGGTACATCGCTCTAACAGCAGTAATCAGTTTAAGCTGTCACAGAGCCCACCAGTTTTGATTAGGGACCCATAAACCTGGGAGATCAAAGGTCCCTATGAGCTCGTGACCTGGGGATATGGCTACGTGTGCATGTCCACCCCCTAGGGCCTGCACTGGATACCCCAAAAGTGGGTGAAACCTTTTGTTTCCAAAAACCCAGCATCAATGGAAGATGATGAGAAGCAAGCAGCCATCGCTTCAAAAAGAAGGTGCCGCTGGAAAGAGAAGACAGAGCTTTCTTAAAAATCGGGTTATTTCTGGCAGATCTCAGATTGATAATGTACTCTAGTATTTCTGTTTCCTTTTACAATCCTGTTGTTTTTTGTTGTCTTGTTTTTAATTGTGTTGGCATTCGGAATTCTTCGCTGCCTAGTTTCAAAGGCCCTCAATGGTTTAATCCCTACCACCTCAGAAGTCAGCCATGCAGAGCTTGCAGGCCAAGACCAGCCAAAACTGCCTGCAAATCAAAAGTGGTGGGCAAAAACTATTCTGCCTGAGAATAGGCCTGAAGCGTGTCTTTCAGTTTTATTGTAACAGAAAAGGGTGAGATGTTGTATTGCACTAAGTAGTTAGTTCACTTTGTTATATTGCACTGGGTGTTTCTGTTATATGTGTTCACACAAAGCATTTGCTGTACCCTGCCCATGAGCCCCTGCACTGAATCCCCTCTCCCTGACACCACCTATGCCTCACCTCCCACAGGTCATGCCCCACTGGCTGGTAGACCCCCTCCCCTCCCCCTCCTTGGCAGAGGTCATAAAACTGCCCTCTGGCAGGGAATCATCCTCTTAACTCCTCTCTTAACTCCCCCAAGCCACATGGAGTAGGTTCTGCATTAAACTGTGGGACTGTGTTCCTGAAGGATTAACTGCACCTTTTGTCTTCTTTCTTCATCCTTGCCTCAGTTTCCCCCCAAGCATACTGCTAGCCAGGGTGAAGTTCAGGGGTGAGTGGGAACTGAGGCAAAGGAGCACAAAAAGAGCAGCTCAGCAATGCACCCAACCATCACTACCAAAGATTGCCTGCAGTGAGTAAGAAAGATCCATCAGCAGTGACCCTCAGACTTTCCCACCACCCACATCCACACCTCAGCTGGGGGAAGCTGTCACAGCCAAGGATTGCAGAGCCACTCCTGGACACTGGGAATTCCTGCAGGTGCCTCCAGCCACAAATGAGGCTCCAGCCTCTCTGTGAGAAGGCCCAGCTCTGATAATGCTGAATAAACAAACTGACAGCACTTCTAGAGTGGGAACATCTGGATTCATCCTCCTCTTGGGTCCCTCCCAAAGCCTGGCCAGGGCCCAAGGAGGAACCAAGGGAGGTGACTCTGACCATACAGCCCCAAACAAGGCCAGATGTCAGATTTCATGGCCTTGTCTGGCTTCCAAACCCAGGAAGGTCAATCCATGTTTCACTAATGAATGGATACATCTATCACAGTGCTAATGACCATGCATATTTCACTAATGACTAGATGCAAAGATAACCTTTGGTTGGAAGGTTCAGCCAGAGGTCACCTTTGGCTCAGGGCCTGTTGTTCAGGCCTCACTCAGGCCTCTTGTCCAGGCCTGGGATGAGCAGGGACATCTTTCACCAGATCAGGCTGTTCAGAGCCCTGTCCCAGCTGGACTGGAATGTTTCCAGGGATGGGGCATTGACCACCTGCAGCCCCCCACATCATTCTGGCCATGGAACCTGGCTGCAGAAATGGCTCCCTGGGGTGCTTTCCAAGGAACCTTGAACTGATGGGGGTTGCCGTGGCACCCAAACCCAGCAGTGGGGTCAGAGCAGTGTCCATGGCCACAGCCCCTTGCAATGGCCCAGGGCAGGTTGGGATGATGATCCACCCACACTCCTGGCCCAGGGCAGGGCTGCAGTGGCCTTGGGGGCACCTTGGCCTGGCACACACCTGAGGAGGGTGTCTGTGTTCAGTGGGGAAACTCAGGAGTTTTACATTGCTAAAAAAAACCAGGAAGCCCCTGTTTGCCTGATTGTGAGCAGCTCTCCAAGCAAAGCAGGTCCCAGGTGAGTGAAGAGAGACAGGATGGGTTGGAGAATGTGGAGCAAGGTTGTTCACACTGGAGCACACCTCAGGGCACAGCTTCTCTGAGCAGGCCAGACCTCCTGAGGATAGTCCCTGGATCATTATCAATCACTGAATGCTGCAATAAGCTCTGCTCTAAACAGAGCAGTGATATAAGAACCCTTTATAACAGGAATGTGTATTTCTTAGAAACTCCTTGAAATATTTCTCCATAACTGTTGCAGGAAACTTTCCTAATGAACTGCACCAGACCAGAGGAAAATCAAGGCACAGCCATGGTTTGTCAGGACTTGCTTGATCCTAATGAGCCCCGTGGTGCATTTGGTGCTGAGCCCTGGAACCTCAGGGCCTGGGAGGAGATTGCACAAACCTTTCCAGGAGTCCAAGTCAGAAGAAAAACCCAAAGTGTCTTGAGGCACTCATGGGTTGCACTGAGGTCCATCCCCAACACAGGCTCCTCATGGACTCCTTGGAAGAGGGAATTGGAGGCCAGGATTGCACAAAAACCTCTCAGAGACTCAGTGTGGGAAGGAAATTCCAAAGCACCTTAAAAACTTTGAGTATCTCAAACTATTAATGAGCCCCACTGAGTGTCAGTGCAAAGCTCTCAAGGGACTCATTAAAGCAGATAATTGGAGGCCAGGATTGCACAAAAACTTTTCAGAGATTCAGTGCCAAAAAAAAAGTTCTTTAAGAAACTTTGAGTACCTTAAAGTATTAATGAGCCCCACTGCGTGTTTTTACTGACTAACAATCCCAAGGGACTTGTTAAAGTAAATAATTGGGGCCAGGATTGCGCAATCTTTCTCACAGAATCAGATTTAAAAGGGAAACACGAAGTACCTTCAAATAACTGAAGTACCTTGAAGCATTAATGAGCACCACAGAGTGTTGTTACTGACAAAGCCTCTCAAGGGACTAATTAAAGCAGATAATTGGAGGTCATTATTGCAGAAACTTCTCAGAAACTCCAAGGCAAAGGCCAAACCCAAAGTCCTTTCAAGAACCTGCAGTGCCTGGGAGCATTCAGGAGGCCCCCAGGTCCATTCCAGACCAGGGCTCCCCAGGGACTCCTTCCAGCAGATCCTTGAGGCCACTGGGCTGTCAGGGGGATGCTGAGGGCAGGACAAGGGGCTGAGAGTGCCCAGCCTTGCTGGGGCTGTGCCAGGAGGCCCCAGGGCCTCAGGACAAGGTGTCTCCTGACAGCCCTTGGTGGCACAGACCCTGCTGTGCCCCAGGGCACCAAGACATGGCTTCTCTTTGTCCCCTCCTGGCATCACTGCCTGCAGTTCTCTGCTCTGCCTGGGGACTGGGGACACTTGCTCTGTTGTGTCCCTCACTGGGACCCATTAAAACTTGCAGAAACTTTGGAGTTGGATTCTGACTTGGAGTTCCTGAGAGATTTCATCATCTCCCTTCTCAGGGACTGATGTTCAGGGCCTCAGCACAAGCCCCAAGAGGTTAATTAAAGTCCTTGTGCTGTGTCTGTGCTGCTGAGCTGGGCTGGGCCAGGCACAGAGGCAGCTCCTGGCAACCAAGAGGAGCTTAAAACACATTTCTCTTGCTGAGCAGCTTTTCTATCAGCCCAGCAGGGCTGGGGCACTGCCTGCAGCCACCCCGGGCACAGCACACAGGCACAGAGGGGTTCAGCTCAGCCTGGGCTGGCAGCACAGTGCAGAGCTCACTCAGGGCTCACTGGAGGAGAAACCCTCACAGCGTTGGGAACAGTCACTCTCTGGCTGGGGAAAGATAAGCTGCAGTTCCTGCAGGGATCTCCTGAAGCTTCCACATCCCACAGGTCTGGAGGACATTTGCCAAAAGAAGGTGAGCCTGGTATTGCTGTAAAGATCAGGAGCTTTCCTGAGAGTGTTTTCAATTTCCTGCTTGGAGCAGTGTGGGAGAGTTGGAGTGATGACAAATAGATTTTTGCGTTTTATGCATTTTTCATACATTCATAGCTCTGTTAACTACTATTATGTAGTTTTAAAACTATAATCTTTAATTTACTCTATTCAACTACTATTGCATATACTTATTATTGTGTACCTATACTTATATACTCTAGTATATATACATATACATATACGTACATATGCTTATATATTATAGTATATATTGTATAGTATACACATAGTTATATATACTTATATACATATAGTATACATATACTTATTTAAGTATAATTCTTAAATAATTCTAGCATGTTTCCTACCCTTTTTATTAAGTTTTAGAACATTAAGCTGACCTTCTAATTACATTCCTGAACTACTGTATAGTCTTATTATCAGGAAGATTCTACAAAAATAATATTTTGGTTTTTCAACCAGAGTGTGAGCAGTCATAAAAAAAATGGGGCAAAGAAGCCCTTGGACCAACTCCAAAGGGTTGACCCAGAGATGTGTAACAGGGGGAACTGAATCTCCTATTGGATGTTCCTGTTAAATACCCTAATTAATCAACCTCAATAAATTGTTGAAATCAGGGGCTGGGTGTGCCCCATCCCCACTGGGACACCTGGAAGCTTCCAATAATGGTCTGGTTTTTACTTTACTGTTCTAACATTGTTACAAGGGTTATTTTTTTTTCCTCTTTTGATTATAGGCAACAGGAGGATGAGAGCAGCAGAACAGGAATTGCAATCACAGAACCACAGAACATTCTGCGTTGAAAGGGACACTCAGGATCATCAAAGGAATGTTTGAACATTTACAGAGACTCCAGCACTGTAACTTGGGGTGGTCAGTCTCTCTGCTGGGAGGCTCCTAAAGGGCCTTCAGCCCCTCCTCAGCCCTGGACAGCAGCAGCAGTATCACCTTAGTAGGGCCCTGCAGGGCTCTCCTGAGCTGCCCTTGGCCAGCTGCAGACAGAGCCTGCCCCAGCCAGGGCCCTGCAGACAGGCAGGTTTCTGTAGGGCCGGGCCCAGGGCACAGAGGCTGGGATGGGCTCTGTCAGCGCTGGCAGGGACAAGGCTCCTCTCAGCAGGGAAATGTCCAGGCCCAGGGAGATGCTGAGGGAAGGAGAGGGGGCTGAAGAGAGCAGTGCTGGGGGCAGGAGGGCACAGTGGGTGTGTGGGAGGTGCCGTGCACAGCTGGGCACGGGAACACTGTCCTGAGTGCCCGGCTGTCTCTGCCCTGCCCTCCCAGGCACAGCCCCACCACATTTTCTCCTGGTTCTGCACTGCCCTGAGATTGTCCCTGTCATCTGGTGCTCTCAGGGAGGCTCTGGCATTGGCAGCCGCTGAGTCAGGCACTGCCCTTGGCATTGCTGCCAGGCAGCTGTGGCCATGGCCATGGGGTGTCCAAGCTTCCCTGGGACCTGTGGGGCTGTGGGCAGAGCAGTCCATGGGAAAGGGGAATGGGCTGAGCCCCCTCACTGAGATACCATCATGGGCACACCCAGGGATCTCCTTGCTGTGTCTTTGCAAGCTCTGAGCTGCCCTCCTGACTGCAAATCTGTGCCAGAGCCCCTTGCAGTTCCTTGAATGTGCCCCGGGGAAGTGCAGAGATGCCAGAGCTGAGGAAATGCTGCTGGGTTTGCCAAGGGAGCCGTGAGTGTCCTTGGCAGAAGGGGGTGCTGAGACCTTGCCCAGAGCCCTTTGGAGAGGGGGAGACATTCAGGGATCCCTCTGCTCTGGGCAGGGTCTGGTTTATCCCAGGGTGACCCGGGAGTGTGACTGTGCTCTGACTGCAGCCAAAGCTGCAAACCCAGGGCAGTTGGGAACAAGCCCATCCAGCCCCTCACCTTGCCCAAGGCACAGGGAATCCTTTGCCTCTCACATCTCTCAGTGGCAAACTCTGAGTGCAGCAGAAATGCTGGGGATTTCTGACCTCAGAGAACCAGCAATGATGTGTGGGCAGGAAAACAGAGGCTAAAATTCCTTCCTTCTGTCCATGTCCTTTCAAAGTGGGAGTGCAGATTATCATAACAAACCTGTCTGCATTAGGAGTGATTCCACTGACCAATCCTGAATTTCCAGCCTTGTCCCTCTGCCACATGGCCACAAACCCAGGGCAGCAGGGCAGGGATGGCTCGTGGAGAGCCCCTACACACAGGCCTGGCTGCTCCTGGCACATTCAGACAGCACAACTGGAGCTCAGGCAGGGACCGGGGTGAAGGTTTTTACAGAGCAGGAACAAGGGTGGGGGAGTCACAGTGAGACAGTCTATAGGGAATGGGCCAGATTTGGCTCAAAGTAGCCTCTGCTGACTTGTCCCTGTCCTTTCTCCATGAACAGGTGCCCATGTGCAGCCCCAGGAAATGTCCAACAGCAGCTCCATCAGCCACTTCCTCCTGCTGGCATTGGCAGACAGGCGGCAGCTGCAGCTCCTGCACTTCTGCCTCTTCCTGGGCATCTCCCTGGCTGCCCTCCTGGGCAACGGCCTCATCATCAGCGCCGTAGCCTGCGGCCACCACCTGCACAGCCCCATGTTCTTCTTCCTGCTCAACCTGGCCCTCACTGACCTGGGCTGCATCTGCACCACTGTCCCCAAAGCCATGCACAATTCCCTCTGGGACACCAGGAACATCTCCTACACAGGATGTGCTGCTCAGGTGTTTTCCTTTGCCTTTTTCATTACATCAGAATTTTCCCTGCTGACCATCATGTGCTACGACCGCTACGTGTCCATCTGCAAACCCCTGCACTACGGGACCCTCCTGGGCAGCAGAGCTTGTGCCCACATGGCAGCAGCTGCCTGGGCCAGTGCCTTTCTCAATGCTCTGTTGCACACAGCCAATACATTTTCCCTTCCCCTGTGCCATGGCAATGCCCTGGGCCAGTTCTTCTGTGAAATTCCACACATCCTCAAGCTCTCCTGCTCAGACACCAAACTCAGAGAACTTGGGCTTCTTGCTGTCACTGCCAGTTTATCCTTGTGTTGTTTTGTGTTCATTGTTTTCTCCTATGTGCAGATCTTCAGGGTTGTGCTGAGGATCCCCTCTGAGCAGGGACGGCACAAAGCCTTTTCCACCTGCCTGCCTCACCTGGCTGTGCTCTCTCTGTACCTCAGCACTATAATGTTTGCCCACCTGAAGCCCCCCTCCATGACCTCCCCATCCCTGGATCTGGTCCTGTCAGTTCTGTACTCGGTGGTGCCTCCAGCCCTGAACCCCCTCATCTACAGCCTAAGGAACCAGGAGCTCAAGGCTGCAGTGCGGACACTGATCACTGGACGGTTTCAGAAACATTAAACTGCTGGCCAAATTGTGCAAATCATTTGTAATAAAAGCCATCTTTGATAATTCCTGTTGGTTTGGTTGTGGTGTTGTTGTTTGGGGCTTGTTTTGTTTTGTTTTGGTTTTTTTTTTTTTTTGTTTTGTTTTGTTTTGTTTTTATTTGGGTTTTTTTGGGGTCTTTTTTTTTTTTTTATGTTTTTTAAACATTGTCCAGAAAGAAAGGCCTCTGTTTGTGCCAATTCCCATTTTGATTCTTTCAACCTTTCTGTGGCCTCAGACTGTGTCAAGGAGGAGCTGCAATCTCACTGGCTCTAAATGAACTAAAGGATCTCCCAGGAAAGTTTTCACTTGAGATCCCCCTTTTGTTCCCTTCTCTGAAGCTGCAGCAGCAAGGTCTGTGTGCAGAGCTGGGGGCAGGGCAGAGGTGGCACAGGAACTCAGCTCCTGCTGGCCACACCATTCCTGACCCTGGCCAGGAGCCATTGGCCTTCTTGGCCCCCTGGGCACACTGCTGCCTCATGTCCAGCCTGCTGTCCATCAGTCCCTGCAGGTCCCTTTCTGCCTGGCTGCTGTCCAGCCACTCTGTCCCCAGCCTGTAGCACTGCAGGGGTTGTTGTGGCCAAAGTGCAGGACCTGGCCCTTGGTCTTGTTCAAGCTGACATTGTTGGATTTGGGCCCTGGATCCAGCCTGTCCAGGGCCCTGTGCAGAGCCCTCCTGCCCTCCAGCAGATCCACACTCCCACCTGCAGGAGAGATGGCCAAGGGCTGGGCAGGGCTGGCAGGGCCACAGGCACCCAGGCCTTTGTCCCCTGGGCTCTGCCAGTGCCTCTGCAGGCCCCACAGAAGGAACTTTCCTTGCAGGAAAGCCTGCACTTGGCTTCTGACTGGCCCCTCCCTGAGCAGGTTGGCAGGCCTTGCAGCTTTAGGACATTTGTCCTTGCTGCCCCTGCCATCCCCCTGCCCCACCAACAGCCCCCAGCCAGCCGCGAGGGACAGGCCCTGCTGTGCCAGGCCTGGGCTCAGGCCTTGGCCTTTCTGCTCCCTCCAGCCAGCCCAGGCCTTGCTCAGCATTGCAGTCCCTGCTCACAGCCTTGGGCTCCCTGCAATCCTGGCCTCAAGGAGCTGCTCTCACCAGTGCCTGGGCAGCCTTTGGCCCTCCCTGCCCTCACTGGGGCCCAGGGATGCTCCAAGGGACTTGGGGTTTTGCTTCTGACTCCTTCAGCAGGTTCTTCAACCTTCTCTCAGTGCCTGGGGGATCCTGGACTCAGCCCCAAGTCCAGTGTGGGGCCGATGAAAATACAGAAAGCCGTCAGGAGCTCCTTGTCTTCCTTTCAATTTTCTTTGGGTCTCCAGGGCTTATGCAGCTGACTGGAGTCACTTTGGTTTTGTGTTAAGAGAGGATATTTGAAAGTGAAAATCATCTCGTGATTTTTGGTTTTTTAAACACATGCGTATTTTTAAAATTTCCAGTTCATTGAAGAGGTGACTTAAGAATTCTCAAAATGATCTTGATGCTGAATGTTTCTTTAGAAGGTCTGGGCATGGAGTAGAATGAGCCCCTTGCAGGCTGACCCTGTTTGGACAAGCTGCTCCTCACCCCAACCTCACCATGTCTGACATTGCCCACCTGGCACTGACATCCCTGGGCCCTGCAGCACAACCTTGTCCCCTGAGCTCTGCAGCTGCCTGTCCCAGCCCATTGCACCATGTCTCACCTGCTCTCCTCAGGCCTCTGCCTGCACACTGGCCCAGGAGAAGTGTTCCTCTTGGTGAGGAAAGAATGGAAAAGCCTGAGCAGGTTTCCTAAACAACAAAGCCCACTCAGGAACCACATGCTCAGGACAGGCTGCCTGGAATGATGTCACCTTTCTACAAGGGACAGTGTCACCAGAAATGAGCTCTGGAAGCAGAATTCTCTGAGTCTCTCAGCTGAATTCTCTGTCCCTGTCCTGGATCTCTGTTGCAGATGGAAGCTGCTGGTGCCATCCTCAGCTTGAACCCTTCTTTGGAATGCAGACAGAGGTTCCCAGAAGTGTAAAAGAAGCGTTGCTCAATGTTGGTGCAAAGCTTTTGTGTTTCTCCTGGAACCAAGGAGCCTCTGGAGACACTGCAAGGCCTTGTTTCACCAAGGGTCCATTGTGACACAGCGGGGGCTCATGGAATCAAGGAGACAATTGTGACAGTAGGGAACCTCCTAGAAACAAGTCTCTGTTGTGGCAGTCATGGAGTCAAAGAGACATTTGTGACACAGCCAGGCCGTGTAGAACCCATGGTCCATTGTTACACTGCAGAGTCAAGAAGAACATGGTGACACCACAGAACCTGATGGAACCAAGGGTCCTTTGTGGCCCAGCAGGGCCTCCTTGGAACCCAGGGGACCATTGTGACAAGGCAGGGCCTACTGGAACCATGGAGACCATTGTGACACTAAGGAAACTCATGGAACCACGGTGACCATTGGGATGCTATGGAACCTCACAGAACCAAGGGTCCATTGTGACATTGTGGTGCCTCCTGGAATCAAACATTGGTGAACTTGGAGGCCTAATGGAACAAGGGTTTCTATTGTGACAACTGCAGAACCTCATGGAATCAAGGTGACCATGTTACACTACAGAAGCTCATGGAACCAAGGGGCCATTGTGACACTATGGAACCTAGGAAACTGCTGTTGACAGTAGGAAAACTCATGGAATGAAAAGTCCAGTGTGACATGATGGAACCCCATGGACCCAAGAGTCCATTGTGACTCTGTAGGGCCTCATGGAATAGAGGGTCCATTGTGACACAGTAGGGCCTCGTGGAACCAAGGGTGCATTGAGGCACAGCCAGACCTTGCTGGAACCAAAGAAACCACTGCTAAAAGCAGGGTAACTCCTAGAACCAAGGAGTCCATTGGTACAGCATAAAACCTATGGAACCAAGGGGCCATTGGGACAAAGCAGGGCCTCATGGAACTAAGGGGACATTCTGACCCATTGGGACTGCATGGAAGGAATTGTCCCTTATGATAATGCAGATCCAAGGAGACTGTGGAGACAATATGGAACCTCATGGATCCAAGGAGCCATTGTGACACCAAAGAACTTCATGGAACCCAGGATCCATTGTGACATAGCAAAGCCTCATTGGAACAAAAGAACCATTGTTGACAGCACAGAAACTCATGGAACCAAGGGGCTGTGGTGACACAGCAGGGACACATGGAAGCAAGGAGACCTAAATGACATTTAGCAACCTCATGGAACCAAAGGTTCATTAGGACACTGAACAAACAAGGAGACCATTGTTGACACTATGGAAGCTCATGGAAATGAGTGGTCATTGTTACACTCCAAAGTGTTGTTGAACCAAAGAGACCATTGTCCAACTACAGAACCTCATGGCACTGAGGCTTCACTGTGACACAGCAGGGTTCCATGAAACCAATTGTCCATTGTGACAATGCAGATCCAAGGAGACCATGGTGACACTAGGGAAGCTCATGGAACCAAGTGGCCATTGTGACACAGCAAGGCCTTGTGAGGCCAAGGAGACCATTGTGACATAATGGAATCTCATGGAACCAAGGGTCCATTGTTACAATCCGGAACCAAGGAGACCATTTTGACAGTACAGAACCTCATGGAATCAAGTATCAGTTGTTGAAGAGTTGGGCTTCATGGAACAAGAAGCCATGGCAACACAGCAGGGTCACATGGAACCAATGGTCCATAATGATACTGTAGATCCAAAGAGGCCATGGGGATACTAGAGAACTTCGTGGAACCAAGCGTTCCTTGTGACACAGTTGGGCCCCAAGGAACCAATTGTCCATTGTGACAATGCAGATCCATGAAGATCATGGTGACACTACAGAACCTCATGGATCCAAGGAGCCATTGTGACACTGTGGGGTCTCTTTGGAACAAACGCCATTGTTGATAGTATGGAAGATGCTCATGGAAACTGTGGGACATTGTGGCACTGCAGAGCCTCATGGAACAAAGGAGACCACTGCAACACGGAGGAATTTTATGGAACCAAGCAGCCATTTACACACGATAGAACCAAGGAGACCATTGATGGCAGTAAAAATCCTCATGAAACTGAGGGCCCACTGTTATACAGCGAGGCCTGGTGGAACCAAGGGGCCAGTGTGACACCCTGGGGACCCATGGAATCAAATATTCCTTTTGACACAGTGGGGCTGCTTGTCACCAATTGTCCATTGTGATACTGCAGATGCAAGAGACTGTGGTGACCCTATGGCAGGTCATGGAACCAAGGGGCTGTTGTGGCACACCAAGGCCTTGTGGAACCAAGGAGAGCATTGTGGCAGCGCAGAACCAAGGAGGCCATTTTGACAGTATGGACCCTAATTGAATCAAGGGTTTAGAAGAATCCAAAGGGTTAAGAGTTTAGCTAAAAGGATAGAAGGAAGAAGCAATGGATATTAATGAAGAGTTTAGAGTAGAAGCAATGTAGGATAGTTGATCATTGCCAGATGGAGCTAGTTTGAGAAGACAATATATGATTTGCCTGACTTTGCTGTGTTTTTAGAAGTTCTGAGGGGACGATGGAGTATTGTATAGATAAAGAAACTGTGGCTGCACCTGGGCCCCAAACCCAGTCAGAAGCAGACAGGAGAGCTTGAACCATGCCCAAGGGGTCAGAGAGCCTGCCAACAAGACCAAGGTGAGAAGTTTACCTTGAGGAAGACGTTCCTGACTTCATTCTAAGGCACCACTGACCCATTTCAAATCTCACCAACCCAATTTAAGTGAAGGACTGCACAAGTGTGAAAGGACTTTGAGCTCATTTTATGATGAAGAGGAGAGAAGGCAGGGTTAAGTAATAAGTATGTATAGGCATGTTGAATGATTACATGAATATGTAAGATTTTGTAGATAAAGAGGGGGCCAGAGCTCTGTGATTTTGTGTGATTTTTACACGTCTTGGGGAAGTTACTCCCCATGTTGCCTGGCACTGAATTAAACATACCACTTTCTATCTTTAATTAGTTGGAGAGTCTTTGTCCGTGCTTGATTTACTTGATAATGGAACCAAGGGTCCATTGTTCTACAGCAGGGCCTCTTGGAAGCAAGAAGCCATTGTGACACTGTGGGGCATAATGGAGTCAAGGACACTGCTGCTACTGAAATCCACTGGATAGAAACTTTTGAACACAACTTTGAATATTTGAGAGCAGTGTGAGTGTTTGAGAGAGTGTGCTGGTAACTTGGGCAGTCCTTCCTCCATTTGAGTGCCCTGAGCATCAAATGAACAGAGTTTTAATCACACACACTGATTATGCATGCAGTAGCTATCCCCACTTCCTTTGAATTTACTTGACATAGTTGCACCCCTTCTCACAAGTTCTTATCTGGTTCTTTGGGGTCTGTCTTCAACATTCAACGACCTTTGTAGGTGGCTGTCCCTTAACCCCCACTTTTGAATATGGGCAATATTATTGTTTTGCAAACCTTCTGTTTTGTCAGCCTTGTAGAGCTGAGCTGACATTATTCTTGCATTTTGAATGACTTCTGTTTGCCAGTTACATCCTTGATCCATTTCTCCAAGGCTGTGCTGTTCTGTTCTACCATCCTTGATAAGAGTCAATGTTGTTCTGTTCTCCTGTCCTTGTCACAGCGCTCGCCCCACCTGAGGTGTGTCTGCAACCCCCCCAACCTATGGGCTTGGGGTGAGCAAGTGTTCCTGAGGGAACAGGGATGGGACAGCTGGGCTGGACTGACCCAAGGGATGTTCCATTGCATGTCACATCATGATCAGCAATAAACTGCAGGAAGCAGGTGGGACAAGGGGGGTAGGGGATTAATTTCTTTTTAGAGAAATTTTTCTTTCAAAACATCACCAACACAGAAAGAAGCCTCTCCTGCCTCAAGGTTGTTATTATTTTCTGCTCATAGGAGATTTCCTGTGGATTTGCTTTCCTTCTCTTCGTGGCCTTAGCTTTTTGTTTTTGGTTTGTTTGTTGAGTTTTTGTGTTCTTGTGGGTGGGTTTTGCTTTGGGTTTTTATTGTTGGGTTTGGGTTTTTCCCTTTTGAACTGCAATATTCTGATGCATGAGTTTTTTCTCCCTTTTCTTGTGGCTTGGTTTGGCACCTGATGGCAAGACAAATTGACTCAACTCAGTCATTTTGCCCATAGGAAAGAAAAGCACAATGATGCCCAATTACCTTTTGCAGTCACCATCAACTGGATGAGTTTGGTCACAGACTCCCTACAATTTGGCAGTATCCACAAAGGAATTAAAAGTGCATTTCATGCCATTGTAAAGATAATAGAAATGTTCTCCAGTGGTGGCCAAGGGCTGGTCACTGAGGGATGTCACCAGGCAGTGGCTGCCAAGAGGACTCTGTACCATGGATGATATCTGACCCTCATTGTTCAGCCAAATTCCCAGCCAGCCCATGTTCCATTTCTTCAGCCCAGCTCTCTCCAGTCTGGCTCTGAGGAGACCACAGCAGACCGTGTCACAGGCCTGGCTGAAGTCTGGGCACACAACATCCCCTTCTTTTCCCTCTCACGTGGCTTCTGCAATCCCTGCCTTGTCCTGCCAGTGCCTGGAATGGCTGCAGGAGGATTTGCCACATCCCCTTCCCTGCTGAGTCTGAACAGGCTGGGACTCTCCCAGATCCCCTCCCTGCCCTGGTTGCAGACTGGCTCCATGTCTGCCTTTCCCAGGTTCCCAGGACCCTCTGGGATGGCTCTGCCCTTTCCAGGGGCTTTGAGAGACTTCTCCCAGTGACACTGCCCAGCCTTCTCAACAGCCCTGACACCAAAGGCCTTTTCATCATCCTTCAGACCCAGGTCAGTGCCCAGAACACAGCACAGCCCTGTCCAGGTGCTGGGGGTGGTTCAGAAGGGAGGCAGCTGTGATTTCACCCCACACACCCCCACCCCAATGGTCTCTCTGGGCAGTCCTTGGCTGTGCTGAGCAGTTTCCCTTGATGTTCCCTACCTGCCCTGGATGTTTTTCTCTGCAGTCCCAAGAACAGCTCAGTAAAGAATTCAGGTGGTTTCCCAGAGGATTTCACTCTCAGAGTGAAGAGGCCTCAAGGCCCTGTGTCTGCCTCTGGAATTGTGCCAGCCCCGAGTGCTGCTGATGGTGTTTGTGCTCACTCTGCTTCATCTCCCCACACAAACACACAGGATGCACTGCTGAAATCTCCTCAGGACAGAGCAAACAGGCACTGCTGGCCTGGTCCCTTGGTGTCCCTCCATGCAGGGACAAACAACCTCCTGCAGGTGTGGGGAGAGGCCTGTGCTGGCCATGGTGGTTGCAGGGGCTGGCGTGGGACAATTGCCCTGGGGCACCTTCCCAGGCTGTCCCTAGAAGAGAGACACAGCCCAGGCCCTGCTCTGCTGCTCCCTCAGGTCCATGCCAGGAGCTCTGGCTGTGCCAGGACACTGCTGGGTGCCCCCCTGCACACTCCCCCTCTACCCCTGGGCACTGGGCTTTGCTTTGCCAGGGCATTCCTGGAGCACATTGCTGAGAGCAGCTGTGCAGGGAGAGCAAAGCCTTCTTGGGCTGCCCTCAGGAGATGATGCCCTTTGCTGCTGGAGCTGCTGTGCTGGAGCCCAGCTGTGTCCCAGCAGTGCCCATGGCCTGGCCCTGCCTGTGCTCACAGCACACACACGCAGCAGGACAGTGACCAAGCTTCCACAGCCCTGTGGCCTGACAGCCACAGAAGGGCTGGGAAGGAGAGGCTGCAGTTGGGAAGAGCAGCTGTGGGAAGAGCCAGGGCCATTGTCCCTGGCTGTGCTGCTGGGCTGGGAGTCTCTGCCCTCCACCTCTGCTCACAGGCACTGGCCCTGCAGAGACAGAGAGGGGCTGAGGGAACATCTTGGGCACCCAGGGCAGAGCAGGACACTTTATTTGACAGAAATGCAGAGTGATCAGGGCTCCTTACTGTCTGTGCTTAACACAGGCACGGCATATACTGATGTAGCAATACTATGACTAATGATATCCCTTCATGGAAAATAGAAAAAAAAAAAAAAAAAAAAAAAAAAAGGAGAAAAATAGAACTCACCAAATAGAATAACCAACAAGACACGTGGCACAAAGCAGTCTGGGCCTGGAATGAGCTCCATTCTGAATGCTGTGCACAAACAAAGAAGCACCTGATTGTTTCTGAAAAGCACACAGTTGTCATATTTCTCAAGGCATCCTCCAGCTCCTGGTTCCTCAGGCTGTGGATGAGGGGGTTCAGTGTTGGAGGCAGCAGCCAGCACAGAAGTGACAGTGCCAGAGCCAGGGATGGGCACCAGGCTGGCACAGGTGACCTTGAGGCTCTGCAGGGCTCAGGCCCAGGGGC
Organism: Phylloscopus trochilus trochilus; assembly: GCA_016584745.2. Taxonomy (NCBI): domain Eukaryota; kingdom Metazoa; phylum Chordata; class Aves; order Passeriformes; family Phylloscopidae; genus Phylloscopus; species Phylloscopus trochilus. The sequence goes on from WQNJ02000054.1 coordinate 3,372,031, forward strand.
TGTGCCAGAGTCAGGGCTGAGCTGACACTCTGTGGGCTGGGGCAGAGCCCAGGCAGAAATCAGCCCTGAGCCAGCAGCTCTGCACTGGTGGCCACCAGGCCCGGTGGCCAAGGGAGGCTTCTGGCCATGGCCTGGAAGCAGCTGCTGCTGCCCAGGGGCCTTTGGTGCCTCAGGCTCTCCCTGGCACAGCTCCCAGCACGGCACTCTGCACTTGTGCCCGAGCCCTTCCCTCTGCTGGCGCTGGCCTGGGGCTTTTCCTGCAGCAGGATCTGCCCTGGTCCTGGCACAGGAAAGGCAGTTCCTGCTGGAGCAGGAGGCTCTGCCTGCAATGGGCTCAAACAGCTCCAACAAGGCCCTCTTTGCAAAGTCCCCAGTGGGAAATGAAGGAGGGGATCATGCTGCTTTGGGGCTGAAGAATGCTGAAAGCAGCCTGACTCCTCCATCCCAAAGTTCCACATGCTGAGAGGGAGCTGAAGCTGTGGCAGAGCTGCTAAAATCCCCAGAGAAAGCAACAACCCAGTGACACCACTGAGAGCTTCTGCAGAGCTGCTGAGCTGGCCCAGCCTGGGCACATCTGACTGACAGGGCAGCACTTCAGACTAGAAAAGCCCCATCACAAATTTTAACTGCAGCATCTCCTGACATTTCCCTTCTTGGAAGGGCGTGGAGATTCCTCCCTGGAGTGGGGACACCCCTCAAGATCACTGCCTGAGGCTGAGCTCAAGAGATTTGCCCACGGTGGTTGGTCTGGGGGAGTGACACCCATCTCTGGTTAATAACTGGTTTTGCTTTAATACAATTGCTTCAAAATTGCTTTCTAGAATACTGTCTTAAAAAAGATGCTACAGCTCCTGTACTGTGGAGTAAATAATTCTCATTAAGACCTTTTTGTCTAATCATGATCATAATCAGTCATATCTATATGTCCATAAATACTTCTGGTTTGCCATCCTTAATGTTGTGGGACAAAGTTCTACAAAGCTTCAATTCCAGCTGTATAATCCTTTAGGCATAAATCCTTGAGAAAGTCTGGGGCTGGGATTGGATCCAGGCACTGCCAGGATCCTCTCCCAGAAGGAGTTTAGAAAGCCTGGGGGTCCTGGTTTGGTTCTTTGTGAACCTCGTGACCCAACAGGAGCTCCTCAAATAAACTTTGCCTGAAGCTGCCACTCTGCCCATGACAGGAACCCCTGTGAGTGTCTGTGACATCCCAGCTCTTTGGCAGCCTGGACACTCCTGGGATGTCCCCATGGAGCCCCTGTGAGTGTCTGGGACATCCCAGCTCTTTGGCAGCCTGGACACTCCTGGGATGTCCCCATGGAGCCCCTGTGAGTGTCTGGGACATCCCAGCTCTTTGGCAGCCTGGACACTCCTGGGATGTCCCCATGGAGCCCCTGTCAGTGTCGGTGACCTCGCTGTTCTTTAGGAGCACAGGGATGTCACCACTGGACTCCTGCCACTGCCTGGGACAAATTGGCTCCTTGGCAGGGCACAGACACCTCTGCTGTCACTCTGCAGCCCTGGGACTGTCACCTCATGACCCTGAGGAAGATGAAGGAGCCCTGGGATGTCACCACAGAGCCCCTGGGACTGAGTGTGACCAAAGAGATCTTCAGGAGCCCAGAGACCCCTCAGATGCCACCATGGAGCCCCTGTGCCTGCACGTGAGCTCACAGCTCTTGAGCAGCTGGGAACCCCCAGAATCTCTTCAATCTGCTCTGCTGAGGATGGATCCTCAGCAACTTGGAGGTTCCCTGATGAATTTTAGCTCTCCAGAGGCTTGTTCAGTCTTCAGCTCTTCAGTTCAGGAATTCAGTGCCAAAGACTCATTAACATTCCAAAGCAGTCTAACAAGAAATGCCCCTGGGAATAATTTAATTTCAAGTCTTCATTTCCGCTGTGGTTGATTGTACAGATTTCAGAGGTGTATTCAAAGAGAATATAATATATATTTTTTTAAAATAAAGTGTTTTTTCTTTTTGCTTTTTGGGTTTTTTTTTCCTGTTTATAGATTGGTATCAGGAATCTCCAGTTGATATTGATGCCCAGCACCTCCTAAGATGCTCTGAATAGATATGAACATCAAGACCCTTCATGGCTGACAATCAATCACACTTTGTCCCCATCCACACCCCACTATTTCCCTTCTCCAGCCCCTGGCACTCAGAGCAGCCTTGTGCAAATCTGAGCTCCCTCCACTCCAGGCTGCACCTGCAACTTTCAGCTCCTTGGCACCAACTCCCACCTTCTTTCCTTGCAGAAAGAGCTGCCTGAGACACAGAGGAATGTTCATTTCTTGTCAGCCAACAAAGCCAAGGGAAGGCACAGCTCCATGAAAAACACAAGTCCAGCCAGTGACACAAAGACAGGGCAAGATCAGGATTTCTTCTCCTGCCAATGAACAGTTCCAGGTAATTCCTGGTCTCTCCTGGTGGGAACATTTTGACATTTCTTAGAAGTGCTCCAATGGCCCAGCTAATGAAGATGTGCTCGTGCACCTAACAAGCTGCAGGTCCCCTACAGCCCTGCAGGGCTCCTGTCCCATCTGCTCTGCTCCAGTCTAAAACAGGGACCAGCATTGTCCCAGCATCATTAGAGAGCTGAATTGGAAAGGACCTCAGCAAGTCAGCAGCCCAAGCTGTCAGAAACTGGGTCAGACCAAGTGGTTCAAGGCCTGATTTGGTCTGGATTGGAAAATCCCAAAGGACAGGGATTAGGGGGCAGCATCTCAGCAGCTGGCTGGGCCCATGGGAACAAAGGTTTCCTCCTGTCCTGGCTGAGCCTCCCCTCTTTCACCCTCTGCTCATTGTCTTTTGTCTCCCAGCAGGCCCCCGGTGAAGAGCCTGGCTCTGTGTTCTCCAGCACCTCCTCGGGGGCACTGCCAGGCTGGGATGAGGAGCTCCTCAGCCTTCCCTGCTCGGGGCTGGACAAGCCCAGCTCCCTCAGCCTCTCCTGACAGCCCAAGGGCTGCAGCCCCACCTTGGAGCCCTTCCCTGAGCCTGCTGCAGCTGCCAGACATCTTTCCTGCCCTGGGCAACCCAACCCAGGCCACAGTGACCTGGAGAATCCCTGTCCTTGATGTCCTGGTCACACAGCCCAGCCCCTTGTCCCCGTGTCAGGCTCTGGGGTCGATCCTGTGGAACATCCTTTGGTGGAGGCTGTGGCTCCAGGTGCACTGGGGGGGTACCAGGGGACAGGGGACCCTTCTGGGCATGAACAGCATTGGACTTCTTGGGGGAAACTGTGAGGGGGAGCTGGGGCAGAGTGACCAACCCAGTGACCTCACACAGCCTTCCTGGGATGTCACACATATCCCCCATGATGTCACACAGCTGGTCTCTGATGTCACAACCCACTCTGTGATGTCACACAGACACCCTGTAATGTCACAGCTAACTCTGTGATGTCATAGCCTGCTCTATGATGTCAGACCTCTGCCCTGTGATGTCACAGCTGGCTCTGTGATGTCACAGACATGGCCCATGATGCTGTAGCTCCTCAGTGACCTCACATAACCCACTCTGAGATGTCATAGCCCACTCTGTCACCTCATGGTTCCAGATGATCAATGCTCTGCACCTGGTGAGCTGACACAATGCTCCTTCTCCAAAACTATGGCCCATGGAAACCACACAGTGCCCATTGTGTAAGAAGGGGAACTGGAAGTTCAGCAGCCTCAGTGTCCTGCCAGCTCAGCCAGGCCCCCTGGAACATTGGGGTCTGTGACCACCAGGGACCACCAGAGAGACCCCCAGGGCAGAAGAGGGCATGCAAAAGGGGAGGGGAAATGTGTTAATGATTTCAGGGAAATGATTATCATATGTCTGTTTAATCTGGGACAAGCAATGAACATGTATCCAAAATCCAGAATATAAACAGAAACTTTCCTGTGCTCAGCACACACGGCTTTGGAGGAGCCATCCCCCCTGTGTATCCAGCGGAATAAAGAATGCTGCTTCTGAATGCTACACTGGGGTGAAGGAGTTTTTGATTTTACTGAACTTTTGGTGACACTCCCACTTCCAAGGAAAGCTCTGTCTGCTGCTGTTCACAAACAGAGCAGGGCTGTACACAGAATCACAGAATGACCAGGTTGGAAGAGACCTCCAAGATCATCGAGTCCAACCCAGGCCCTAACACCTCAACTAAACCATGGCACCGAGTGCCACATCGAGTCTTTTGTGAAACCCATCCAGGGGTGGTGACTCCACCACCTCCCCAGGCAGGACATTCCAGAACTTTATCACCCATTCCATGAAAAACTTTTTCCTAATATCCAACCTGATGCAACTTGAGACTGTGTTCTCTCCTTCTGTCGGTTGCTGCCTGGAGAAAGAGACCAACCCCCACCTGACCACAACCACGCTAGAGGAAGTTGCAGAGAGTGATAAGGTCACCTCTGAGTCTCCTTTCCTCCAGGCTGAACAACCCCAGCTCCCTCAGCCACTCCTCACAGGATTTGTACTCCAGACCCCTCAGCAGCCTTGTTGCCCTTCTCTGGACACACTCCAGCCCCTCCATGTCCTTCCTCAATTGGGGGGCCCAGAACTGGACATAGCACTCGAGATGCAGCCTCACCAGTGCCAAGCACAGGGGAAGAATCCCTGCCCTGCTCCTGCTGGCCACACCATTCCTGATCCAGGCCAGGAGCCTTTGGCCTTCTTGGCCCCCTGGGCACACTGCTGCCTCATGTCCAGCCTGCTGTCCATCAGTGCCTGCAGGTCCCTTTCTGCCTGGCTGCTGTCCAGCCACTCTGTCCCCAGCCTGTAGCACTGCAGGGGTTGTTGTGGCCAAAGTGCAGGACCCGAACCTTGGTCTTGTTCAAGCTGACATTGTTGGATTTGGGCCCTGGATCCAGCCTGTCCAGGGAAAAGAATGTAAACACCGTTAGATTTTACAAGAACAAAAAGGTTGTTTATATAAAATTGTATCTGACTCCATTAGAAAAAGGTAAACACAGAAGGCTAAAAATAAGACTTTAGAAAACTCCTTAAAGGGACAGAGGAGAATGGCAAAAAACCCAGACAGCGGCTAGTTGACACCCACCACCGCCATCAGCACCAGGATTCCTTCGCCCATGGCTGATTCTTCCCTGAAAGAGAGAGAAAGGAGGAAAGAGGCCAGATTCAGACTGTACTGCCTCAAGAAGTGTTGTATTGTGTCGTTGGTTTTGCTCCCTGTTATATTCTGTTTGATGGTCTGTTCCCTTGTCTCCCCTCTCTTTCCCTGACAGTTCTGTTCCAGTTGTCAATCCTCCTTCTGTTCTCCCCCCAGCCCCCTCCTCTGGGCCTTGTCTGTCACCCAGCTGCTCCTCCCAGCTTCCAGAAAGTTCAGAGAGGAGAGCTGAGTGATAGGGCAAGGACAGAGGGGATCCCTCCCCAGGCACCCTCATTTGCTGCCCTACATGTCCCTCCAACCCTGTTCCACTCCCACCTTGTCTCCCATTGGGAGGTAGTCTGTCCCCTCCCTTTGTATTTGGGGAATTTGATGGAAGTTTTGGGTCATTTTGGGGTCATTTTGGGGAATTTTGGGGGGAATTTAGGAAAATTTTGGGAATTCTGAGGAAAATTTGGGGGGATTTGGGAGATCTGAGGGAATTTGGGGAACTTTTGGGGAATTTTGGGAGGTTTTGGAGAATTTGAGGGGAATTTTGGAGGAAATTTCAGAAAACGGGATATTTAGAGGGAAATTTGGGAGAAATTTGGAGATTCTGGGGGATTTAAGAGAAAAATTGGAGAAATTTTAGGTCATTTGGGGGAATGTAGGAAAATTTGACAAATTCAGAGGAATACTGAGGAATTTTTGGAGATTATGGGGAATTATGGGGAAAATTTGGGGAACTTTTGGATATTTTGGAGAATTTGAGGTGAATTTTGGGGGAAATTTCAGAAACTTTAGGGAATTTGGGGGGGCTTTGGGGAATTAGGGGGGGTTTTGGGTCATTTGAGGTAATTTTGTGTGATTTTAATGGAATTTGGGTAAATTTGGGTAATTTGGGGGAAATTTGGGGTAATTTGGGGGGAATTTTGGGGAATTTGGGGGGAGATGAGGAAAATTAGGGGAATTTTGAGGACAACTTTGAGGAATTTTGAGAGATTTTGGGGAATTTGGGGGAAAATTTGGGGAATTTTGGGAGGTTTTGGAGAATTTGAGAGGAATTTTGGGGTGAATTTTGGGGTTCATTTTGGGGAAATTTTGAGGGGAACTTGGGAAATTTGGAAAACTTTGGTGCTACAAGTTCCAAAGCCAGCTTCCCAAAGAGGCTCCATGAGCAGGTGGGAAGGAGGAAGTGGAGGAAGGTGTGAGACACAGGAAACACAAACCCTGAACAGCCAGGTTGGAGGAGACAGAAGTTCAGCACTGAGGATGACAGAGAATCCAAGCTCAGTCCCCCAAGCAGAAGGAGAACAGGAAGGGCCCCCAAGCTGGCTGCAGACAGACAGTGGAGACCTTGCCCAGATGTTGCCAAATGGGCTGGGGAGAAGGAAAGCATGGGCCTGCATTCCAGCTGCTGCCATCACTTCTGCCCCTGCCACTGCCTTGAGCCAAGGCCTGATGGAATCCCGCTCAGTGTGGGCTGAGCCGGAGCTGGCAGCTGGGTCTCTGAAGGGCTGGGTGTCAGGTCAAGGGCCCCTTGCCCTCACCAAGGCCTTCCCTTGGTAGTGGTGGGAAGGGGATTCATCCACCCTCCTTCCCTCCCTCCCTCCTTGCCCCAGACCTGCTCTGAGCACTGTGTGGGCACAGATTCCCTTCTCCATGTCCATCCTCAAGTGCAATCCCAGCTGGGTCATTGGGCTCTGCCCTGAGCTGCCAGCGCCTCGCAGGCTGCAGGGCTGCAGGTGCTGCTGCTCTGCCACCCCAGGGCACTGCCAGCAGGTGCAGCAGCAGTGCCAGCACCAGCAGAAATGCCAACAGCAGCAGCAGCAGTGCCAGCAGCAGCAGCAGCAGCAGCTGCAGCAGCAGTTGCCTCTCAAGTGTCAGTGTGCCTGCACTGCCGCCCCTCCAGCTGGCACCAACGTTCTCTGGCTGCCCAGGAGACAGCCCTGGAGTCCGGCCGTCAGGTCACAAAGCCATGGATTCCACACAGGGATTCCTGGAGCCATGGAGTCCTGGGGCCCTGGGCACCCACAGATTCTGGTGCCCAGCTTGGATGTGAAGGAGAATGCAGTGAAATGAGGTTCCTGAGGGGGCTCTGCCCTTCCGGAATGGGCTGGATAGTTTCAGTCAATTGCCTGTCTCTTGTCTCTTTGGATACACCCTTCTCTTGTTCAGTCCTTCAGATTCTTGCTCCTTGATTCTTACCCTTGTAGAAACACACTCCAAGCATGCTCTAAAGTGTCAGGACTGTCACACACACATCCCTCTCCCACAGCCCTCCAAAGCCAAAGGTGGAACTGGCTTTTGATTTTATGTTGGAGCATCCTACTTCCATTTATTCCTTTTGGAATGGATGCTTCTCATTTCTTGTTGATGTTGCAAAGCTTAGGTACCCACAGTTGTCACCCACAAGCCTGTGATCTATTTCATTGCAGTTATTTTATAGGAATCTATTTTGCATTGAGGTGGTTCAGAATTCCCTGGCTGGTGGATGCCTCCTGCCCATCCCTCAGTGATATTTGAGGTCATATTCCCAAGAATCATCATGTTAAAACCAATTTATAAATGGAGGAATTGTGGAGTCTCCCTGTTTTGAGAAGAGTGAAATCTGATCTTACTGTCCTTGTGTTATCTCCGTCCTTGACCCAAACCCTAAGACTCCTCCCCTGAATTCCCTATAAATCTCACAACCCAGCCCCTGTTCTTCCTCTTGGTCCTCATCTCCTCCCCAGCCCAGGACAAGGGGAATAAAATGGATTCTCGAGCTTAACAAAGAGACTTGTCCTGCTTGTTTCCCTGCAAGTGGGTGTAACCTCCCTAGACATGATCACTGTTGCTTGAACCCATGACAGCTGATCTGAGCAACATCTGCAGATTGTTCTCAGACAGGATAAAAATTCACAGCTCATGGGAACAAACTTTCTGGCTCTGACTTCAGAGGCCACCACAAACCTGAGGGGTTTCCCTGCTGTGGCCCAGCCCTTCCTGGCCCCAGGCCCTGCTGGCATTTGTGCTCCCTCAGCTTCATCTCCCCACACCAACCCCATGGGGGTGCTCAGGCCTGCTCTGGGCAGGGCAAACAGGGGCTCCTGAGGCAGTGCTGCCGTGGCTGTGCCTGCAAGGCTGCGGCAGCTGTGTGAGCTGGGGGAGAGGCCAGGGCTGCAGAGGGGGGATGTTGTTGGCAGGTGCATGAGGAGGCTGTGGGCCGCTGGCCTGGGGTGTCCAGCGCAGTGGGGATGGATCAGGCCCTGCTCTGCTGCTCCTTGCCGTGTGCTTGCCCAGGGCCCTTGCAGAGCCCCAGCCGTGCTGTTTGCCCCCAGCCTGCCCACGGCCAGCCTGGGGCTGCTGGCAGGGCTTTTCTCTGCTGAGCCTTGGCCTGGGCAATGTGTTCTGGAGAGAGCCTGGGCAAGGAGCCTGCAGCCCCCAGGCCCTGGGCTGAGGCCTCAGCACTGCTGCTGTGCCAGCAGTGCCCATGGCCTGTCCCTGCTGCAGCCCCGGCACTGCCACCCCCAGCCCTGTGCCCGGCCCCGAGAGCACTCAGGCCCTACAGCAACAGCAGGGCCAGGAGGGCAGCGGGGCAGGGCCACGGCAGCAGCACTGGCAGCACCAAGTGCTGCTGCTGCTGCTGGCCACAGCTGCTGTGCCAGCACTGATCTGCCCCCAGCTCTGCACACAGACATTGCTGCTGCAGCTGCAGAGAAGGGAACCAAAGGGGCATCTCTGCAGAAAACTTGGCTGGGAGATCCTTGAGTTTCTTTGAAGACACCAAGTGCGCAATATATCATTGACACAGTCTGTGGCCAGAGTTGAGGTGGAGTGAAACAAAATGAGAAATGGCATACAGAGAGACAGTTGTTTTTGGAAAATATGAAAAAATAAAACAAAGAAAAAGACCCTCTAAAATGGAACAAACAATAAGTACCAAAGATGACTTTTATTACAGGTTATTTGCAGAAACAGGCCAGCAGTTTAATGTTTCCGAAATATGCCAGTGATCAGTCTCCATACTGCAGCCTTGAGCTCCTGGTTCCTCAGGCTGTAGATGAGGGGGTTCAGGGCTGGAGGCACCACCGAGTACAGAACTGACAGGGACAGATCCAGGGATGGGGAGGACATGGAGGAGGGCTTCAGGTAGGAAAACATAGCAGTGCTGAGAAATAGAGAGAGCACGGCCAGGTGAGGGAGGCAGGTGGAAAAGGCTTTGTGCCGTCCCTGCTCAGAGGGGATCCTCAGCACAGCCCTGAAGATCTGCACATAGGAGAAAACAATGAACAGAAAACAGACAAAATATAGAAAAACACTTAGCACAATAAGCCCAAGTTCCCTGAGGTAGAATTTGGAGCAGGAGAGCTTGAGGATCTGGGGAACTTCACAGAAGAACTTGTCCAGGGCATTGCCATGGCATAGGGGCAGGGAAAATGTATTGGCTGTGTGCATGAGAGCATTGAGAAAGGCACTGGCCCAGGCAGCTGCTGCCATGTGGGCACAAGCTCTGCTGCCCAGGAGGGTCCCGTAGTGCAGGGGTTTGCAGATGGACACGTAGCGGTCGTAGCACATGATGGTCAGGAGGAAATATTCTGCTGTGATAAAGAACAGAAAGAAAAAGATCTGAGCAGCACATCCTGTGTAGGAGATGTTCCTGGTGTCCCAGAGGGAATTGTGCATGGCTTTGGGGACAGTGGTGCAGATGCAGCCCAGGTCGGTGAGGGCCAGGTTGAGCAGGAAGAAGAACATGGGGCTGTGCAGGTGGTGGCCGCAGGCTACGGCGCTGATGATGAGGCCGTTGCCCAGGAGGGCAGCCAGGGAGATGCCCAGGAAGAGGCAGAAGTGCAGGAGCTGCAGCTGCCGCCTGTCTGCCAATGCCAGCAGGAGGAAGTGGCTGATGGAGCTGCTGTTGGACATTTCCTGGGGCTGCACATGGGCACCTGTTCATGGAGAAAGGACAGGGACAAGTCAGCAGAGGCTGCTTTGAGCCAAACCTGGGCCATCCCCTGTAGACTCTCTCGCTGTGACTTCCCCACCTTTGTTCCTGCTATGGGAAAACCTTAACCCAGCTCCCTGCCTGAGCTGCAGTTATGCTGAGTGTGCCAGGAGCAGCCAGGCCTGTGTGTGGGGGCTCTCCAAGAGCCATCCCTGCCCTGCTGCCCTGGGTTTGTGGCCATGTGGCAGAGGGACAAGGCTGGATATTCAGGATTTGTCAGGGCAATCACTCCTAATGCAGAAATGCTTGTTGCCATCTGCACTCCCAGGTGTACAGGACATGGACAGCAGGGAAGAGATGTATTTTCCTAACCACACATCATTCCTGGTTCTCTGAGGTCAAAAATAGATAAGACTACACAGTAGTTCAGGAATGTAATTAGAAGGTCAGCTTATTGTGCTAAAACTTTAAATAAAGGGTAGGAAACATGCTAGAATTAATTAAGAATTACACTTAAATAAGTATATGTATGCTATAAGTATATAAGTATATATATGTATACTATACAATACTATACAATATATACTATAGTATATGTACATATATTTACTATAAGTATATGTACATATATGTATATATACTGGAGTATATATGTATACTATAATAAGTATATGCAATAGTAGTTGAATGGAGTAAATTAAAAATTATAATTTTATAACGACATATTAGTAGTTAGCAGAGCTATGAATATATGAAAAATGTATAAAAAGCAAAACATCTATTTGTCATCACTCCAACTCTCTCATCCTTCTACAAGCAGGAAATTAAAACACTCTCAGGAACGCTCCTGATCTTTCCAGCAATTGCAGGCTCACCTTCTTTTGGGAAGTGTCCTCCGGAGCTGTGCCCAGGCTGGTGGGGAGCTGGGAGCAGCCCTGCCCCACACAGCACCTCTCAGCAGCAGCACCTGCCCTGCTCAGGGTGGCTCCTTCCCCCCACAGCTTCTCCCCAGCGCTGGGAGCAGCTCCCCGGGCCGGCTGAGAGCTGTCCCTGGAAGCAGCAGAGTCCCTGGGCCAGCACAGAGCCCTGGGCTGCAGGAGCCTGCTCTGCAGGACAGCCCTGGGCAGCCCTGGCTGCAGCCCCGGCTGCTCAGCCCTGCAGCAGAGCCTGGCACAGGGAGCTGCCCTGTGCTGTGCCTGGGCTGCTGCAGCAGGGAAACCCAGCCCTGCCCCAGGGCCACATCCCTGCCCTGCAGCAGCTCTGAGAGTCCTCCTGGAAGGGCCTCAGAGCTGTGGGATGTGGCAGCTTCAGGAGATCCCTGCAGGAAGTGCAGCTTATCTTCCCCCAGCCAGAGAGCGACTGTTCCAAATGCTGTGAGGGTTTCTCCTCCAGTGAGCTGTGAGTGAGCTCTGCTGGGCTGGGAAAAGAGTTGCTCATCAGGAGAAATGTCTTTTGAAGCTCTTCTTGGTTTCCAGGAGCTGCCTCTGTGCCAGGAGCCCAGCCCAGCTCATTAGCACAGACACAGCACAAGGACTTTAATGACCCTCTTGGGGCTTGTGCTGAGGCTCTGAAAATCAGTCCCTGAGAGGGAGCTGATGAAACTTCTCCAGAACTCCAAGTCAGAATCCAACTCCAAAGTTTCTGCAAGTTTTAATGGGTCCCAGTGAGGGAAACAACAGAGAAAGTGTCCGCAGTCCCCAGGCAGAGCAGAGAACTGCAGGCAGTGATGCCAGGAGGGGACAAAGAGAAGCCAAGTCTTGGTGGCCTGGGGCACAGAGGGTCTGTGCCACCAAGGGCTGTCAGGAGACACCTTGTCCTGAGGCCCTGGGGCCTCCTGGCACAGCCCCAGCAAGGCTGGGCACTCTCAGCCCCTTGTCCTGCCCTCAGCATCCCCCTGACAGCCCGGTGGCCTCAAGGATGTGCTGGAAGGAGTCCCTGGGGAGCCTTGGTCAGGAATGGCCCTGGGGGGCTCCTTACTTCTCCCAGGCATTGAAGGTTCTTCAAAGGACTTTGGGTTTGGCTTTTGCCTTGGAGTTTCTGAGAAGTTTCTGCAATCATGGCCTCCAATTATCTGCTGTAATTAGTCCCTTGAGAGGCTTTGTCAGTAACAACACTCAGTGGGGCTCATTAATGCTTCAAGATACTTCAGTTATTTGAAGGTACTTGGTGTTTCCCTTTTAAATCTGATTCTGTGAGAAAGATTGTGCAATCCTGGCCCCAATTATCTGCTTTAACAAGTCCCTTGGGATTCTTAGTCAGTAAAAACTGTCAGTGGGGCTCATTAATACTTCAAGGTACTCAAAGTTTTTTAAAGAACTCTTTTTTTGGCCACTGAGTCTCTGAGAAGTTTTTGTGCCATCCTGGCCTCCAATTATCTACTTTAATGAGTCCCTTGAGACCTTTGCACTGACACTCAGTGGGGCTCATTCATACTTTGAGATACTCAAAGTTTTTAATGTGCTTTGGAATTTCCTTCCCACACCAAGTCTCTGAGAGGTTTTTGTGCAATCCTGGCCTCCAATTCTCTCCTCCAAGGAGTCCATGAGGAGCCTGTGTTGGGGATGGACCTCAGTGCAACCCATGAGTGCCTCAAGACACTTTGTTTTTCTGCTCCCTCCAGCCAGCCCAGGCCTTGCTCAGCATTGCAGTCCCTGCTCACAGCCTTGGGCTCCCTGCAATCCTGGCCTCAAGGAGCTGCTCTCACCAGTGCCTGGGCAGCCTTTGGCACTCCCTGCCCTCACTGGGGCCCAGGGATGCTCCAAGGGACTTGGGGTTTTGCTTCTGACTCCTTCAGCAGATTCTTCAACCTTCTCTCAGTGCCTGGGGGTCCTGGACTTAGTCCCAAATCCAGCATGGGGTTGATGAAAATACAGAAAGCCCTCAGGAGCTCCTCATCTTCCTCCTTCATCATGTCTTTGAGTCTCCAGGGTTTGTGCAGCTGACTGGAATCTGTTTGGAGTCCTGTTCAGGAGAGAGATTTCAAATTGCAGCTCATGACTTTTTTTTTTTTTTTAATCACGCATTTTTTTATTTTCCATATCAGTAAATAGTGGATAGAAACATTCCCCAAGGGATCTTGATGCTGAATGTCACTTAGGAGGTCTGTGCATGGAGAAGAATGAGCCCCTTGCAGGCTGACCCTGTTTGGACAAGCTGCTGCTCAACCCAACCTCACCATGTCTGACATTGCCCACCTGGCACTGACATCCCTGTGCCCTGCAGCACAACCTTGTCCCCTGAGCTCTGCAGCTGCCTGTCCCAGCCCATTGCACCATGTCCCACCTGCTCTCCTCAGGCCTCTGCCTGCACACAGGCCCAGGAGAAGTTTTCCTCTTGCTGAGGAAAGAATGGAAAAGCCTGAGCAGGTTTCCTAAACAACAAAGCCCCCTCAGGAACCACATGCTCAGGACAGGCTGCCTGGAATGATGTCACCTTTCTACAAGGGACAGTGTCACCAGAAATGAGCTCTGGAAGCAGAATTCTCTGAGTCTCTCAGCTGAATTCTCTGTCCCTGTCCTGGATCTCTGTTGCAGATGGAAGCTGCTGGTGCCATCCTCAGCTTGAACCCTTCTTTGGAATGCAGACAGAGGCTCCCAGGTGTGTAAAGGAAGCGTTGCTCAATGTTGATGCAAAGCTCTTGTGTTCCTCATGGAACCAATGAGACTCTTGAGACACTGCAAGGCCTTGTTGGACCAAGGGTCCATTGTGACACAGCGGGGGCTCATGGAATCAAGGAGACAATTGTGACAGTCGGGAACCTCCTAGAAACAAGTCTCTGTTGTGGCAGTCATGGAATCAAAGAGACATTTGTGACAAAGCCAGGCCGTGTGGAACCAATGGTCCATTGTTACACTGCAGAGTCAAGAAGAACATGGTGACACCACAGAACTTCATGGAACCAAGGGTCCTTTGTGGCACAGCAGGACCTCCTTGGAACCCAGGGGACCATTGTGACAAAGAAGGGCCTACTGGAACCATGGAGACCATTGTGACACTAAGGAAACTCATGGAACCACGGTGACCATTGGGATTCTCTGGAACCTCACAGAACCAAGGGTCCATTGTGACACTATGGTGCCTCCTGGAATCAAATATTACAAAGCTTGGAGGCCTAATGGAACAAGAGTTTCTGTTGTGACACTGCAGAACCTCATGGAATCAAGGCGACCATGCTACGCTACAGAAGCTCATGGAAAAAGGAGCCATTGTGACACTGCAGAAGCAAGGAAACTGTTCTTGACAGTACCAAAACTCATGGAATGAAAAATCCAGTGGGACATGACAGAAACTCATTGACCCAAGGGTCCATTGCGACTCTGTAGGGCCCCATGGAAAAGAGGGTCCATTGTGACACAGCAGAGCCTCGTGGAACCAAGGAGAACATTGTGACATCACGGAATCTCATGGAACCAAGCATCCGTTGTTACAGTCCAGAACCAAGGAGACAAATTTGACAGTGCAGAACCACATGGAATCAAGGGTCAGTTGTTAAACAGTTGGGCTTCATGAAACCAAGAAGCCATGGTGATACAGCAGGGCCACATGGAACCAGTGGTCCATAGTGATAGCGTGGATCCAAGGAGGCTATGCTGATACCATGGAACTTCATGGAACCAAGGGTCCATTGTTACACAGTTGGGCCACAAGGAACCAATTGTCCATTGTGACAATGCGGATCCAAGGAGATCATGGTGACACTACAGAACCTCATGGATCCAAGGAGGCATTGTGACACTGTGGGGCCTCCTTGGAACAAAGGGCATTGTTGATAATATGGAAGATGCTCATGGAAACTATGGGACATTGTGGCACTGCAGAGCCTCATGGAGCAAAGGAGATCACTGTGACACAGAGGAATTTTATGGAACCAAGCAGCCATTTGCACACAACAGAATCAAGGAGACCATTGTTGGAGGTACAAAACCTCATGGAACTGAGGGGCCATTGTTATACAGAGAGGTCTGGTGGAACCAAGGGGCCTGTGTGACACCGTGGGACCCCATGGAATCAAAGATTCTTTGTGACACAGTGGGGCTGCTTGTCACCAATTGTCCATTGTGATACTGCAGATGCAAGAGACCATGGTGACACTATGGCAGTTCATGGAACCAAGGGGCTGTTGTGGCACACCAAGGCCTTGTGGAACCAAGGAGAGCATTGTGGCAGTGCAGAACCAAGGAGGCCATTTTGACAGGATGGACCCTAATATAATCAAGGGTTTAGAAGAATCCAAAGGGTTAAGAGTTTAGCTGAAGGGATAGAAGCAAGAAGCAATGGATATTAATGAAGAGTTTAGAGTAGAAGCACTGTAGGATAGTTAATCATTGCCAGATGAAGCTGGTTTCAGAAGACAATATATCATTTGCCTGACTTTGCTGTGTTTGTAGAAGTTATGGGGGGAGGATGGAGTATTGTTAAGATGAAGAAACTGTAGCTGCACCTGGGCCCCAAAACCAGTCAGAAGCAGGCAGGAGAGCTTGAACTATGCCCAAGGGGTCAGAGAGCCTTTCAACATGACCAAGGTGAAAAGTTTATCTTAAGGAAGACAATGCTGCTCCAAGGAGATCATGGTGACACTACAGAACCTCATGGATCCAAGGAACCATTGTGAAACTGTGGGGCCTCCTTGGAACAAAGGGCATTGTTGATCGTATGGAAGATGCTCATGGAAACTGTGGGACATTGTGGCACTGCAGAGCCTCATGGAACAAAGGAGATCACTGTGACACAGAGGAATTTTATTGAACCAAGCAGCCATTTGCACACGACAGAACCTAGGGGACCATTGTTAGCAGTACAAAACCTCATGGAACTGAGGAGTTCCTGACTTCATCCTAAGGCATCACTGACCCATTCCAAACCCACCGACCCAATTTGAGTGAAGGACTGCGCAAGCATGAAAGGACTTTGAGCTCATTTTATGATGAAGAGGAGAGAAGGCGGGGTTAAGTAATAAGTATGTATAAGCGTGTTGAATGATTACATGAATATGTAAGATTTTGTAGATAAAGAGAGAGCCAGAGCTCTGTGATTTTTGCACATGTCTTTGGGAGGTTACTCCCCGTGTTGTCTGGCACTGAATTAAACATACCACTGTCTAACTTCAGTTAGTTGGAGAGTCTTTGTGCTTTATTTACTTGATAATGGAACCAAGGGTCTGTTGTTATACAGCAGGGCCTCATGGAACCAGGGGGCCATTGTGGCACTGTGGGGCATAATGGAGTCAAGGACACCACTGATACTGAAATCCACTGGACAGAAATTTTGAACACAACTTGGAGTATTTGAGAGAAGGTATTCTTTATTACAGCGTGCTGGTCACGTGGGCAATCCTCCCTCCATTTGAGTGCACTGAGCATCAAATGAGCAGAGTTTTGATCACACACACTGATCATGCATTCATTAGCTATCCCCACTTCCTTTGAATTTACTTGACATAGTTGCACCCCTTCTAACAAGTTCTTTTTTGGTTCTTTGGGGTCTGTCTTCAACATCCAGTGTCCTTTTAAGGTGGCTGTTCCTCGACCCCATCTTTTGAGTATGGGCACTATTATTGTTTTGCAAACCTTCTGTTTTGTCAGCCTTGTAGAGCTGAGCTGACATTTTTCTTGCACTTTGAATGACTTTTGTTTGCTGGAGTTACATCCTTGATCCATTTCTCCAAGGCTGTGCTGTTCTGTTCTGCTGTCCTTGATAAGAGTAAATGTTGTTCTGTTCTCCTGTCCTTGTCACAGCACTCACCCCGCCTGAGTTGTATCTGCAACCCCCCAACCTATGGGCTTGGGGTGGGCAAGTGTTCCTGAGGGAACAGGGATGGGACAGCTGGGCTGGACCGACCCAAGGGATGTTCCATTGCATGTCACACCATGATCAGCAATGAACTGCAGGGAGCAGCGGGGGCAAGGGGAGTAGGGGATTAATTTCTTTTTAGAGAAATTTTTCATTCAAAACATCACTGACACATAAAGAATCCTCTCCTGCCATAAGACGGTTATATATTTTTTGCTGATAGAAGATTTCGTGTGGATTTGCTTTCCTTCTCTTTGTGGCCTTAGATTTTTGTCGTTGGGTGGTTAGTGGGGTTTTTGTGTTCTTGTGGGGGGGCCTTGCTTTGGGTTTTTATTGTTGGGTTTGGGTTTTTCCCTTTTGAACTGCTTTTTTCCTGATGCATGAGTTTTTTCTACCTTTTCTTGTAGCTTGTTTGGCCCCTAATGGCAAGACAAATTGACTCAACTCAGTCATCTTGCCCATAGGAAAGAAAAGCACAATGATGCCCAATTATGTTTTGCAGTCACCATCAACTGGATCAGTTTGGTTACAGACTCATTACAATTTGGCAGTATCCACAAAGGAATTGGTAGTGCTTTTCATGCCATTGTAGAGATAATAGAAATGTTCCCCAGTGGTGGTCAAGGGCTGGTCACTGAGGGATGTCACCAGGGAGTGGCTGCCAAGAGGACTCTGTACCATGGATTTGACATTTGACTCTCATTGTTCAGCCAAATTCCCACCCAGCCCATGTTCCATTTCTTCAGCCCAGCTCTCTCCAGTCTGGCTCTGAGGAGACCACAGCAGACTGTGTCACAGGCCTGGCTGAAGTCTGGGCACACAACATCCCCTTCTTTTCCCTCCCACCTGGGTTCTGCAATCCCTGCCTTGTCCTGCCAGTGCCTGGAATGGCTGCAGAGGGATTTGCCACATCCCCTTCCCTGCTGAGCCTGACCAGGCTGGCACTCTCCCAGATCCCCTCCATGCCCTGGTTGCAGACTGGCTCCATGTCTGCCTTTCCCAGGTTCCCAGGACCCTCTGGGATGGCTCTGCCCTTTCCAAGGGGTTGTGAGAGAGCTCTCCCAGTGACACTGCCCAGCCTTCTCAACAGCCCAGACACCAAAGGCCTTTTCCACATCCCTCAGTTCCAGGTCAGTGCCCAGAACACAGCACACCCCTGTCCAGGTCCTGGGGGTGGTTCAGAAGTGAGGCAGCTGTGATTTCTCCCCACACACCCCCACCACAATGGTCTCTCTGGGCAGTCCTTGGCTGTGCTGAGCAGTTTCCCTGGAGCCTCCCTGCCCTGGATGTTTCTCTCTGCAGTCCTAAGCACAGCCCAGTAAAGAATTCAGGTGGTTTCCCAGAGGATTTCACTCTCAGAGTGAAGTGGCCACAAGGCCCTGTTTGTGCCTCTGGAATTGTGCCAGCCCCAAGTGCTCCTGATGGTGTTTGTGCTCACTCTGCTTCATCTCCCCACACACACACACAGGATGCACTGCTGAAATCTCCTCAGGACAGAGCAAACAGGCACTGCTGGCCTGGTCCCTTGGTGTCCCTCCATGCAGGGACAAACAACCTCCTGCAGGTGTGGGGAGAGGCCTGTGCTGGCCATGGTGGTTGCAGGGGCTGGTGTGGGACAATTGCACTGGGGCACCTTCCCAGGCTGTCCCCAGAAGAGAGACACAGCCCAGGCCCTGCTCTGCTGCTCCCTCAGGTGCATGCCAGGAGCTCTGGCTGTGCCAGGACACTGCTGGGTGCCCCCCTGCACACTGCCCCTCTGCCCCTGGGCACTGGGCTTTGCTTTGCCAGGGCATTCCTGGAGCACATTGCTGAGAGCAGCTGTGCAGGGAGAGCAAAGCCTTCTTGGGCTGCCCTCAGGAGATGCTGCCCTTTGCTGCTGGAGCTGCTGTGCTGGAGCCCAGCTGTGTCCCAGCAGTGCCCATGGCCTGGCCCTGCCTGTGCTCACAGCACGCACTACGCAGCAGGACAGTGACCAAGCTGCCACAGCCCTGCGGCCTGACAGCCACAGAAGGGCTGGGAAGGAGAGGCTGCAGTTGGGAAGAGCAGCTGTGGGAAGAGCCAGGGCCATTGTCCCTGGCTGTGCTGCTGGGCTGGGAGTCTCTGCCCTGCACCTCTGCTCACAGCACTGCCCCTGCAGAGACAGGGGCTGAGGAGAGGAGAGGAGAGGAGAGGAGAGGAGAGGAGAGGAGAGGAGAGGAGAGGAGAGGAAAGGAAAGGAAAGGAAAGGAAAGGAAAGGAAAGGAAAGGAAAGGAGAAAGGAAAGGAAAAGGAAAGGAAAGGAAAGGAAAGGAAAGGAAAGGAAAGGAAAGGAAAGGAAAGAAAGGAAAGGGAAGGAAAGGGAAAGGAAAGGGGAAAGGAAAGGGGAAAGGAAAGGGGAAAGGAAAGGGGAAAGGAAAGGGGAAAGGAAAGGGGAAAGGAAAGGGGAAAGGAAAGGGGAAAGGAAAGGGGAAAGGAAAGGGGAAAGGAAAGGGGAAAGGAAAGGGGAAAGGAAAGGGGAAAGGAAAGGGGAAAGGAAAGGGGAAAGGAAAGGGGAAAGGAAAGGGGAAAGGAAAGGGGAAGGAAAGGAAAGGGGGAAAGGAAAGGGGAAAGGAAAGGGGAAAGGAAAGGGGAAAGGGAAAGGGGGAAAGGAAAGGGGAAAGGAAAGGGAAAGAGAAGGGGAAAGGAAAGGGGCGAAAGG